>JAWNLL010000090.1:2210000-2232500 GCA_035042425.1 Drosophila flavopinicola | reverse complement strand
TGTTGTCTCTGCGGCCGCATCGCTGCTGGCTGCCACAACGGCAGCAACGGCAAGTGGCGCGCAGTCTGCGGCGGCCAACAGCAGCAGCGGCGGCGGCGGTGGTGGTGGTGGTGGTGGCAGCAACAGCAGCAGCGGCAGCGTCAATGCTGCCAATGCGAACAATCTTACGCCCGGCAAAGAAGCCGCCATTAAAATCTCCTCACACATTGCCGCACAGCTAGCAGCGGCAGCTGCCTCCAGCAGCAGCAACAGCAACAACACAAGCAGCAACAGTTTTGCAGTTAGCCAAAGCGGCGCCGCAGCAGCAACTGTTGCTGGCGGCGCCAGCAGTGCAGAGAGCAAGGCACAGGCCAAACTGATGGCGCCTGGAATGATCTCAGCCACAATGCACCACACAATTTCGGTGCCAGTGGGCAGCAGCGGTACCGGCGACGAGGACAGCAAATCTCCGCCAGCGAAACGGGCCAAGCACAGCGAGAATAGCAGCGGCGGCAAGGATATGGTCGACATATGCATTGGCACGTCTGTGGGCACCATCACCGAACCGGACTGCCTGGGTCCCTGCGAGCCGGGCACCTCGGTCACCCTCGAGGGCATCGTGTGGCACGAGACCGAGGGCGGTGTGCTCGTCGTCAATGTGACGTGGCGCGGCAAAACCTATGTGGGCACCCTGCTCGATTGCACCCGACACGATTGGGCTCCTCCAAGGTGAGTAGCTGCATCCGCATCCACAGTTCTTCCTCATCCATCCCAGCGCCTAACACTTTCAAACTGTTACCCACCCAACAATAAAGATGCCTTTACAAAAACCTTATGATTTCCGTTTTTTTTTTGTGTCCGTCTTAATTTTTGTTATGTGGTTTCATGCCAACAGTTTGAAAGGTGGTTTCAAACAAATATTTGAGGCTATTGGGGTTTACTTTTATAAATACAGTGAGTCGTCACCTATTAAAAAATAGGGATTGATTAATAGATTTTTTTAATTAATAGATTTTCATAATTTATTTTATATTCTATTTTAAAAATGTTCTAATATCCATGAATTAGTTTCATAACTTCTATATTGAGAAGTCTTTCAAAAAGGGAACAATTTGTAACATTTCTAGTTTGTAAACTTAACATGAAATTCAGTTGAAATCAGACCTTCAAGAAATTGTTATTATAACATTTCCGGAAATCCTCGAAGAATATCATAAATTCAGTTTTATTAACCTGAATGTAATAATAATAATATATACCCCAAACAAGTTATTATAAAACTGTACTATAACTTCCTCTTAATATATTCTTGCAGATTCTGTGATTCACCAACTGAAGAATTAGATTCTCGAACTCCAAAAGGACGCGGCAAGCGCGGACGCAGCGCAGGTCTAACACCCGATCTGAGCAACTTTACCGAAACCAGAAGCTCGGTAAGCCAAACAGGCCCATTGACTGACAAATCAGTGCGTTTAATTGATTGATTCATTACAGATTTACTTCTCACACGCTCAGGTGCACTCGAAACTGCGCAACGGCGCCACCAAGGGACGTGGAGCGACGCGCAGTGCCTCCGGGAATGCGACCAACAGCGGCAGCAGCTCCTCGGGCAATGGCGGCGCCGGCAACGGCGGTGGCGGTGGTGCCACGCCCAGCACATCGCCGACAGCATTTCTGCCGCCGCGCCCGGAGAAGCGCAAATCGAAGGACGAGGCGCCGTCACCGCTCAATGGCGATGGCGCCGACGCAGCCGGTGGAATTGTGAGCATGGTGAATGCCAGCGGCATACCCATCTCGGCCAGCGGCGGTGGCCTGGCCACCCAGCCGCAGAGCCTGCTCAATCCGGTCACCGGACTGAATGTGCAAATCAACACAAAGAAATGTAAGACTGCCTCGCCGTGCGCGATCTCACCGGTGCTGCTCGAGTGTCCCGAGCAGGACTGCAGCAAGAAGTACAAGCACGCCAATGGACTGCGCTATCACCAGTCGCATGCGCACGGCGCCAGCGGTGGCGGCAGCAGCAGCGGCGGCGGAGGCGGCACCAGCTCCATGGACGAGGACTCCATGCAGGCGCCCGAGGAGCCAGCAACGCCGCCATCGCCGCAGCCAGCGGGCCCAGCTGCAGCAACGGCAGCAGTTGGCACACCAGCAACAACAGCAGCGGCAGCAACTGCAGCAACCGCAGCAGCTAATGTCACTTCACCCGTTGCAGCTGTGACCAATGGACCAGCAGCAGCAGCAGTGGCGTCAGCAACCACAACAGTCTCGCCAGCAGCTGTGGTCGAGTCGAGCAGCGCAGCGAGCTGTGCAGCAATCAACAGTGCTTCCAGCACACCAACTGATGCACCTGTAGCAGCAGTAGCAGCAGCAGCAGCAGCAGCAGCAGCAGTTACACTGCCAGCGTTGCCTCTAGTGATTGCAGCACCACCAATAGCACCACAGCAGCAGCCGCAGCCGCAGTTGCCGCTACCTGCGACATCCAGTCAAGTGCAGCCACAGGCGCTGCTGGCACCTGTTGGCGTTGCTGGCAATCAGCCCGTTGCTGGCGGCAGCATTACCACCGGCATCTCCACACAGGCATTGTCGCAGCATCAGCAGCAGTTGCTGGGCGGACTCGTCGGCAGCTGTGGCACCGGTTTGCCAGCGATGCTGAGCGAGCAGCAACAACAGGCGCTGCTTCAGCAGGGTGCATGTAAGTATATGAATATACTTTGTTTGTAGGATATATAGTATATCCTGTACCCTGTTTACTCGTTCGTTTTGGTCGTTTATGTCCGTTTATAGTTATTGATTGCTATTTTGATACTTATTTTCCCTTAACTTGCAGTAAAAGCAGGCGTTTTGCGCTTCGGTCCACCCGATGCGGCGGCATTGCAGCAGCAGCAACAACAACAGCAACAGCCGCCTGTCGGCACGCAGCAATCGCCGCCCGGCCAGAGTCCACTGCGTCCGCCCAGCCTGGCGCAGGATGCACAGCAGCAACAACAACCGCCCGCTGGCTATGTGCAACAGGCGCAGCAGCAGCAACAGCAGCAGCAGCCGCCGCCTGGCCTGAAGACCACGTCTGCTTTTGGGGCATTGACAGTGGGCGCCAGCAGCAAGCAGAAGAAGAACCGCAAATCGCCAGGTCCGAGCGATTTCGATGGCAGCGTTTCGCGCGAGGATGTGCAGAGTCCTGCGTACAGTGATATATCGGACGACTCGACGCCCGTTGCGGAGCAGGAGTCGCTGCTGGACAAGACGCAGCCGGGCAAGCACATTGAACTGCTCGCCGGCAAGAAGGTCAGCGAGGTGGGCGTGCCGGCAGCGCCCACACCCAATATTCCTCCATCCTTGGCAGGCTATGGCATGTACCAGTTCTATCCGTCTGCGCAGCAGCAGCAGCAACAACAACAGCAGCAACAGCAGCAACAACAGCAGCAGCAGCAGCAGCAACAACAACAGCAGCAGCAACAGCCGCCACCGCAGCCACAGTATATGGTGCAGCCCGGTCCGGATGCACTGCAGCCGGGTAAAATGTCGCAACAGCAGCAGCAGCAACCAGGCATTCCGCCAGTTACCTCACAGACGCCACAATCGCATCTGCTGGCGCCGCCCCCTCAGCAGCCAGTTGCCCATCTAGCCGATTATAGCAACAAGAACAAGGAGCCGCCACTGGATCTGATGACAAAGCCGCCATCGCAGCCAAGTGGCCCGCAACAGCAACAACTGCAGCAGCAGCAACAACAGCAGCAGGCCGAGAACAATGGCAAGGATCCGGGTCCGCCCGCATCGCAAGTGGGTCAGGTGCAGCCGCCGCCGGTTAATCTCAGCGCTGTGACTGGACCGCCGCCGGGCGCTCTGCCGCCAGGCATGGCTGGACTGGCTGGCCTGGGTGGACCATCGCCCGCCAAAGCCCTCGGCCACTTCTATCCTTACAAGTAAGTTCCGAACAGAGTTATGATTATCATAGGTCTGCAATTACTTATATTGCTCGTACTAAAATAAACTGCTTTTACAGCTTCATGCCGCCGGGATATCCGTACAGCGTGGATCCCAATTTTGGGCCTGTTTCGATAGTTGCCGCCGAGGAGGCAGCCAAACAGCTGGCTGGACATCCAGGACTGCCGCCCAGCGCCCAGGTACAACAGCAGCAGCAGCAGCAACAACAACAGCAGCAGCAGCAGCAACAACAGCTGGCAGGCATCAGCATCAAGGAGGAACGCATCAAAGAAAGTCCCAGTCCGCATGAGAATCCCAAGCATTTGCCGCCTCAGCAGCAGGTGAGTCAAGGCAACTCATTACCAAGCAGAACAAGTACTAATATATCTGCTTTCCACAGTTACTGGCCAACAAGCTGATAAAACAGGAGCCCCTGATCAAGCAGGAAATCAAGCAGGAGCCCAACTCGAATATGGCGCAGCAACAGGCGCTGGCACAGCATCAGGCACAGCAGCAGGCACAGCAGCAGGCACAGCAGCAGGCACAACAGCAGCAGCAGCAACAACAACAGCAGCAACCGCCGCCGCCACAGCAGCCGCATGCGCTGCATCCGAAGGATTTGCAGGCGCTGGGCGCTTATCATCCAAGCATCTATCAGCGTCATTCCATGAGCCTGGCAGCGGCAGCGCGCGAGGATGAGCTGCGACGGTAAGCAACAATTCCAGCAGCAATTAATTCATATAAACAGAATCAGTTTTGTTTTGTTATAATTTCCGAGTTGCGAGTTCCGAGTTTATATATTTATATTTACCATCCTTTATATTCCTCTTTAGCTATTACATGTTCTCGGATCAACAGCGGCGTCAGAATGCTGCAGCTGTGGCAGCGGCACAAAATGCAGCCGGTATGCAGCCACATCCTGGCATGCCGCAGCATAAGGATGAGGCCATGAGCGCACAGCAGCAGCAGCAACAACAGCAGCAGCAACTTTCTTTGGCACATCAGCAGCAGGCGCTGCAGCAGCATCATCAACACATGCAACAGCAGCATCAACAGCAGCAGCAACAACAACAACAGCAGCAACAACAACAACAACAGCAACAACAACAGCAGCAGCAACAACAGCAGCAACAACAGCAGCAGCAACAACAGCAGCAACAACAGCAACAGCAGCAGCAGCAACAACAGCAGCAGCAGCAGCAACAACAGAAGCTCAAGCAATCGCAGGCAGCTAGCGCAGCGGCCAATAACAAAGCGACCAACCTAACCAAGGAGTCGCCCAAGCAAAAGGGCAGCGCTGGCGACGACGATCAACAGCAGCAGCAGTTGAAAGTGAAGCAGGAGGGCCAGAAGCCCACCATGGAAACACAGGGCCCGCCGCCGCCGCCCACCTCGCAATATTTTCTGCACCCCTCGTACATTTCGCCCACACCGTTCAGCTTCGATCCCAATCATCCGATGTATCGCAATGTGCTAATGTCCGCCGCTGGGCCATATAATGCGCCGCCTTATCATTTGCCCATACCGCGCTACCATGCGCCCGAGGATCTGTCGCGAAATACGGGCACCAAGGCGCTGGACGCACTGCATCATGCCGCCAGCCAGTATTACACCACGCACAAAATACACGAGCTGAGCGAACGTGCCCTCAAATCTCCCACCAGCGCCAGCGGCCCCGTGAAGGTCAGCGTCAGCAGCCCCAGTCTCGGACCTCCCGGGCAACCCGGTAGCGGACCCAGTAACAGTGGACCCGGCTCCGGACCCAATGTCCTAGGCGGCAATGGACCGAGTCAACCGGGCTCGGCGCCCGGTGGTGCAGGCGGTGTGCCGCTGAATCTGCAACCACCTCCGGGCAGCCTGGGCGGTCCCGCATCGAACAAGCCGGATCTGCCTGGTCAAAAGTCGCATGGCGTGCCGCCCAGCACTGTGCTCGATGGCCACAAGCAGCCGCTGCCCGGGGCACCGCCCATAGGCGGCGGACCACCGGGCAGTGGGGCGGTGGGTGTCGCCGGCGGCGCTGGCAATGGTACTGTGGGTGGTGCCGGTGCCGCCGATTCGCGCAGTCCGCCGCCGCAGCGGCATGTGCACACACACCATCACACGCACGTGGGACTCGGCTATCCCATGTACCCAGCGCCCTATGGAGGTGAGTAGTCAAGGAATGGCAATCTCAAACCCAGACTCAATTGCTAATTGTTGCTTGCTTGCTTTTAGCGGCCGTCTTGGCCAGCCAACAAGCGGCGGCAGTAGCTGTGATAAATCCATTTCCGCCGGGGCCGTCAAAATGAGAACCACTGAATGGCAGCAATGAGAAAAAGGCCTACAATGGGAAGAACAACTAGCGCGGAATGGGAGAGAGAACGGAGAGATCGGAATCGGGTTTGGGTTTGAGTTTGAGTTCGAGTTCGAGTTTGGGTATCCCAAGTGGAGCTGGTTGACTAAAAACTGACCCAATAATTGCATTTGCTATTTAGCCCTGGGGCGTGCACACACATTAAAGCATATATATAGTACATATTGCATATAGCATATTTTTTCAATGTTACAACAAACCAAGCACCCCAGCAACAACAACAACAACAACTAAAACAACAAAACAAAACAAAAATGATAAATCGACTATTTATATGCATAAGTATTTTTTGTATGTTTCGTTTAACGTGTTAACTATAAAATTTAGTTTAAGACCTAAGTTATCACTACTATTACCAGATAAAAACAAAAACAACAACAACAACATCTATATATATATATATCTAGACTACATACAACAAATATGATAATATAGCATAAACTACAAATTAGCGATGTTTTTCCTAAGTGTATTTTGCATATATATATATATATTATACATACAAATATAATATAATTATAGTTATATTTATATATATATTATTATACGAGAGAGGCGTAAATCGAACATGAACAAAAACAAAAAAAAAAGATACGAAACCTGTAGTGTGTTGATTTCTTGTAAAAAAACAAAACAAATAATATAATAACATTAATGCATATTGTTTAACGATTATTATTATCAATTACCGATTACCAATTACCAACTACGGTTTACCAATTACAATGTAGCACTTACCATTTAGCATTTAGCAGTGTGTATTAATTAATCCTTATCTGTGTTGCGAATGGAGCCAGCGCGACAATTGCATCTAAAAGACAAAGGGCGCGCCCATTCTTATATCTTATGTGTGTACTATTCGTATCTGTAGTTTCTCTAAAAACAAAAAAACCAACAAAAGAAGAAAAAAAAAACACATTTTACTTTGTGAATTTTTGGTCCCAGCAGCCGCCACTAATTTCAATGTTTCTAAATGTATCAAACGTGTACTTTAAATATTTATAAATATATATATTTATGCATATATATGTATATGTATTGATATATGTGTATGATATGATGGAAATATTATTATATTGATATGTGTAATTTACATTTCTTAACTAGATTGTGAATGTAAATGTGAAGAAGGTGGATGTGTGTTGTAGTTCACTAGCCGCTTCATCATAGACTACACGCGTGATTTAATGGCACTTAATGTTTTATAGCCTAAGCTCCCAACAAACAAAAGAGAACACAATTCTTTAGAATTTATCAATAAATAAAACAAAAACAAAAGTATTGCATGTAAATATACCTTAAATCGAGTCTTTTATATTGTAAATTAGTTCGATTCATAAATATGCGACATGCGTGCGGCATGTTCAAAACACTAAAGCAACATATTCATGTATTATACATTCGAACAAAGGGGATTCCAATACAGTATGTATAATACAAGTACAATACAACATTTTGAATATTACAAGAGTTTGCCCCTTTGTCGCATTTTCACACACATTTAACTCACTGTTCGTAGTGGAATCTGCGTAGTAGCGACACACAATTAAATGAGGATAAACAAAAGTAAATTAACAGCTTAGTTTATTATTAATAAATGGTACAAGCGCAGGACTTTTTAAACGATATTTATGTATTTTAAAAATCAACAAAAGCCAGAACAAACTTAATGACATTCTAAACAATGAAATTGTATGTTATCAATACAGCCGGAAACCGGATACCGACAAGTGTCAGCAAAACGAATCGGAAGAAGGAAACAGCAACAAACGGATAAATGGCGTTCGAAAAACAAAAAAACAAATTATTACAAATTATGAACAAAACACATAACTAGTGTGTAAGAAATTTCAAAAATATATAGTACACATATATAGATATTTATATATATACACATATATATATATATATATATATAACAAACAAAATAAGCTTTAGATGTGAATAAAAAAATGTATTTAAAAACTGGAGTTTGTGTATCTCTGAAGATTGAGTCAATTAAGCAAATTTCACCTGGCATATATCGAAGAAGTAAAGCCCGAGCTTGGAGTCAGTCATAAGGATCAGGATGGATAAAGTTGTCTCGTACGATTTTTCATAGGAACACCAAAATATGCTCCATAATTTATAATACAAGTTGACTAGCATTCAAAGACAAAAGAGGCATTTATCTTAAATATTGGCTAAATGCCATACAAATTAGTTGTTTATTAGTTTATGAATTTGTATAATATCAATCGTTAAATATAAGTAGTAAGTATATCCCCGTAAATATGTACAATTATGCGCTGCCCAGCGGTATTATGAAGCTAATATAGTCTGCAGCTGCGCCCCAAGCCGCTCGATTTGTTTGGAATATGACAATCCAGCTAATCAGAGCAATTGTCCAGAGGAAGGTGCCTATTGCGGAGTAAATAACATCTGCACGAAAAATAAATCAATTAGTTTCTTGTCTCAATGATCCAAACAATATCTTACAGCGTTTGATTTGTGTCTGCTCGGGATAAGGGGGCTTACGGAAGGCCTCCTCGAAGAACCAACAAACATTTATGGCCCAAACGAAGGGCAAAAAGGCGAAGCCAGCTAAAAGCAGAGGTTTCTTTTAGTAAAATGGAAAAATAACTAATATGGAGCTACTGCTTACTCATAAAGTAGGTGCGACAGAGTTGCAGCTTGCGTGGATTTGGTGCCTTTGAGATGTCCATGGTGGTTCAAATGGAATGTAAATGTCGCCCTCTCTATATCTCACGTAATTAAGTGCGAGATTTAAAGTAATTTATAAACTATTATTTACTATGCGTTTATATGTGCACCGCAAGAGTGTTGTAAAATATCAAAGTGTGCGAGCTTGTCAATACTGAAGGCTGTTAGTGCTGCCAGACATTTCAACAGTAAGAGTTTCTTTTGACAATTAATAGCTTATACTGAAGTTAAGCTGCTCAAGTTCATAACATAAGTAATAGCTAAAACTATAGAAAAGTATTCGTGTGTATAAGCGAACAATTCACCAGAACAATTCACTGCATGCAATCCTGTGCAAATTAATCGATATTTGGCTATCGCACATCACTAGCAACATCGCACCGCGCAACAAAGTGACGCGCAACTGCTTTCAATTTTAACGATTTGTGAAAACGATTTAAAGAAAAACCATGGCTGACGCAGAGAATTTGGAAGCCTTATCCAATGCCGAACTGCGCGCACAGATGATTGCTCTGGGCCTGCCAAATATACCGATAACAGATAGCAGCCGCAAGGTGCTCGTCAAACGCGTGCGTGCCTCACTTGGCGGCAATTCACCATTGCCGGCATCTGTCGCCAGTACCAAGAAGGCCGGCAATCGTCGCGAGACGCTGCAGCCAGCCGCTGCCGCTGCCACTGCAGCCCCGGTGGACAAGCCCGATGGCGCCGCAGCAAAGACACGTCGCAGCATTGCCTTTCCGCCCGCCGACACCAAAGAAGCCGAGCGTCGTCGCAAGCCGGAAGCTGTTGTGGAACCACCACGTGCACCGGTGGCCGCCAAACCAGTTGCCACCGCAACTGTTGCACCCAAGGCCGCGCCCATACAAGCACGTCGCCGCTCCACTGTGGACCACCGCAGCGCCAATCAGGATCGCTTTGACTCGCCTACCCCACTCGTCGTTAAGCAGCCCGAAACCATAGCTGAGGAGACAGCAACAACAACACAGGGCGAAAACACTTTGGAGATCAATTCGCTGATCGTACTGGGCTCCGATGACGAGGAGGACGAGGAGCTGGCGCAGGCAGTTCAGCGCGCTGAGGATCAGTACAAGCACAAACCGAAACCCAAGCTGACCGCCACCGTAACCAGCACTCACGGCTATGTTAGCCAGCCGCTGTATCCCACTCTGCAGCCGCCAGTGGTGCAGCCACAGCCGCTGCAGCGTTTGCAGCTGGTTTACGAGACGTTGCCGTCTTACAGCCAGCCGGCGCGCACTAATCTGGGCAGCACATATGCCACATCGGGGCGCTACAGCAGCTACCTGAGCTCATCGGCCCAGAGCTATTCAACTCCAACAGCTGTTGCCTCAAGCTCAGCTGCTGCTGCTCCTGCTGCTGCTGCTGCTTCCAGCTATCGCCGTTCGCCGCCGCGCATCTACAGCCAAGAGTTCAGCGATGATGCGGCCGAGGATGATGCCACACCGGGCACACCGTTCGAGAGCGATTTTGCACGCAACTTGGCTCGTCTGCGCGCTGAGCGCATCGGGGAACCCAGCAGCTCCTACACCAGACGCACCAGCAGCATCAGCGGCGCACGTCGCTCTCTGCGCCCGGAACAGGTGCCGGCATCCGTGGCTTTTGCACGCTGGTGGCGCAGCCTCGATCGCCAGTACAATATCAACTCGAAGCTGTTTATATTGATTGTTGTGGTGCTACTGTATATCGCCTATAAGATTTTTTATTGAGATAATAATTGAGTCCTGGCTGTGCCATAGCGAAGCAAAATACTCAACACTTTTGTCAGCATTTAAAAAACAATATAGTTTTTGTTCTGGTTATTAACATGCGCCTGTTTAATAGCAACAAATTGTTCTAATTAAGTTATTTGATATTTGTGCTATGCAGTGATCCTTTCAAATGTCAAACTTAAATTCATAATTTATTTCATTCTCATCTTTCAATACTCTACAGATAAAAATAACACTTAAAAACTAGAATCCGCTTTGTAAACCAGCGATCACTGCATATCTGTTCTTGTAGTAGCACGAAACTGTTTGATCTGTTCATATAATTTTGTCAAGCACTGTGTGTGTTTTGCATGTTTCCCAAGTATCAATAAAAAAACAAGAATGAAAGAAAAAGAACGCTTTAACTTAAATATGATGAAGATTTGTCAATGTCGCAACTGGCCAAAGGTATGCGATGCATCCGTGTTGCGGCATCCCAAGGAGGAGGACCAACCACATGGGGCAGCAGCAGCAGAAGTAGCAGCGGCCGCTAATGATAGAAAAGTATTTGGAATGCGTGTACAACACTTGTCGGCATCGCTGTGACCAAATGGAGGCGCACACTCGCGCTCACACACACACACACACCATACAGAACACACACAGCACACACACAGCTATGAGCAGATGGCGGCACACATTGAAACACGCTAAAGAAATCTGTGTTTTTGCGATAAGAATTAATAAGAATTTCACGTTCCCCCCCGCCTGTCTGTCTTGGTCTTTGTCTTTGTCTGGCGGGAGGGTAATTTTATTAGCTGGAAATCGCACTTGCGCGTACATTTTCTTAAGGAAATTTTCGCCTTATTTAGCCGTCAACCGGATCTCCATGGCAATAAGTTATGAAAATTGCAAAAACACAACTAAAGCGGAGTGGAGGCAACCCGCAAGCCCGCAAACCGCCTGTCGCCAGCGATGATGATGAATTCCGCAAATACATGAACGACATCCAGTTGGCTGACTGCTTGAATGTCTGGCCGAAGCGGCAGATTCCTTGAAAACAAAGCCAATGCCTATGCAATATATATATGTATATGTATACATATATCGTGCGGCTAATAAATACGACGCGCATTGCGAGCTGCTCTTAATGAAATTAACTTCCAGGAATTACCTACATGGCTGCCACAGACTGGACTAACTAAACAATGGAGGAATGGAGCTGCAGACGCAGACGCAGACGCAGCTGCAGCTGCAGGCACTTAATGCATTTAGCCAGCGCTTGCATTTTGCCATGGAAATTAAATGGAAGCCTGCAAAAACGTTTCACGCGATGACTTCACACCGTTTTGTGCGCTGCTTCCACGCCAATAATAGAGACGTAGTCGATAGCTGCTGCTCGGGCTGCACCCACCAAGCTGCTGCTGCTGCTGCTGCTGCACACCACACAGCGGCTCAAGTGTGACATTCATGGAAAACAGAGTGGAATATGATTTTTATGGCCGTGTCGTTGCGTTGCGTTTTGGCCACAAACTGTCAACTGGCGGAGCAACGCCTTTGTCTGCGTCACGTACCATGCAAAATCCACGGCTGACGAATCCCACAAAGTTAAGTCTAGCTGTTTAGCTGCTGCTGCTGCGGCTGCTGCTGCTGGGACAACGACTTCCTCGTTGGGCCAATTAAAGTTGTTGTCGCCATTGTTGCTCTGCACAGAAATCATTTGTAATGCAACGTTTGGAATAATTCACGCGCAAATTGCTCCAGTCGCGAAAAATATTGCAACATTCCGCAGCAAATTTTACGATTATGCGTTTCGACAGCAGGCAGCATGCAACAAGCGGCAGGCAACAAGCGGCAAGCAATGATGGCGACAAATGCCAGCAACTGGCAGCATTCGTAGGCGCACATCAAATCAAATCAAATTGTAAGCGACAGCGGTTGTTGCACCCAGCTTCGGCCTTTCAGCCTCCACTCGCATCGAATCGAATCGAGTCGAGTTGAGAGTTGCGAGTTGCCAGTGGAGTCTCGCTGACTTAGCCATTCCGTTTAAAGTTGGAGCACACAAACCATTCGCCGGGCGCTGCTCCAAATCGATAAATCAGCCCACTAATTGTTCAACTGCAGCCAGCAGCCAGCGCCAACTCCTGACGAAATGTGAGAATTGTGTGCCTGCAACCAGGTTGAACTCTATCTTTTGAAAGCACTATCATCTGACAACACACAGACACACAAACAAACACTCGGTTAGTATTTATGTAAGCATCCTTAATTTATCAGCCGAAGCAAGCATTTAGCTGACGATTTAACTTTGTCTAAGACTTATTTGTTTTAAATGTAAAAATTAAGTAGCTTGCCAGCATTTGAATTTAATAATCGTATATTTTTTCATAAACATGTCAAATTGTTAGCTGAGCTTACACAAATTATGCTCAGAAGCTGATAATACACTGTATTTTCGGTTTTTATACCCTGAACCCATTAAAAATGGGTAAAAAGGGTATAATGAAGTTGTGCAAAAGTATGTAACAGGCATAAGGAAGCATCTCCGACCATATAAAGTATATATATTATTGATCAGTATCAACAGCCGAGTCGATCTAGCCATGTCCGTCTGTCTGTCCGTCTGTCCGTCTGTCCGTCTGTCCGTCTGACCGTCTGTCCGTCTGTCCGTCTGTCTGTCTGTATGAACACACAGATATCAGAGACTACAAGAGCTAGAGACTTCATATTTGGAACATAAGTTCTCCTAATCCCGGGACAGATCAAGTTTATTAAAATTTATCGATAGCTCGTCCCGTTCAAAAGTTATCGATAAATTTCGATTTCAGACCAGCGTTTTTTGGATATAACTTACAAGTTATAAGAGCTAGAGGCCCCTAATTTGACATGTATAATCTCGAATAGCATACACATGAACAAATTTTTCACTTTTTGGATACCACCCCCCAAACCCCCCAAAAGTTAAAAAAACGCATTTTTGAAGGTACGACCTTGCAATTTGGTTTGGTCACACATATTATCGACAATTGTTTGCCCCAAAAATTTCAATAAGATCGGACGATAAACACAGAAGTTATTTAAGATTTAACTTTCCATTATGTGGGGCTCAGCGAAAAGCAAGCTAACTGCTTAGACCGCTTGCACTGCTTGTACTGCTTGTACTGCAGCATGTGTGTGTTTAGATTAATATGAATGATTGTAAGGACTGGGTTCAGGGTATCTCGTAGTCGGGCACTCCCGACTAGAGCACTCTTACTTGTTTACAATATGATATTTAAAATACGAAACATAACTCTAATCTCTGCGCTCGAATTTAACAAACTTTCTTATTACCTGTTTTCAGCTGCTATTATACTTCAAACAGAGTATCTGCCAGTCGACAGACTTTTGGATACATGTCTTCTATTTTAAATGTTAAGTATTGGAAAGTAGCCTCAAATTTAAATAAACACTTTAGACTATCGTAAATAAAGTCTAGAATATGTATACAAATAAATTTGAGGGTCACATCAATTCAGATTGCTGCTCAATTTAAATCAAAATAAATTTGACAAAACTCTCGCATTTATCAGTCAATATAACTATTATACATATATACATATAAAATTGACCGCAGCTTTGCAATATTTGCTTTTGTATTTATTTTCGTAAAGCTTAAGTTATTTTAATACCTGATCTTTACAAGCGAGTAATTTGAATATGGAAAAGAGTAGTTCTTAAAGTGTATTTTAAATATATATAAATATTTAATTTTGATCGCTAAACTGCAATATATTTAAATGACACCCGAGGCAAAATGTTGTATAAAAGAATTAGCTACAAGTTATCAAGATAATTAATCTGTATTATCTGTATGCTAAAGGTCAGAGCGAAGAGCGAGGAGCTGGGCTAAACAATTTAATTCCATAAATAATGACAGTCTGGCTATAAACAGACAACTCGACAGTTTTGGCTGCCCACTTGATCAGGTTAGGTTAGTTATTGGCATTTATGCGTGTACGATAGCTATTTATGTAAGTTTCTCTATCTCTCTCTCTGAAGACCCACACACAAATACATTTGAAAACTGGCAATGCGAACTGACGCTGACGCTGACTACTCGTTGTCAAATTGTGGACCACAGTGACCAATCAGTGTCAGCTGGAAGTGTCTCTTTTAGTGGCCTAAGTGATGAGCTAATCAAGTGGCCGCTGGCTGGCTGACCCGGCTCTACAGATTCCATTCCATTCCATTCGATTCGATTCAATTCGATTCGAGAGCCCAAATCACATCGTGTGTCTATTTTAATAACATTATTTATGTGCTTGTATTCGTGTATTTGTTGTTGTTTTAGTTTTTTTGTCTTACCTCCTCATTTTATAGGAATCAGAAATGAAGCGAAACAAAAGGCAAACAGACAGAGAGAGAGAGAGAGAAGCGATTTTGTATACTTATTGTAATTTGAAATTTTTGGTGTTTTAGGTGTCAATCGCATTAGACGGAAATCAGTTTTGTTTTATTGTACAAATTTATCGTATCGCGTCTTATTGGTTTTTGTTTCTGTTATTGTTTTTGTTTTCTCTCTGTGTGTGTTGTTTTGTTTCTCCTGCCGCTGTTGTCTTAGCTCTCAATAATGTGCTTGTTTATGTGTTTCTGTTGCCGTAAATGCTTTTGCGACTGTCGCCTGTGTGTTGATTTTTATTTTATGTTAAATTAAACATTTTAAGCGACGCTTTCAAATTACCTACGAGATAATTTGTGGTCTGTGTGTGGCCTGAGTGTTTATGTGTCTGAGGCATCAAATAAATTATAAACTAATTTAAATTAAATCGAATGGCTTCGCGTTCGTTGCCCAAGTCTTTTGTTTTGGCCTGATCCTATGCCTTTGATCAGCGAATTAGCAACACTCGCAACACAAGCAACAAAATGTGGCATTTATAATTAATTTTTATTGCAATTAGGAAGCGAACGTGCAACAAATTGCGGCTGCACACAGCAACTGCAACTGCGGCCACATGCAAATGGAATCAAGTCATGCCTATAATCGGATTTGTTGCTCCTCGTATATTAACTTGTCACAATTTTCTATGTGTTGAACATAAACACAATTTGTGCTTAATCCGGTCAACTGCTGTCCGAGTGAGCGAGACAGGCAGACAGGGAGAGAGAGGGAGACAAACTGCTTGCCACAGCAGCATCGCTTGTCGCTATCAATTATGACATTTTGTTGCTGTTTTGTCACTTGTGCCACTGACTTTGGCACATCCAATGCCGCTGACAGCGTCTCTTCTCTTCTCCTCTGTTCTCTTTGATGTGGCTGCGCGTTGGGCCGATTGAATTACTAAACCACAATTGCTGCTCACATCAGCTGGCAATCAATCAATGCGTTTTACAATTGAAATGAGCAATACCTATGTATCTACTTCTCCCCACTGGGCGCACACATGGCGCATGAGTAATTTGGCCCCGTTTGGCATCGCGCTTTGTGGTTATCGCAATTATTGGCAATGACGCCTGGGCATCAGGAAACGTGTGCGCCGCCGTAAATAATCGCCAGATTAATAACAATAAAGTTGAGTGCGCTTAAACAAATTGCAGCTACTTTAGAATTATTTATGACAAAATTGCCACGGTCCCAATATCGATTGGCTGGCCCCACTGTGCAGCTGCGCAGCTCGCCAATCTAGATTGCATATATGACCGGCAACTTGCAACGCGGCTAATGCACATGCATACACTGTAAACAATTTACACTCCAATATATGTGTTTTTTGTTCAATGTTTGTTAAATCAAAATAAAATGTGATTTTTAATGTAATACATAATAGTATTTGACTATACTCATTCCAAATATTAAATTTCAATTTAAAAGTGTTTAAAAATGAATTAAATGCAAGAAAATTAATTTAGTTGGTGAAATTTTGTTTTATTTAAATTTAAAGAGTTTAATATTTATATTTCCGAGATGAAAATTATTTAGTTATATAAATATTCTTGACCAGAAAGAGACTTAAAGTTGTGAGTAAAACGAATTTGAATACAATATTGTTATTAACTTGTATTCAATAAAATTGAAATTGTGAAGTGTAATATTCTTAACTTCTTTGTACTTTATTCAAATACCTGTTAGCATTCAAGTACCCGAAAGGTCTAACATAAATATCTCAAGATATTGAAATGAAGCTCAAATTGTTTACAGTGCATGCACCCACGAGTGTGCTTTTGCTTTTGGCTTATGGTTTCGACCACAGATTCGGACTGTTGCGCTTGGTTTTTTGCTTTTGCTGTTGTTGGTGTTGTTGTTTCTCATTAAACGTCCGGCGGCGGGGCGGCTGCGCTTACTGGGGGTGTGGCTGTGGCTGGCCGCAAATTAGGCGCGAAAATATGCAGCAAAGTGAGACAAACAAGCGAGCCGCTAAAATACTCAAAAACCAAAACAACAAAAACAAGTAAGAGTGCTCTAGTCGGGAGTGCCCGACTACGAGATACCCTGAACCCAGTCCTTACAATCATTCATATTAATCTAAACACACACATGCTGCAGTACAAGCAGTACAAGCAGTGCAAGCGGTCTAAGCAGTTAGCTTGCTTTTCGCTGAGCCCCACATAATGGAAAGTTAAATCTTAAATAACTTCTGTGTTTATCGTCCGATCTTATTGAAATTTTTGGGGCAAACAATTGTCGATAATATGTGTGACCAAACCAAATTGCAAGGTCGTACCTTCAAAAATGCGTTTTTTTAACTTTTGGGGGGTTTGGGGGTGGTATCCAAAAGTGAAAAATTTGTTCATGTGTATGCTATTCGAGATTATACATGTCAAATTAGGGGCCTCTAGCTCTTATAACTTGTAAGTTATATCCAAAAAACGCTGGTCTGAAATCGAAATTTATCGATAACTTTTGAACGGGACGAGCTATCGATAAATTTTAATAAAAACTTGATCTGTCCCGGGATTAGGAGAACTTATGTTCCAAATATGAAGTCTCTAGCTCTTGTAGTCTCTGATATCTGTGTGTTCATACAGACAGACAGACGGACAGACGGACAGACGGACAGACGGTCAGACGGACAGACGGACAGACGGACAGACGGACAGACAGACGGACATGGCTAGATCGACTCGGCTGTTGATACTGATCAATAATATATATACTTTATATGGTCGGAGATGCTTCCTTATGCCTGTTACATACTTTTGCACAACTTCATTATACCCTTTTTACCCATTTTTAATGGGTTCAGGGTATAAAAATGGATAAACTTGCCGCTGGTCAGCTAATGGTGTTAAAATTTTGTGCCAGCGATTGCATCTATGGCTATACAAATTGCAGCGGCTGCACAAAATCGACAACAGCACTTGAGCAACATGGCAGTAGCAACAATAACAACATGAGCAGCAACAGCAACAACAGCAGCAACAACAACAACAGCAGCAGCAGCAGCTCAGTTGTTGGCTCGTTTTGTCAACCACGGCGAATGCTTAGCCGCGTTTTCCCAGGGGACACTTAACGCGGCTGCTTAACGTCTAAATCTGTCGTCAAGACGCGCTCAAAAGGCTAAAATGTTTGCTTTAACCAGCAACCAGCAGAGATGGAGTTGCAGCAGTAGGTGACGCGCGGAGGCGACTCTCGAGGGGTGCCACAAGACGCGCCAAGTGGCCAAGAAGGCTGCAGCAACGGCAACGGCAACAACAACTGCAACAGCAACAGCAACAATTTGTATGCAACTTTATTATACTCTGATACCGAAGGTACTCATAGTATATTGGTTTTGTCGAATGTCCGTCAGGCCGTCCGTCTGTCCGTCTGTCCGTCTGTCCGTCTGTCCGTCTGTCTGTCTGGATGAACGCGCGTATTTCCGAAACGATATTAGATAGACTCTTGAAATCTTTTGCGTTATGATTATAGCTATCTGCTTCAGATCAAGTTTATTCCAAATTTATGCCACGCCCACTGGGAGGCTGGCAAATCGATAACATGTCGATACACCTCAAATCACAAATCGATCGATTAAACGTGAATAACTCCCACAATTTTGAAGCTAGAGTAATCAAATTTGGTAGGTATATTGCTGGTGACCTCCCGAAAAAATTGGATCCTAGGTTAATCGGCCACGCCCATTATTACGCCCACCAGCCCCCCCTCCAAAATTAATTTGAAATGCTTATATCTCCCGCAGTTTTAGAGCTAAAGTCACCATATTTGGAATATATATTACTGGTGACGTCCTCTACAGATTACAGAAACAAAATTTCGACCACGCCCACTCCCGCCCCCGTAATCGCGAAAATCGATATACATTAATGCACAATTCGATAACACGTGTATATTTCCCGCAATTTTGAAGCTAGAGTCCCCAAATTTGAAATTTAGACTAGGGCTGACCAGCCCAAAAGATTGCGTCCTGGATTTTCCGGCCACGCTCACTAGAACGCCCCCCAGCCACCCCGCCCCCACGAAACACGGAAGCCTATATCTCGCACAGTTTAAGAGCTAGGGCCACCAAAATTGGAGGATAGACTTATTGTCAGCCCCCTAAAGATCCGGACAAAAAATTTTGGGGCCACGCCCCGCCCGCCCCCAAAATCGCGAAAATGTATATCTTCCACAGTTTTAAAGCTAGAGTCACCAAAATTGGAGGATAGACTTATTGTCAGCCCCCCTAAAGATCGGCAAAAAATTTTGGGGCCCCGCCCCCTCCCGCCCCCAAAAATCGCGAAAATTTATATCTTTCACAGTTTCAGAGCTAGAGTCATTAAACTTGGAAGATAGAATTCTGGTCAGCCCCTCTAAATATCGGTAAAAAAAAATTTGGGGCCACGCCCCCTCCCGCCCCCAAAAATCGCGAAAATGTATATCTTCCACAGTTTTAGAGCTAGAGTCAAGAAATTTGTAAGATAGACTTCTTGTCACTCCCTCTAAAGATCGGCCAAATTTTTTGGGGCCACGCCCCCTCCCGCCCCCAAAAATCGCGAAAGCTTATATCTTCCACAGTTTTAGAGCTAGAGTCACCAAAATTGGTAGATAGACTTCTGGTCACCCCCTCTTAAGATCGACCATGCCCCTCCCGTTCCCAAAAACTTGGGAATGCCGATTTCGGGTCACCCAAACACCAGCAAAAATTTTCTGTTCACTTGCTTTCAGCTGTTCTTAAAATGGTATCAGAGTATTACGCAGTCGGCTCCGCCCGACTGCAACGTTCTCACTTGTTTTTCGTTGTCGTCGTTCAAGTTGACCAGTTGAGATTTCCTTTTACCCCAGTGTTTGCTTGTTGTTGCACGTTGGCTTGTTTGGTTGCTGGGCTCTGCCTTGTCTTTGCCTGAAGTGCGTTGAACGAGTTAAAGTCAAAGCTGCAGCTAAATTTATGAACCGTCCCAGTTCGGCCATGGCCATGGATAAATAAGAAGCCCGACAACGGCCAACGAGCGCGTGTAAACATTCTCCAAGTACACACAGGCAACGGGCAACAGGCAACAGGCAAGGGGCAACGTAGGGTGACAGCAAGGAGACGGGCAGCGGGGGCACGCCACGTCTCTAAATGCTGCCCCGGAATTTATATGCAACATAATCAGCATAAATGCCGCCATGCGCCATCAAAATGTTGCGACTGCAATGCGACCGCGTTCTGCTCGGCGGTCAGCGGCAACATTTGCCATCACTTGGGTGGGTGCCATTGCCAATGCCAATGCCAATGGCCAATGGCCAACATGGCAAACATGGCCAGAACTGCAGTCTTGTTCTTGTTGTTGTTGTTGTTGCTCGCCTTGGCTAATTTAAGCAATTTGCAAATTGAGAAATTGCAAATAATTTACAATTTAGCCAGGTTATTCGAAATGCTGGCAAGTGTTAAGTGCCAACCATAAAATGTTGCCCTAATGATGAAATGTGCATTTCGCCACTTCCTGCGGAAGGCTAGCCGTAAACAAAGGCTTTTTGCCATATTAATAATACAAAAATCAATAACTGGGACCCTATGCTTGTAGATTTTAATATTGGTTATGTGATTTTCAATTTAATGAGCTGACTTTTCCAGCTTCACGCTCCCACTCTTTTTGTGCACAACAATCAAATTTCTAAACTGTACTTGTGTCGCAGCAAATTTGCAACCCGATAGGGAAAAAGTCGCTGGCAAAACCCAACACCCAAAGGCTACCAAGAAAGCTCAGTGGTTTTGCTTTTGCGCTTCACTGCCGCCCACTTTCTTTTTATGCATATACGTATGTGTTTGTAGCGGAATTTGAATAGTAAAAGCCGCAATATGATGACAAGTATGCAACTATGCAACCAACACCAGCCAACAACCGCTACAAAACGCATTTCAAATCACTGAGTTGTGTCTTGGCCCATGGGCAGGGTGAAAGGCAAACAGGCAAACAGGCAACAGGCAAACAGACAAGAGACATCGAGACATCGGACAGCAGCAGCCAAATGAGACAGCAACGAGTTAATTAAGTTTGCAGTGAAAACTGTCTTAAATTACACACACTGGCAGACAGCAGCAGCAAAATCAGAGCCCCAGTCTGTCTCAGAGTCCGAGTCCGTAAGGGTCTGACAAACTGAGCCGCAATTGTGCCAACTTCTGTGACAGTTGCCCAAAACAAATTGCTGCCATTTAATGCGCCCAAAAAAAAAAACAACAAAAATGACAAGTAAGAAGATTGTAGTTAGATATACCAGACTGCATAATACTCTATGTATATAGTAAAACAGTTGAAAACAGACGGTAAAGGCGCAATGTAATAGATAGAGAGCGTAACTACCCCTCTGGGAGGTATATAATTAATTTGTACACATTTTTGAACACATACAAAGTATTAAAAAATATTCAAAATAATTATAAAATATATCAATCGAATTTTAATCAAATAAAAAATAATATGAATATTTCTTAAACATTTTTTAAATTTATTATCAGCGAATATATAGTGTTCCAAATTTCTCTAGCGTCAAACACAAAAATGGTTTGCACACGGACAGAGGAACAATGCCTAAAACTAATATGCTCGCTTACCTTTTGGAATTAGAGCATAAAAACGAAACGTAAACGCAGCCAAACAATGTGTGGCAGCTGAGCTGGAGCCAGTGAGAGTCCAGAGACCAGAGATGGGGACCAGGGGCCAGAGTGCTCGCGTCTGCTGGCTGGCTATGACAAATTCCTCGAAGTTGTTACCATATAAATTTCTGCATTTTTCGCTTTGCTTTGCTTTTATTTGAGCAGCCACCGCGAAGAGACTGCAACTGAAACTGAGTCATGGGCACCAGCTTATTGATCGCTTTTGGGTAGCAACATCATCAACATCAGCATCATCATCGTCATCATCTGCAACATTTGGCTGTCTGCGTGGACTGGTAATTAGGCGCATTACATGTGCTTGGGCGCTTCGGAAATGTTCGATTTTCGGTTGGCCAACTGAACTCAGGCTCAGGCAGCTTTTATGTAAATGAGTTTCGTTTTTTGCTTCTCGATTTTTCTCTTTTTTGCAACTGTATTCTTTATTAAGACAAATGACAGTCACGCCCAGCTCTAAGCGCAAAGTAAACACTTGCCAAATGACCATAATTATGAGTACGTATACACTCCCGCCCGTTGAAATTAATGAATGCACACATCACATATACGTACGTACGAATATTTCGGTGTGAACTTCAACACGAGTTTTGAGCTTAGAATAAATTATTAATAATCCAGCGATAATAACGGACAATTAATTTTTAACGCTGATTTGTGCGAGTTTTATGCCTCGCAAATACTCAAAACGAAACGCGCAAAATACTTAAAAATAAAGCAAACAGAAACCAGAATATCAATTTGGCGCATTTAAAGAGCAGCGACTGCAACTCAGCAGTGGCAGTGGCAG
>JAWNLL010000090.1:600000-912500 GCA_035042425.1 Drosophila flavopinicola | reverse complement strand
CATCAGTGCACACAACAACGCTCTCGACTAGAAGCAAAGCAAAGCAAAGCAAAGCAAAGGAAAAGCAAAAGCGAAGCACAAGCAGCAAAATCAGTAAAAGCGCAATTTCCTTTTTGGCAGCAGCGTCGATTTTATTTTCACTGAAATGCACAGGAAAACAACAACAACAACAACAACGACAACGACAACGACAACAACAAAAGGGGAGCAACAAACGAAAGCGATACTTAGTTGATAATTGGATAGGATGCATGCATCATCGATTGGGGTCGCACCAACCTTGATTTTTTATTTGCTAAGGTCAACTAAGGAACAAATACTCATGTTTGCCAAATTTAAGTTAGTTTGTGAAAGTTTGCACAAGTTCAAATTGATACACTATAAGTTAGAAAATATTAATAAGACAAATGGGAAATGTATACTCTTTCGAATCGGTGCATAGGCACTCTACCATTTATACCACCAAACTCTTTTGGAAACCGCTGACAAACTCTTGAGCTTAGCTTTATTTACCTCTTCTTGCATATCTTTGCTATTTATCGCTTTGCAATTTTAGACATTGATGAGCTTTAAGAAAGTTCAAGTGTTGAAGGAAAATTGAAGGCAATACTTAAAAAACATGGGATATATGGCCAAAACCGACTTACAGTTGTATGGTAGCTATAAGATATAGTGGTCCGATCCGGCCGATTCCGACAAATGTTTGGTCCCTCTAAATAATATTTCTCTGTGCAAAGTTTCAGGGCGATAGTTCAAAAACTGAGGGACTAGTTTGCAAACATACATACAGACAGACGGACAGACATGGCCAGATCAATTTGTTTTGGCAACCTAAGCATACTTTTGGGGGTCTTCAACGCTTCCTTCTATGCATTACACACTTCAGCACAAAATAAGTATACTATTTTCTTCGAAAACAGTTAAAATAACATGATGTGATATAAAAAAGGAAAATAAATTGTAACTTTGATACTTATCAAAATGAAAATAACAAAAATAAATATTATTTGTGTAGATTTTATTAAAAAAATATATTTGCCAGCCACTTGGGGTACACAAGGACTAGGAGAATAGTCCTTAGTCCCAGTCACAAATCCCATTCTGACAAGACAAACTGTTATAGATGCTTATATCAATTTACGCCTTGAACAAATGTGCGTACAGATAGCATCCTTGCTGACAACATTGATTAACAGTTCAGTTCGAATGTATTTCAATAGACAGCAAGCATAAATTTATCGACGGGTTTTCACATGCATCAGATTTTTCCAACATTTGCTCTAAGCAGTGTCTGTCAGCAGTGCATGAACCCCAAGAACTACATCATGGGCCATTATATCAGGCCAGTTGGTTTCCTAAGGGGCACAGTTCGGTTAGCAAGCGAGTTATTTCTGCACCCACCCACACACACACACACACACACACACACACACACATTCACACACCTCCGAGCAGAGGGTCGACAATATTTTTGCACAATTTCCATTTTATTATTGCACATAACCCAAAATGCCATTTATTTTTTCAAGTGCTTGTTGAAGTTTTCCACGCTTGCTGCTGCTGCTGCTACACACCCAACAACAACAACACCAACAAAACCTAAAACGAAAAGGAAAATGAACAGCAAAAAAAACAGAAAAAGTAAGGCAACAAACAACAACAATGGGCGAACACTAAAATTTATGGTCATTTGGGGAATTTTACGCTTTTTCAGCTTTGGGGCGCCGCATTAAATGCTTACATGTTGATTTAACAGCAAGCCCTGCAAACGAAACGAGCAACGAGCTACAAGGATATTCTCTAACTCCTGCCACTACTGCCTCTCGGTTGCTCCTGGCAAACTTAAAATGCTACTTTGCATGCACTTTGGCCAGGCAGCTGTTTTGTTTTAGCGCCCAGTTTCGTTGGGCGCTGCAAATCTTTGTTTATTTGCAGCTAAAATGCAAGGATTTATTGTAATTTTATACACCCCGGAGCTGAAATGAAGGCGAAGGCGCAATCCTTGCTGCCAGCATGCAGCTCAACAAATTGTTGGAAATTATTTGCTGCCGCCCCGGCCAATTGCCAGGCATTCATAAACATATGCCATGTTTGAGAAAGGTTTACTTAAAGTTTGCGCAATTTATGCTTGTGTGTTGAGAACTTAAAAAACGTCAGTCGACAATTGCATTAAATGAACATTTATTGTTCTCTCCTATAAAACTTTGAAGCTGTTCGTTTCTTTGCTTTATATGCTATATACCAAAATGGATTATAAATAAAATGTTGATAAGGTATATTGACAGAATATTATATTATTAGAGTGTAACAAACTTGGTAGGTAGAATAAATTTAAAACGGTTTCGTGGTGTAAGTGGTAAAAATAGAATAAATTGGGGGAATTCATTAACCAAATGGACATCGAAATTGAAAATCGATACACAATTGGTTGTAGAAGTATTATTTATAAGCAAAATTGCTTGTAAAATTTAAATATCTATACCAATATCACAGTCCAGTTTTTTTCACATAGGAGTTTTTGAATTTCTCTGGAATGCGAATGCTTTTCACATTTTTTCTTATTAAAAACATGAATGTAAGCATTTGTCAAATTCAGACTGAAATTGCCAGAAATAATCCCGAATATATGTAGTATTTATTTGTAATTTGAAAAGAAAATACTCTTTAATATTTCCTGCAAATATAAATAAATCAATTCACTGCGAAGAATTCACCGAGTAGGGTGAACGCCTGCTGAGACTGACAAGGACTCGAGCAGGACTGTACCTGCTTTTGCTGCTGCTGCTGCTGCTCTTTGCTGCTAGCTGTGTTTTTGGCAGTTTGTTGTCAGTGCAAACTGGCAGCATATTTGACACGACGCTGATTTAAGGCATGACCCCTCCACACATACCCTGCCTGCTGCGGTAGGGTTGTCAACTTGCCATATGCAAATGACTTGCTTATCAAATAAAGTGAAGCCAGGATGTGTGTGTGTGTGCGTGTGTGTGTGTGCGTGTGTGTGTGTGTGTGTGCACTCTGCACTCTGTGCAGGAAGAAAAAGTGTCGGGTGTAAAGTGGCACAACAGTGCGTATGCGCAATTTGCACATTGTTTCAATATTACACAGACATTAAGCACTCGGCCCAGTGCTGCGTGAGGCGGGGGCGGGAGTAGGTGGGTGTGGCAACACACACACACACACACACACACACAGAGAGAATGCTTTCTGGTTGTTTTGGGAGCTGTGCCGGATTTGGGTTTGGGTTTGGGTTTTGTTGCCTGCGGCCTTTGCAAGTATGCACAAGTAATGTGAGAAAATTAAATTTTTCGTGGCTCCCACAAATGTCTGCTGTGTGTGTGTGTGTGTGTGTGTGTGTGTGTATGAGTTCTTGTGGATTACTCAGACGCTTACGTGTAAGCAACACGGCTCTCTTCAGTCCTTTGCCCTTTTCCCTCTCTCACAAGAACGAGGCGTCAAAAATAAAACTTAATTCCAAATGTGGCAGAGCCCAAACTGCTGCTCGCTGCTGTCGACGCTTTAAATTAAATTTCGCATTTGTTGTTGCTAAGCACATTTGGTTAATTGAATTTGCATTTGCGAAGTGATTATCATTGAATTTGCCATGTGATTTATTTGAGCCTGATTCTAAGGCAGACAGATTCTGACAAATGCGCTGCTAGCGTGAAATTGAGAGACGTTTCCGTTCGATAAGCATCCTGTAAGTGAATAAGCAGCCGCCAGACTTCTCAGCTAACTGCTGATACTGTATGTGTAATTATAGTATTGAAAGTAATTGAATTCAGGTAGTAGTTCAACAAATGTTCTGCTATCAAAGTATCACAGGTAAGACTTTCATCATCATCATTCTTACTTTTCTAATATGAAAGTATATGTATCTGTGTGTTAGCCGCTTAAATTGAATCGCCTTTTCTCATTGCTGACTAAGGACAACGATTTAAGGAATTGAATTTCCCAAAATCACTTTATATATAAAAATATAACATAACAATCATAAAAGAAACGAGAATTTCTCACATATTCAAAATACACCAAATAAATATTTAGAAGTTTATTAAAAGTAAATAAACAAAAGCAATACATATAAATAAGCAAAACTGCTCATCAATAAAGAAAATAGTTGGCTTAAATTGTACTTGCAATAAATGTATTTTAGAATTTACATACATATATATTGTGCTATGGCAGTTTACATTTACATGATTGAATTATATATATATATTGTAGTTGAAAGCTTCTCTGTCCCCTATTAGCTACAACTTAATACATTTATATTCCCATTTGTTGATTAGAATGGAATAGAACAGAGAAGAAGCCGAATGCCTTTAGCATTCTGTGCATGCCAAAGACATGTCATATGCGTATATAGATTGAGATTGTAATTGATATGGCCACCCCTTGGAGAACGTTCCATTAAGCAGGACACGCATCATTTGAATTCAATCAAAGTCGTTCAATTCAAATGTCAAATGTCCATTCAATGGTCACAAACTGATGCCCACAAAAGCCGCAAAAACTCCAGCTAGCTGAGCAAACGGGTGCACAAATGGAAAATCTCTAATGTGTGTGTGTTTGTATGTGTGTGTGTGTGTGAGTTGGAAAAGCGTTTAACGAATAAAGCAGCAAGCTCGAGAACTTTCGGCTGCTACGACTAATTGAGTTGCACGGGCTGAACAAAAGAAAAACGGACGACTGTTGAGCCAAACTGCCAATTAAAGGACTCGCAAAACTGATAGGATGTATAGAGTGGGTGAGAGACAGGATTAAGGCAGTGCAGCCAACTGTTTTCTTATAGAGAGAAAAAAAACAAAAATGTAAAATCAAAAATAAATTCCTAATGCAAGCACAAAGCTTTTTCAAAGTGAAAAGAGCCGCAAAAACATGAAACGAAGATTGAAGAATCTGAAAATAAACTAGTAAAATTGTTAAGAGATTGCAGATTATTTGGAGGCTAAATTTCTAAATAAAGTTTTTTGATAAACTTATTTTATTTTCTATAATATATTTTCTGAGCTACTATTTTTATTTTATAATCAATTTTATTAAAATTGCAAAGTGTTTCGGTCAAAATTAGCAATTTTTTTGTTTGTATAATGCCCTTTTTTGTCACTGTGTATATAATCAGAGACAACAAATAGCAAACAAAAATTTGTTGTTGCTCGCAATTGAATTTGGCAAAACATTCATAAAATGTGCTTAGAACACTCGTGTTCACAGAAATTGCGCAAATGATGGGCGAGTCTCTGCGAAAGTCTCTGGGCAAATAAGTGAAATTTGTTGCAGGAAAGAGCGGAAATTCTAATGTGAATTTTATGGCAACACATAACGCAATTGTGCAGCAGGACAGGAAAATGTTTTACAGTGGCTGCCTAAGGAGACATTGCTTGAATGCTTCGAGTGTCAGGCCACTTGATGTTGTTGGCCCTTCTCAACTCCGCTCTCAACTCAACTCCCTGCCCTGCCCTATCCACTATCTATTCATGTACCGGAAATGCTTGGCATGCCTCATTGAAGCTCGTTAGCTGACTTATGCCGAGCAGGGAGCGAGCTCATGTTGACAGCTCATGGCGGGCACTTTCAATTGAAATAAATCTTTACACAAAATTTGCCAATTTGTTGTCATGGGCACACACACACACACACACACAAATACACACATACACAGACTGCCACGCCCATTCGCCCATTACACACATCATGCACGCGACACGCCCAATGCCTCGGCGATATCCTTGTTGCCATTGTCAATACTTGAGCCTTTTTGCAGCTCATTCTCAGCGTTTGTTTGCCTCAATTCTCGATTTGCTTTCTTTCCGCTTCTCTCTCCTTTCCCTTCTCCTTACTCCTTGCGTCCTTGCTTATGCTCAAGTGCTTCGCTCAAGTGCAGATTAGCAAGATTTTACAGCTAATGTTGGTCCTTGCCTGTCGTACTTGCACTGGCTTGTAAAAGAGTTTAAGTGTCGTCTCACAATGTGGGCGTTAAACGAAAGCATCGATTTGATTGGGTGACAACTATTTGGGTATGCATACTGCAAAGTAGTTGGGCAGTTAAATTAATACAATTGTTTCTGCTGCTAAGCAAACAATCAGCTTTTTCCATGGATACTTCAAAGAAATTCATTTTGCTCTACAAATTTCAATGGCGCCCAAATAAGTAGGCAACACAATTTTTATTTGTTGTGCTCCGCACAGAACTTTGCCATTTATGGTAATTTCTTAATTTGCACACAGCTAGCGCAGTTCGTGGCTTGCCCAGCACAGCGCCCACTCCCCGCTCAGTGCGTCACGTGCGACAATGTAAAAATTAGGCTAATTCCAGTCCTTTGTCGGCAGGCCAACAACAACAAAAAAGTGAAACGAAATCATTTGCACCTTTAAAAAGGCATTAAAATGCGACTAGGACTGCAGACAAGCAATCAACGCTACGTCCATACAGCAGCAGCTCCTGCGTGTGTCCTGCGAGCCAAACAAATTAGAGCACGCACGAGTGCATTGGCCACAAAAATGATTTGCTGAAGCCTACAGCTGAGAGCCACAGCCCAGCCCAGGCAAGAGAGAACGAAGTAAACGCAAGTCCAGGTGAGCTGCCACGCACGTCGTCCTGTGAAACGTTGCAGGGCGTGTCCAAGGCGGCAGGGCATAATAATAATTGAGTAGCTAGCAAAAAAAAAAGCAGCAAGTGCCCTGAAAGTTTTCTGGTCATGCGAAATGCCTACTAGAAATGCAAAATAAGTGCCGACAGTGAGCACTGGCAGCCATTAGGGCCAGACAGGCAGACAGCCAGACCAGCACACACATAGACACCCCCAACAGGGCGTATACGCAATTTAAGCCGCTTAAAGCTCGACAGCAGCTGCAGCAGTGGCAGTGGCAGTGGCAGTGCCAGAAATATGAACCGTAACGAAACGAAACGAAATCTGTCGCTCCAGTTGAGTTTTTCGGGAGTTGGCAACTCCAGAGGCGCTAAGCTGCACGCACATGAAATATCCAACGGCTCCAAGGAGACGACGACACAACGCAAAAAGTCCTTGAGCACGAAGGAACAAAAAAAAACAGAAGCATTTCACACTACCATGGCGGCCTGAACCGGCACTTAAGAGCGTCGATGTCATGATGATGATGAGCATGCGGATGATGATGAGGATAAGGATGAGGATGAGGATGTCGGATGGCGAGCAAGGAGTCAAGTGTCGGCTGAGCACCACGCGTGGCTCAAAGTAACTGTAGTCGGCAGCAGCAAATACCACAGCTGTGGGGAGGACGGTGGTGCAAAGAGTGTACGCTTCGCATAGACATGAAGTTAAGTGGCGTAAAGCGTGTACTTAATCGCTTAAAGCATTAGAATTTGAAATTGAATATCATAAAAGATATTCAAAGAGCGCGAAAAGCAAACTAACATAAAAAAAACACACACACACACAGCAAATAGTTGTAAAATGTTTTGGGAAGGCTAGCAAAGGACCTGCTAGCTGAGAACGGGGTGTACACATCCTTCCTAGCCATTTGCTCTGCTTTTGTTCGGCATAGTTGAGCGTCTATCTGGTTGAAGGAGTTGCTCTCCATCTCTCTCTCTCACTCTATCTGTCTCTCTCTATCTGTCTCTCACTGGCAAAATGTAAACGTTTACAAGGGAATGCCAGTTATTTAAGATATGCAAATTGAACATGGCTTAGACAGAGAATAACAGTTTCAACACGGCTGTAATTCTAGTAAATGCCACTTAATTGCATTCGGCTAAAGTAAAAGTTCATACTTCATAGCGGTGATGGGAAAGTTTTCGCTTTGAAATGTTCTTTGGTTTCTTGTTATTCTAGTTCAACTTACTTTCGCAACACACTTAACAACTTATGTCCACTCGATGCTTAAGGCTTAAGCAGCAAGCGTCTTTAAAAATAGCACATTTTTGCTGTCAAATATTAAATTTGCAAATAGTTCATCAATTTTAGATGTAGAACTAGCGCAAATCAGCTTGGTGTTTAGAAAGTTATGGCAGCCTGAAGGACATTTGTGGGCAACTTTATAACTGATTAGGAAATTTCAATGTAAATCTGAAGGTAATTATGCAAAATAGAGCACAAATCATTAAACAAATTATCTCGGGAATTCAAAACTGTATGGGAATGGAAAACAGTAAGAAAACACAAATTGCAGCGATTTGTTTCTTATGCTTAAATATTATTTTATTTATTCAAATAATTTAAAAACTGTATGCATTTTAGTTCAATCTAAGCAGAGCAATTTCCATATACGATTTTGCGGCCCATTTAACTAGCAAAATGGTATTATTGAAAAAATGCTGCAAGTGTATTTGAACACTAATTCAGAATAAAGCGCTGTGCAAACAAAAATAACATGCAGCAATAATTTCGCACTTGCACTTAATTGGATTACGAGCTGGGCATTAAAACTTGACCCAAACTAACATTTCCCATTTTGTTTGTTTTCTTCATGTTTTTATTTTTGGTTTGTGGGTTTTTATGCGGCAACTATAACAATTGAAATTTATTTGCCACATTTATTGTTTCTATATATATTTATATATATATATATATATATTTGCGTTCTTGTTGATATAAAGTTATAAATTGCAATTTGTTTGCCATTTGTTTTGCAATTAAAATGCAGCTCAGTTTTGCTTGCTGTGGAAGAAGAAATTAAAATCGGTTGGTTTGCTTTTTAGAGAGCACTTGCAAAATATTTGCCCCCGGATGCCATTAAAAATGGATGACATTTTGACAATTGATGGCCGCGTCCCGGCCAAGGAATCGATAACATAAAATATGCATTACGCCCTGTACAAGCAGATTGAAAGAATGGCTGAGTGCGAAAAGGATGGACAGGACATGGATGGGATGGATTGAAAAACGATGGAAGGGGCAGTTGGAGTTGCCAATTTGCAATTTGCTTTTATCATCTTAATTTGATTTGAATCGTATTTGTGCTTGTGTTTGTGTTTGGGGCTGCGCAAAACTGCAAACTCGAAGCTGCTGCTGCTGCGTAAATTAGCAGAGAAATCAATTATTTATTATGTAATTGTTTGATGTAACTAATTGAAGTTCAATAACCCAATGTTTTACCAAGCAGAGAATACAAACCATATTAAATTCATGAGCATATAGCAGAGACAGCAGCTAAAGCCAATAGCAATCATAAGTGTTGATTTATACATGGCATATGTATATATTACTAAGCTAATCGATTAACATAGTATTTACTTTAAATCACCTACGCACATTCAACCCACGTTCTTTACTAGGCTGCCAAGCAGCTGCAACTGAGCAGCCACTTGACTGCGCAGCTTATTTATACACTGCATGCACTCTTCTTCTTTCAATCGTGCAGACTAGCAGCACTGCGCTCTCGACTGCTGATCTGCTCATCTTCTCTCGTCGATTATTCTCGCTTTCTTTCAATATACCTGCACTATTCACTCTTCTATCTACACATCACTACTACTGCACTCTCTTGTATAACAGCACTCGCAGCTTGTATGACAGAATTTGATTTTGCACTGCAGCAGGCTTGCTTGCTCGCTCACACACATGCATTGCTCTATCGATCATAGCTAGCTTGAGAAATCATTTGAATAAATCTTAAATACATCTTAGTTTAACTCAACTCAACAGCAAAAATCTTGTCATTGTAATTTGTTAGTCGAAAATGTTTTCTTTCAAAATGTCAGCTCTCATTGGTTTTCTACTGCTTTTGCAAACAGTTCGCGGCTTTATGATCACAGTCGATGCTCACGAGAAGGCTTGCTTCTTTGATCGCGCCCACGAGAAGGACAAGATCAGCATTAGCTTTGAGGTTATGGACGGCGGCTTCAAGGACATTGGCGTGGAGATTTGCGCACCGGACAATGAGCGACTGCATCAGCAGGAGGCGCAAACCAGCGGCAAATTCACCTTCACAGCCAGCAAGAATGGCCAATATATGCTCTGCTTTGACAACAAGCAGTCGACACTGACGCCCAAGGTCCTCATGTTCCACTTCATAGTCGTCAAGGATCTGGCCTACTACAACGATCCGCACAACCGCGCCGATGACGTTGTGGAGCAGGCCGTCCTGCAGGAGAACATCAACGTACTATCCAGCCACATGATGTCCATCAAGCACGAACAGGAGTACATGCATGTGCGCTACAAAGGACACTTGGAGATCAGCGACAGTGTCCACTTCCGCATCATTGCCTGGTCGATCTTTGGACCGTCGCTGCTGCTGCTGATGACCATATCGGAGATCTACTATCTAAAGCGTTTCTTTGAGGTGAAGCGTGTGGTTTAAGTTCAGCTAATATATAAATAAATATAATTGAATGTCTTCTGCTTTAAACAGACTGTCCTTGAATTGGTTCTTGAATTTATCTTGCAGCTGCTGCATTTGTAAAGGACATATATTTTTGAAGCAGTAAACTCTGTTGCAATCTCAGTAAGCTTTTTTATATGTTCTTTAATCTACTATTTAACTATATTCTTATATTTCTTAAGAATTTTTTAAGCTAGTAACTCAACTGAAATATTTACGGATTTTGGTTTAAGTTCCAAAGATTTTCATTAATTTCACTGCCTTGAAACTTATTTAACTAATCTTCCTAAGCAAATTCGCTTTATGCTTTTGCACATCCTAATTAGGATTGCAATTGAGCATCAACTTTGTTGTGCACAGTGTGTATCTCATTTAACACAAGTCAACTTACTTGACTTGGCCCATATTAAACACATCATTGAACCATTTGTCTTCCCCTCACTCTCTCCCTCACTCTCTCTCCCTATCTGCCTCTCTGTCTCGTTATCTGTGCGCCACAATTTGTTGCACATTTCATGCTTCACAAGCCATAAAACTTTCAACCAACACACAAACACACACATACGGCACAGTCATGCATATGAAGAAGAGCATAAAGTATCTACAACTTGGCGCTCAAGTATCCATAAAGTTCGCTTCACCTATAAACTGTGCCCACATTGGATTAGCACAAATTTATGGCGCCCCATTCGCAAAACAATAACAATACGTGAAGCAGCAGCAACAAACTTATCATATTCATTCACAAGTTTCTTCTATTTTTTTGCAACCAACAACAGAACAGACTAACAGGAATAACGAGATAGATATAGATATAGAGCTAGACAGAGATAGAAAGAAAAGTTTTTGCCTCTTATTTACGACAATGTCGCGTCAAGTTTTTTGTTTTGTTTTATTTTTTTGTTCTTTTCCGCCATATAAAGCAGCAGCAAGTTTTTGGAAGTTTCGTTGTGTTTTTTGTGCTCGTCCTTTTGTTGCATAATAAAATGAAGCGCGTTGTTGGCAGGATTGGCAGCACTCGACTCGAGTCGCGGCATCTGCGCTGGCCATAGAGTCAACTGCTGCTGCTGCTGCAGCAAAGATGAGCAACTGGAAAAAGGACGACACAATATTGCTCCCAAGCGTCAAATGAAAGCAAAAGTTCCATGCTTGCAAGGATAACAGGCAGCAATCCATAGAAAGCAACACGACAGGCAACAGTCGACAGTCGCCAGTTGCCAGTTGCCAGTTGTCAGACAGTGGTGAAGCAGCTCAGCTCAGCTTGAATAAAGTCCGCATGACAAAAGGCACAGGACGAAGGACCTTACGCAGTTTGTCCGCAGCAGCGGCAGCTACAGCACTGAGGTGTCAGTTCAGATCACGTAGCTGCCAAGCTCTCTGGATTTTTGATGATTCCTGCAATTACATTCCATTTAATTCCTACGCACTTAAGCCAAAAGTTTGCTGAAAGATAATAAACTGCTATGCAAATTCTTTCAGATCAAATAGCTGCAGAGAAACTGGCGATGAGAGAGAAATATAAATGCAGGCAGACTGCGATTTAAGATTAAAACGATAACGCTATTGAGAACTTAACTAACAAATCTTATAACTTGCTTTACTTTATCTGAAAAATGTATATAAACATCAGACAGAAATTCAAAGAAATATTTATTTTCTTAGCTTTTTCTAAGAACTAAAACAACTCGATAAATAATTTGTGGAGTTGAGAATGTGATATATTTAGTTATATATATATTGCAGTATATATTTATTATTTTTAGTATTTATTTGATCATTATTTTGCAATCAAAACTAAGCGAAAACATCACATAATTATAAAAACCTACACTTACAAGCATGCAATAAAAGCAGGACAGCATTTCTGACTAAAAAAGGACGTCTAGCTCAAAACCTGCATTTAGCTACTTGTAGTTCGTAGTAATTTACACAATTAGCACTAATTGAAAGCAACTTCAGAGGTATCATTAGCTCTACAGATATTTAAATACCGCTTGTGGCTTACTTAGCTATGCCCCTTAATGAAAACGTCAAGGAGCAACAACAACAACAATACTCTGTCCTGTCAATATATATATATATATACTTATTTGCATTCTTCCCCTTAACCTGATTCCGTTGATGGCTGTCGCCAGTCAATTGTGCCACTTTCAATATCATCATCTTCATCATCTTCATCATTGGCATCCCGGCAATTATCTAATGCTATGCAGTTTACTTGCCATGGCCTTAATTATGTTTTGCATCCTTCAACGCTGTTCACCTAATTGCAACAGGACCAGCAGGACTCGCAGGAGTCGAGCACTTGCTGCTGCTACTTCCATTTCAGCAGCAATTCAATTTTCTATTATGTCAGCGAGCTGAAAGCAATGCAATGTTAATAAAATACTGCCAGCTCCACCGATCTGTGCACCCAGCGTCGCCCAGTCAGTTAATATCAAAGGCAAACTCAAGATGTCAGCGGCAGTTGGGAGCAGCAACAGCAACAGCAACAGGAGCAGCAAACAACAGCAGCGCGTATACGCAACGTGGTGCGCTTTTGTGCTGACGTCTTTTGCCTATTTACCCACACAACAATGGCCAATATATCCAAACATGTGTGCAGCTGTAGGTGGGCGGCGCGGCACGGGGGCTGCCTGACTGGGAGCCACTGTTATTTGACATTTATTTGCCATTTCCCCAACACCACCAACCAACCACCGCACCACCCAAGCCACAACGGCAATGACGACGCTGCTAAGTTGCCCGCCAGCAACAGGAATGAAATAACAAGCAGCAGAACACAAGAAGATGAAAGCACAGCTATTTTTGGCACGCCGAAGATAAGCATACACTGGCAGGACGAAAGTCCTTCTCCTGCTGCTCACAGTTGGCAATTTTTGATTAACTTCAAATGTATTTTGAATAATTTTTGATAATATTTTTAGAAAATTTGAAGTACGATTTAGGCAACACTCTATAAGTGATTATGCTGAAGAACTTGTAACCAAATGTTCCTATAGGAACTTCCTATGATAGAGTCGCTCTATTTGCCAAAATATTGAGAGCTTAATAACATTCATAATCATATATAATAATTTCTTATAATTTTTTTAGAATATTTAAAGCAGGATTTAGCCATCTCTTTATAAGTGATTGTGATGAAGAACTTGTAACCAAATGTTCCTATAGGAACTTCCTATGATAGAGTCGCTCTATTTGCCAAAATATTGAGAGCTTAATAACATTCATAATCATATATAATAATTTTTTATAATTTTTTTAGAAAATTTAAAGTAAGACTTAAGTGATTGTGATGAAGAACTCAATTTGTAAGCGAGTGTTCCTATGATAGAGTCGTTCTACTTGCCAGAACATTCATAATCATATTATATGTATATTATATTATATTGCTTATGTCTATATATTTTAAATATATTTATATAAAGCAAACAATTTATTCACACAATAACTCAACTTTCGTTTGATTTTTCTGCTATAGCAGCTAGATAGTATAGTTGTCAGGACTTGTCTATATCGAGTCAGTCATACCTTATAGACTGTGAGTTATTTTTACAAAAAGTTGTAAATACCCTCCAGAAAGGACACGAGAAAGAAGTTTAAGAGGAAGGACGCGCTTACCTCGCTTCTGTGGCGACTGCATGGATGAGGGCGAAGGCGTTGACTGCGTCGATGCCAACAGCTGCAGAAGAAGAAGCAGCGGCAGCATTCCCAATCCGCAGCTGTAAGCTGCTCCAACTGCTCCGACTGCTCTATTGTTCCGCCTCATCGCACTGGCGACTGTTGATCCTTTGCTGCTGCGGCTGTGATTCAGATGCGAACTGGGATTCGCTTGTTGATTCTGTATCTGTATCTGATGCTGATTCCTTGCCCGTTTGCTCTGGCTCATTTCTCACTTGACACTTTTTTAATTCGTATCTTTTTTGCACAATTATAATTTATGTATTTCTCTGCCTTTCGCACTCACTTTCGCTCTCGCTCTCTCTCTCTTTGTCTCTGTCAATTCGTTTATTGTTTCATTTTTAATTTCTTATGCAAATTTGTGTGCGCGTATAAAATGCCATGGAATATTGCTAAAAGTGTTTACAATAACAATGCATTGTAATAAATATAAAATATGCAACGAGTTTATTTAATAATCCGCCACGTTGTTTGCTTTTAATTGAAAGGCAATTAATTATATAAATGGCTACATAATAGTTGCAAAATGTGTGCACAATATATATATATATATATATTAATAGAATTCTTTAGCTTTTGTCCATTCTTTTAGCTTAAATGTGAAAATGTTTGCAATGTGCTGCAACAGTTAAAAAATGGGTGTCACATATTTCTTGGGCACACACACAACACACACACACAACACACACACACACACACGTTGGCTTAGCAGGACTTTTTGGTTGGTTTGGCTTAGTTTGGTTTTGGTTTCGGTTTGGTTTGGTTTGGATGGTTAGTTGACCTCCAGGCGCACTAATTGCCGCAATTTTTCAAGCTCTAGAGCGCAGCGTTTCGGTTCGTTTTTTACCTACTCGCTTTCTACCTTGCATTTTCATATTTATTTGCAGGTTTTTTTTGTTGTTGGCAAATGCAACTGTGAAAATATCAAAAAGCGGCCAAAAATTGTGTGGCTACGGGAAAGTCCTTGACATGACGGCACTCTAATGAAGAATGATGTGCCAGACTGGCAGACTGGGCACTGGGAACTGGGATCTCAGGGCCAGTGGCAGCTGAGCAATTGCTGTCATTTTTATGTTCGAGTCCTGCCGCTAGTCCTGCCGCTGAATCTCAAGAGCAACTCAAGCAATTTGACTGATGGTCCGCAATGAAATGGTTTATTATACATAATATCGCAAGTCGTGCATTCATTTATAACATTCACCAGCAATGCCAAGAGACATTTATTTCCACGCATAAAATACTCAAGATGCGATTTTATATAATAATATAACCAAAACCAAAAAACAAATTAATCTAAATGCAATGAATTAAGTCGCAACTGAATTTGCTAGCAAATATTTATTTAACTTGAGCTTTTAAGATTAATGATAAGTCTTCAGTCTTCATAAGCTGATTAGACTAGACTTGTAAACGAATCACACATTCATTGATAGAGAGATAAAAAAAAGGGACAAAGAATTATGCAGCACAATAGCCAAATTTTAAATCAAAAATGTTTCTTTAGCTTTATTTTTGTTTCGTATTGTAATTTTGTTCACTGTTTTAGTTTATTTATTTAATATTTATAAAAAATCCGTTCGCTTTATAGTACTTTAAGCGTTTTAATGCTTTCACTTCAAATACAAATAGATTTTATAGAGTTTGTAACACATTTATTTCATTTATAACTAATACTTTTAAGATTAAGTAAGTTTTACATAAGCTCAGTAAATTTTTGTTTGATTTAGGTAATTATTATTAGTTAAACTTCAAATGCCGTTCGCTTTGATATGTAAACAAACTAAACTGTTGAATGTTCACAGGATCCTGTTCGTCCTTTCTATCGCATATACATGAATAGCTAAATCTGTCGCAAGTCAACAACGAAAAATAAGCAGATAAATAATTACAAGCGCTCACTCGTTGAAGTTCAAAAGAAGTCAGATTTCTTCTTCTTTTTTTTATAGCACCCCTAGACGCGCAGGATAATTTATGCAAAAGTCGAGCGACCCTCGCACCGAGGAGCAGGAGCAGGAGCAGGAGAAAAGGGTCTGCAATAAAAATCAAAACTGTGCATATGGCAAAAACGCGTAACATAAAACAAATCCAGTCAAGTGAACACGAGTACGGTTGTATCTATATATATATATATATATATATATATCTGTTTGGCGATTGTCGCTTGAGGCACGCACACTTGTATCCTTTATCCTTTATCGTTTCACATGAATCCTCCGAATAGCCATTCGGCTGGGGCAATTAAATTAAATTTGAACATTATTACACAATGCGGCGGCTGGCGACTTACAAAATGTGTGATTTGCCAGCGACGTTTAGCCGAATGCGAAGCAGAAGCAGAAGGACACTCTTGTCCTGCCGCCGTTAGCACAAGAACTGAGCGCCAACTGAGCGTCGCGACCTGCACGAAGCTTTAACAATTGCGGGGGCCACACACACACCGACGAACGGGAACGGTAAACACGACGACCTTAAGCTTTGGCTTGCCACGGCAAACTGAAACTGAAGCGACAGCGACAGCCGAAAAGCTATCGCTGTAATTGTAACTGTAAATGAAAGTGAAGTGAGTTTGCCACGCTGAGCGAAACGGTTCATGTTATCTGAGCGCGTCAAAGCTCGGTGAGAGCGTGCATTTATCTCAGAGAGCGCAATGCTGTCGGCAAAGCGACGCTCTCTCTCTCTCCATCATATGGCGTTTGTTTACGTGCCAACAGCTGTTCACAATTGCTGACAGCACGTGCTGCTGCTAGCTGTTCTCTCTCACCCTCTCCCTCTCCCTCTCCCTTGCTCACATTGCTTAGATTTAGACAGGTGCAAAAATTGTATGTTTCGCTTTTTGTGTCACGGGTTAAGCAAGGGAAGTTATAAAGTTGTCAAAGGGCACATATAATAATAATAATAAATGAAATATGAATAGCCAGCTTTTCAATACAAATATACTATTTTTCGAAACATAAAATAGCCAGAAATGAGGGCAATGAAGTTTATCAATGAGAACATTTCTCCCAATGAATTGCTTTTGTAATATATATTTATAAATTTGCATAAAGTAAGATAGTTAGCATTGATATAGAATTATTATCAGTAATTTGTTTGCAATAAGATATGTTTAAAATATAAATATATCAATAGATATGAAAAATGCAAAAATTTTGATCATTTCTGCTTTTTCAAAAATTTTAAAAAAATATTTTATATTCTCTTTATGGTAACTACAATAAAAACAAGATTAAAAAAGATTTATATATTTTTGAAAGCTTTTTGTTTAAATAGAGAGGCCACTTGGAATGCTGATGCCTCCGCTCTGCAGCTGGAGCAGCAATCCAAAGGAAGCATTCGGACAATAAACTCCGGGAAGTGCTGCTATTTGGGATGCCACGTCGCATCGCGATGATACTCAGTGACCTGTGGACGACCTCTGCATGCCAATTAGACGGGCAATTTGGAAACGCTTCACTCGATTCGCTGGAACGCAAGCGTGAAACGTTAAAGGCGAATTTGCGCGGCTCTGCCTTTAAAACGCTGGCCAAATGCTGCGTTTTTATCACCACAGCTATCAGCTGCCTCACCTGCCTCACCTGGCCACCTGCTCCTTGCTCCTCTGCTGCTTATTTTCTCATTTCCCGTCTTCGAGGGCAAGCTGTGTGCGCAGGTGTCAAAAACAGCACCGAATGGTGCCGCCAAATGTTTTTTTTATGTTTTGACACCGGGCGCCCCAAGTGTGCCCCCCTTAACCACCCCCTCTCCACCCCCACTACCCTTGCGAATGCTTTTTGAACACTGACACTTACAACTTTCGCCTGTCGCCGTTGACGTTTTTATACATCATCTGTTTCTGTACCTGTTTCTGTCACTTTGCCCTGCTCCTGCTCCTTGCTCCTTTCCCCAGCCGACATTTCTTTTTTATTTAATTTTCCTTTGTATTTGGAAGAGTCACGTGAATTTCGCGCTTAAAGTTTATGCCTTCATAAAGCAAAGTGCCCGAGCAGTAAGTTTTTATTTTATTAAGCATATTAAAATGGAATTTATTCTGTGGATCATGTGAGCAGCTGTTGAACAGGATAACAAACAGTAAAGGACAGCCGAGCAGGATTCGGTATAAGACCGATAAATTCTTAATGCCAATCAGCCGGCTAGTTTTTTCTTTCAATTCCAAGAAAAACAGGCATAACAGAAAGAGGCTAATATATACCTAAATAATAAACAAATATTGCCTTTTGGCGTAACAATATAATGGATAACAAATAAAGTTATCTAACTGCATAATTGTAGCATTTAATACAAATACAAATTGTACGCTTTTGATCCAATTATTTATTTATTGTGGTTTTGTTTAGACAAATTATGATTGAATTGCCAACATATTTTTGGCATAATTTCTTTGTGGATGCATTCGGACTATAGCTCCATACAGAGTTAACTTAACTAAAACTAATCAAAAACAATTGTTGCCGACAATTTAATTATTTTCGAACATGTTGCGCAATAAATAACATAAGCAATCATTTAAAAAATACTAATTATAATTGCATAATGCACACTGACCGCAGCATTGCTAACCGCATACAAACGTATTTAAGCCGCTTGCCATTGTCCTGCTGTGTGTGTGTGATTTATTGGATGAGTGAATCAAAGCAAAAATCACTCATACGCCGCGTGGACAGCGCTGAAGTTGCCGCTGGCAATACAATTGAACACACAATAAATATTTATGCAGACATTTTCTTGTTTTGTATTGCTGTGTGTGCTTTGTAATTACACACGCACACACAACACACACACACACAGAGCACACACCTCAGCACAGCAAACAAGTATTTGCACACATTATTCAAGTTATTTTCTTTTCCCCAGAGCATCTTCGTTCTGCTTCCCTTCTACACGTGTACATATTTACATTTGCATGTATACATTACGCTGCTTAAATGCCATGTGTGTGTGTGTGTGTGTGTGTTTTTGCAAACAAATGAGTTTGCCCCACGGCCGCATTTGCCGCATTCTCCCGCCATTTTAAATATTTACAAGTGAAATTCTTTCGCTTGCCATGTTGTTCATAATTGAGGCGGACACGCCCATTAAACGCGACGCCCAGGTGCGCCCAACTATGGGCTGGATACTCTACTCCTGTCTCTGTCCCTGCTCCTGCCTCCTTTCCAAGGACTCTGGCAACCGCGCTGAGGCGTGTCGGCTTTTAATTAAATTTAAATTTGATTTATTGCTAGTTTCTTATTGGATTTCAATTTTCATTGTTTTCTCGCCTCAGCGCCTCCGACTTTCATTTGTCCTTTTGTCATTCGCGTCCTGCTGCTTCTCTTAAAACAAAAACAACAAAAAATCACCCAAAGTGTCTGCCATTCATTCAGGTTGAACTATTGAGAGCTATCCTATATAAACATACATATTCGGAATATGAATACATATGTATATATTACATGGAGAATAAATCAATAAGTGAAGCTGTTGATTGCTTCATGAGCCTATAGTTGAGAGATTAACCGAAATAAATAAATACTTTAAATTTATAATTGTTTTGAATCAACGGCATGAAACATCGAATTTAACTAAGCTTTCATTATTTTAAAATATTTATTTTTTGTGCGTTTTAAGCTATATTTATTCGGCAGGATAATTATTATAAATATTGTATAATAGGATTATTATATTTTTTTATTTAAAAAAATTGACATACAAAAAATGTAGGATAGTAATTAAATTTTATAAAAATATATATTATAATTGAAAAATATACAAACAAAATAAATGTTAGTTAACAATTTGTAATTATTTTGCTTATAAACCTGAATAACATTGCAAATCTGTCTTCGCTTATTTTCAATTTTGTCTTTGCCCCCGCTAAATATATACCCACAAATTGGAGTTATCTCCCAAATCCAACTGACCCAACTTCAAATTGACTAAGCATATAGAAAAAAAAGCTGCCACACTGGGCGCACTTTGGCCACAATTTAATTACAGTTGCAACAAAAGAGCCGCCTGCTGCCTGCATTAGGGATTCGAGTCTGGGCATTGAATTAAACTGACATTTAAATGTGACCAAAAGTGGTAGGAGATATAAAAACAACAACAAAAAAGAGTAGAAATGCAGCACTGAGATTTCATTTGAACAAGAACAAAATAAACGAGTGAGTGAGGAGAGTGTATATAAAATCCACCACAGAAAACAATGCACAAATCCTATTTGAGCGCGGCGTGCAATTAAAAACAGGCGGCCAAAGTAACATCCGAGTGGCCACTGGCCAAAGGATGGCTCGTTTTGGGATTGGGATTGGGACTACACACACACACACACATGCACACACGAGAGAGACTGGAGCCACTAAGCCGGAAGTACACAAATCGCATAAAACACAACGACAACGATGCTGACGAGGACGAGGAAGAGCAGCAGGACGAGCAGCAGGACGAGCAGCAGGACGAGGACGCTTGCGGGCAGGCGTGGACACAACTGAGTCGCTGTAGCTGCTTTTGGCGCAACAGAAAAAACGTAGCATAAAAAGTAAACAGCCTCGACACTGATTCAAAAATGTATTCAAAATGAGCGCGAAAAGTGGCCGAGGCACAACACACAAAAAAAACAAGTAAGAGTGCTCTAGTCGGGAGTGCCCGACTAGGAGATACCCTGAACCAAGTCCTTACAATCATGCATACTAATCTAAGCACACACATGCTGCAGTTCAAGCAGTGCAAGCGGTTTAAGCAGTTGGCTTGCTTTTCACCGAACCCCACACAATGGAAAGTAAAATCTTGAAAAATTACCGTGTTTATTGTCCGATCTTTCTGAAATTTATAGGACATAACATTGGCTATAAAATGTGTGACCAAACCAAATTGCAAGGTCATAACTTCAAAAATGCGTTTTTTGAACTTTTGGGGGATTGGCTGGTGGTATCCAAAAAGTGAAATAATTGTTACATGGGTATGCCATTCGAGATTATACATTCCAAATTTGGGGCCTCTAGCTCTTAATCCTTTGAAGTTATGACCCAGGTCTGAAATCGAAATTTATCGATAACTTTTGAACGGGATGAGATATCGATAAAATTTAATAAACTTGATCTGTCCCGGGCCTACGAGAACTTATATTCCAAATATGAAGACGGACGGACAGACAGACAGACAGACAGACGGACATGGCTAAATCGACTCGACTGTTGATACTGATCAAGAATATATATACTTTATATGGTCGGAGATGCTTCCTTATGCCTGTTATATACTTTTGCACAAAACCATAATACCCTTTTTACCCATTTTTAATGGGTTCAGGGTATAAAAACAGGACGAAAACAAAAAAACATCTCCATGCGCCCCACGCTATAAAATGGTGTTCGCTTTTAAGCCGCATTACAAGTGCAGCAACTGGCGACGGGATTACAAGCGAAGAGCGCAGCTGTGGCCATGTGTGTGTGTGTGTGTGTGTGTGTGTGTGAAGGACCTCCCTGCCATGGCCAAAGCCGGGCAGCAACATGCGAGTGTAAACAAGCGACTTTGTGGCGCTTTTCGTGTTATCGAGCGCGCCCATTTGAATTCACTGGCAAATTTATGCCAACTGACTGATAATTGAAATGGTCAAGAGCAAAGCAGCGCAACACTAACAGATTTTGGGACAGCGACAGAGAGAGACAGACAGATAGAGATAGAGAGAGAGAGAGAGAGGCAACATTCAGCAAAACAGTTTCAGACTACAATCTTGATGGAGTATGGCACTTTAGCTTGCACGAAGGAGGGTTATCAAAAGGATTCACTGTCATCAATTCCAAATGAAGTTAAACTTAAGTTAATGATATAGTAAATTAAGGAAAACAGAAACTATTCGAAAACATCATTTAACAGAGTAGAAGTTATTTATTTAAGCAGCAGCAGACCCTTTTTCAATCGGTCAATCGGTTAGAAGATACAATTTAATATGATATTCAAGTATTTATTTAGCACCACGAACTTATAAAAGCGAAAAGAATTCTTTAATATAGTAAATGTATGTTTCTAAGGCAAAAGTTTTTGTTATGTATAGTTAAAAATCAATCAAAAGATCTAAGATATCATATAATAGTTTAAAAACAAGTGGGAAAGGATTATCTTCGGCGTGCCGAAGATTTTAGACTCTTTTCGAATCTTTAGACAATATAGTGGTCCGATCCGACCGGTTCCGACCAATGTGCTGTCCCTTTGAATAATAAGTCTCTGCGCAAAGTTTTATCGCGATAGCTCAAAAACTGAGGGACTAGTTTGCATACAGACAGACAGACAGACAGACAGATGGACATGGCTAGATCAATTTGTTTTGTCATTCTAAGCATAATGTCAGTAACTTTTGGGGGTTTCCGACGCTTCCTTCCATGCGTTACAAACTTCAGCACAAACTTAATATACTAAGTTCTTCGAAAAGAGTATAATCAAACAAAAGCTCTAAGATATCATAGAACAGCTTTAAAGATAAAAAAGAAAAGACTAAGCATAAACAGTTTACACTATCAAAAGATAATAGATATCATTTAACAGAGTGCAAGTTATTTATATAGGTACACAGAGCAAACTTTGCCAAACTGCCATTAAGTATATATTTAATGTTATTTATTGAAGCACCATTATATTCGACTACAACAAAAACAGAAATCCATGTTAATGCGTCGAGTTGAAATCTGAGCAGATTATGAACCGCAGCGAAGTGAAATCAAGCCATTCTCGAATCCGATTGGGAATTTAAAAGGCAGCGCCACTCGAACCACTCGAACTCTAACTTCGACTCCAACTCCGACTCCGACTCCAACTCGAACTATAACCGCACAAATCTTTTGGCTTGCTGCTCTCGAAAGCTGAAGCACAAAAGGCGCTTGGCTTATTTCCGCTTCCGCTGGCTGCCATATTTCTTGTCCCTTGCTGCTGCTCCTTCGATTCTTTACCTCAGCCATGCGATTTTCAATTCCAAGCGCAATAAAAGAAGGAGAGAGAGAACAAAATGCAACAGCAGTGCAGCTGTGGGTGGGCGGAGAAAACAAAAACTGCTTTGCTTCCCCATTGTGTCGCCGGAAATATTCAATTTTCAATTTTCATTTCGCTGGCCAGAAATTGGCAAGCGAAAACAATAGAACCGAATTCTCAGCGAAATCAATTCAATTATTTTGTTATTCTTTTCCACCTGGCTACTTGATGTATTGAGGTTCGCTCTCTCAATATTCCACTTAAGCCAAATGAAAATGTGCAGCATGATTTCCGCCAAGTACGCATTTCGGAATTATTGTTGTTGACCTTCACACAGCCCCCCAATGCCTGAATGCCTTAAATATATATCAAATATACTTTCGCTGTAGCTGAAATTTATTGAAATATTATTTATGAGGCTGAAAATTGCGGACGGTTCGCTCGAATTCATATTTTCTTCGAGGCGTCCTGCTGTGTGCTGTGTGAAAAGGACTTCGTCCTCGAAAGTGCCTGGCTCATTAACAGCTTCAGATGACGATGATTTCTCATAACGATAATTTATAATGATAATGATAATGTTCCACGAGTCTGTTAATGCTTTTACGAGCCGAGCGAATACAGCTTGCACACAGCCTCTTAAGGGATTGCCAACGATAAATATGCGTAAATATTTGCAATTACTTGAGAACTTTAATCTGCAGAATTTACAGATCTATAGATGCATATATAGATAAAAACCTTTCAGTCAGTGTACAACAAATTAAAGTTAAATCAAATTGTATACTCTTTTCGCGTCTGTGGTTAGATATCACTAGCTTCTATTTTATACTTATGCATATTAGATATAATAGCTCGCGACTAATTCGCAAATATCACACAAATATCATGCTTCTTTGAAAAAAGCTTAAATTAATATAAGAAATGCCCTTTGGAGACTTAAAACTCATATAGCTTGGCGAAAACTTAACCGATTTTTAAGCTCCACACCAATTTGTTCATGGTTTTTCCTCTACTTTTATTCTACTTTTATGTTTTTATCAATTTTTGAGATTTACTTTTATTTACTTTTTTTGAAGGAATATACAAATATGGTTTCTGTTACATACATTTTCACAATTGCAGCTCAACTTTATTTCATTGGATATACATGTTGATAATTGAGACATTCGCTAGAAATTATGCAAAATCCTATAGCCTAATGTGTTGAAAATCTGTCGAAAAAGGTTTCGACTAACCAAATACTCCATAAATTAGTACTTAATAGCTATTAAATTACTCAGCTTGATGCGAGCTGAGAACTCAAGAGCTCTTATGCACAGATTCAGCTCTTAAATAATTGCACATAGCCGTAACTCACATGAAACGAGGCACCATGGAGCTAATTTGAAAAAGGAAAAAGGACAAAACTTGAGAAAAAAGATCTTGAGTTGTTCAACATTTATTTCAGTATAATGCGAAATATCAAAATAGAAAAATCAATAAAAATGTATATTAAAGAGCTTCGGATTTTCTATTATAGACAAGCCCCGAAAAGGCTTTCAAGTGCCTAGAAATGTCTTTGCTGCATTTAAAATGCATATAACATTGTTAAAACTGATCAGATATTCGTATGCGAGTTATTTTTCGTCATGTTTTAGGCTCAGCACTAAAATCTGAAGCACTTCAACTTAAGACTCCCAAGACCCTAGAAATCTTAGCATGAGCAATTCGAAATATTCATTTTCCAAACTGTATTTTAATCAAAAAAGACTAACTATGTGACCATAGTACATTTTGGCGCTGTATTTCCTTTAGCTTGGCGCTGTGCATTCATTTTGTGTTGCTGCTGTGCTGCTGCTGCTGCTGCTGCTGATGTTCACCACTTTTATAAATTACCTTTTCAACTCATTTTGCACTCGCAACACTTCAACGTCAGCAGCAGCGACAGCCAGATAGTAGAAACCGCGTCTTTCTCTCTCGAAAAAAAGCGTAGCAGACACAATGCCAAATGGCAGCCAAAGGCGCAGCGCAGACAATGCGAGCAGCCACAGTCGAGTTGGAGTTTGAGTTTGAGTTGACATTCTCTTGATTTAAGCACAGAAGAGCATCAGAAAGTTTTTGCCCCAAATGACATTTGAGCCAGTTGAGAGAGAGAGAGAGAGTCAGTGCCTGAAAAACAGCTTAGTGTCATCTGGGAAGCCAGCAGCGCTCATTAAAGTTGATGACCTAAAGTTGTGCGTCGTCAAATGCAAAGATCATGGCTGCTGCTGTTGCTGCTGCTGCTTCTGCTGCTGCTGCAAAGACAAGTGCTTGTTTTAATTAAAATTTTAATTTAATTTTTTGTCTGTCTGCCAGCAGCAGCAGCAACAACAGAAGCAGCAGCAGCAGCAGCATCACTCCGACGTCAAGTGGCCGAAATAAAAATCTGCCAACAGCGAGTCGTTGTCATTGCAAGCAACATAAGTGAAAAATTACGCATACGCAGTGTGTGGCGAGCCAGCGTGTTGTAAATGAGAGAAGTACGCATGTGTGTGTGTAAAGTGTCAATGCTATTGTTGTTGCTGTTGCTCTGCTCATTAACACATTGTTGCCCGACGCTTTGGTTGAGGTTTATCCTGACAGTTGAAAAATTTGCTGTCTGCTGCTGTAAATGGCATCTGAAACGCAGCAAACCAAAGTCAAACTATATTGAGAGTATAATGCCATTGTTGTTGCACCCAATAAAGCTTGAAGCTGCTTAAAATGCAGACTAATTTAAGCGATGCCTTGAACTTAACAAACAACAAAACTTTACATTTAATTTATGACTATTCCTAAATTAACTAATTAAATGTAATCTTACAAATAGTCAACTATTTTCCAAATATCCTATTAGTTATAATATTATTTTTAAATAAGTAAAGTTTGCTCTCGACTAGATAAGCAGCAACTTTATGCTACAAAATGCAACTGTAACCGAATCCCAAATTTCAAGAGTAATATACTTAGACATAAAGCCTTCTCGACTGTCGACAACTCACTCAAAGTGCTGGCAGTTATATACCCCCCATCCCCATCCCCATCCCCATCCCCAGCCTCTCCAGCTCACATAAAAAGGAGCAGCCCCAGCCCAAGCACTCAGCCTGCGCTCACATATCAGCTGCGTTGCCCGTTGCAACCAAATCGCACTTTTGACTGGCGTGCCGCCACTCCTCGAGACTCTCTTCAAAAACTGTTGGCAAACAAGTTTTGCATAGTTTTTGGGTGCCTGCGTTGCGCTGGCATTTAGCAGCAACTTGACATGGACGGGCATGGGGATGGGGATGCGAATGTGGATGTGGATGTGGATGGGGCGATAGACAGGCAGGACAGAGAGGCTGCGTGTCCTGGCAGACGAGCACTTGACGCTGACGCTGACGTTGCTGCTAGCGATAAGCATAATGATGTGTTAGCCAAGAAATTAAGCCACTGCGCCCACTGCGACTGACAGCCATTGAGAGCGTGACTGTTGCACCACGCGGCGTATGAGTAATCTCTGGCAATGCCAACCAAAATCACACCCAACAACTGGCTAAGAAATGCAGCCACTATTTCTCTTTACCACTCTATGTCTCTCTCTGTCTCTCTTCCTCTCTCTCTCTCTCTCTCTCTCTCTCTGACGCACTCTGTCTCTATGAGCAACAATTTACCATTTTAATGGCCTTGCTGGACGCACATTCACATCGAAGTTGTCAGCCAGCTTCGACATCCTTCCCCATTTCGATGAGCTGCTCCTTAGAGTCGAGAGTCGAGAGTCGAGTCCTGCTTCTCCATTTCCTGGCTGTGTGCATGCATGTGTAAATTTAAAATAAGCACCTCATTAAATTGAAAAATGTTCACAATTTGCAGGACATTATGTCTTCTCTAATGCATATACATATATGTATATGGACGCATCCTAACGTATCCTGGCACACTGAGTGCACTTTATGTCTGCCCTGACCTACAAATTGTTTAATTTCCCCATGCCACTAGCGCCACCAAAGAGCCGATATAAATTTGCAGTGTTAATGCAATTTTAAGCTGCTTTATTAATCATTTTTCATGATTTACTCGCGCAGCAAGTTGGCCTGCACAGTGGATTGCAATCGCCAGCAACTGAATGAAAATGTGAACAGAGTGCACGACTAGCAGGTACTCTGCTTACAGCTGTTGTGTGCTTACACAGTGAATAGTTACTTATTTAACTTGTGTGCTTTTTGCTAGTTGGCTTCAATTCATATTTTTAAACACATACAAATAAATATATAAGTATACAAATATTCGCCAATCCAAGAATTCTCCCATACAAATACGCTCCCATTCTATTCAAGGCATTGCAAATTAACAGTAAAAACATAAATGACGAAGTCAGCGATTAGAGGAGAGAGAATAATTATCTTTGAGGTGCGTGCGTGTGTGTGAGCGAGCAAGAGAGACTGCAACAGTGCAAGCGTAACTCTGTTATACAAAGAGTGAGTGCTGTTATACGAATGCGCGAATGCAGTTGTAGCAATGTGTATGCGTGTATGCTTCCACGCACGATAGAAGAGAGCAGAGTAGGTGAGCGCAAGCAGGCCAACAAGAATGAGGAGTGCAGGTATATTGAAAGAAGAACAAATCAAAGGCGAGAATAATAGACGAGAGAAGATGAGCAGATCAGCAGTCGAGAGCGCAGTGCTGCGAGTCTCCACGATTGAAAGAAGAAGAGCGCGTGCAGTGCATAAATAAGCTGCGCAGTCAAGTGGCTGCTCAGTTGAAGCTGCTTGGCAGCCTGGAAAAGAAGGGAGGTGCAAAGTGTGTGCGTGATCAAAAGTGAGACAGAGATGCTAAGATAGATAGTTTGAGAGAATCACATGGAATAAACAAGGATTAGTTGCCTTAAGAGACTTACAACTATTTTATTTAAATTCCAGCCATAACCACTGTATGTTTCGCAGGCGAAAGTAATTGACTCGAAAATCCTTTCAACAGCAATACATATTTGTTTGCATGTAGTGTATACAAGAGCGCGAGTGAAAAATGTTGACTGGCAAACATTTGTGTCAATGCATCGATAACATGCCACGCCCCGCGCACCACGCCCTGCGCCCTATGCCCTACGCCCACCAGCAGCCAGCAGCAGTAATAACAAGCAGTGCAGTCAAAGGATCAGAAGCTGGCCAGGACGAGGCGCCAGCTGGGGCCAAACTGTTGACTCTCGATGCTCGATGCTCGATTCTCGACTGTCGACTCTGGGCTGCTGGCTGCTGGCTCAAAGCTCAGTCGGCTTTCAGCATTTACTCGCATGCATTATTGAGCATTAACCTCATTTCACGCAGTCAATTTACGGCATTAAATTCTGTCGGTGCTGAGCTGCGCTGCAGTTGACTCCTGAGAATATGCATTACGATGTGTTGGCATAAGAGTTTAACGAACTGCCTGCCACACGCCACATGCCACATGCCACACGCCGTTCATCCTGATCAGCAGCCTGATTGCACTGCAGCAGCAGCAACAGCAGCAGCAGGAGCAGAGTAAACTAATTTGGATTTGAGGCTCATTTATTAGGCTGGCTGGGTTTATGGGTCGAGTAATAAGCGCTTTAGTCACCTGTGCCACACATGTAGCAGCAAATTGAGAAACACTTTGAAGCAGCTCGAGAACTAAACACGAGTCAGCTCGTAAAAATACTCAAGTGCACAAGGACATTAAATGTGTGCTGGCTGTCTTTGTTTGCTGTTCCTTTGTAATTGGATAATTAAAGAAATGTCTGGCCAGGGCAGTTGCCAAGCATAAAACAGAGATGATAACAAACACGTTGCAAACGTTTCTATCCCTCTCTCTCTATCTCTCTCTCTATCTATCTCTCTCTGTAGGGCAGCTATTAAAAGCATCTAAACGTTTACTAAAGATGCTAGTATATTTCAGCAGCCATATACTTACACTCATACAGGCAAACGTAGCATCTCTTAAGTAGCACCCAGTAACAGCTGCTGCAATGGGAGACAACAAAACGACGGCCACAATGGCCACAAAAAAAAAGTAAAGAGCTCAGACTCATGCCTTTGAATGTGCTCGACTAAGGTTACCCAGCATTTTTGCTACAAATATGCGCAACTAAATAAAATAAGACGCAAATTATATTCACTAGTGACATTAAGAAACAAATAATGTCTTAGTGGAGATTTCCACCAATTCTTAAAAATGAGGTACAAGTAGTGGGGAGTCGAACCAATTCTTAAAAATGAGATCAAATAATGTTTTAGTGAAGATTCAAACCCATTCCTAAAAATGCGATCAAATAATGTTTTGGTGGAGATTCGAACCAAAGATGATCTGTATGCAAATATTTAGGCCAAACAATAAATTATTTAGTTATTTATTACAAAAGTTAGAACTAATTAAAAACAACTAAGCCTTAAGCTTGATCATAGGTTATTTGCCAGAGTTATATACTTAAATTGGATACAGGTTTGTTTAATTTAAATAATAGATTATATACTTGCATTTAAGATTTCAACTCAAAAAGCTAAGCTAACTCTTTCAACCCCAGACACAAACGTTCTTTTAGCTTACCATATTACATATACCCTTTATCTACTTCGACTAAAGGGTATCGAGACTATAGTAGTCTAAGAAGTGTGCTTGCCATATAAGCAGCTTTTGTATTGCCCTACTCCATTCCAAAAGGAGTGCAGAAAAAAGTGCCAGCTATTGAGAGGGGAGAGTGTGAGAAAGGAGCTCTCAGATAAGCGATAAGCGAACAGCTGCGCCTCGAGGCGGCGAGTCCTGGCGAGTCCTGGCACGTGTCCTGCACTCCTGCCTGCTATTTGGTCAACTTGGCGGTCCATTGTTGCCACTGTTACTGCTACTTAGTTGAAAGTTTCGCTACAGCTAAGTGCGGATGCGAAGTGCCGACAAAGACCAGCACGCAGATAGTAGTAGGTGACAAGTTAGCTGAAACTGCTGGACAATGCATGAACAGTTCAGTTTAAGGCAAGCGAAGCAGCTGACAAGTGTGTGAGAATGCGAAAACTTCTATTATCAAATGGGATAAGCAAGCAAAAGAGCGAAAACCTTATCGAAATCGAACTTGAGACTTAAATTTAAATATATATAAAAGATTAAGATTGTTTTTGAATAAGAAATATTGCTGAAAATAATAATATACTAGAGTCATCTATGATATTCATTTTTTTAAATAAAAGTATCAAATGCTCAAATGCTATAAAATTTAATTTCGACTCATAGCTTGTGGCTTCTACTATCAAATCAAATCGCCTCTGAGTTTTTATTGTTTTCATGCATGCAGACTTCCTTAATGGCTATTATGGCTAATAAGCCATCAAGCTGTGGAATTGTTTTCTATTTCCGCTATAAATTGCAGCGGCTGCAACATGCCACACACAAAAATGCGCTGAGCTGTTGATAAGGCCAGGCTAATAGTCCTGCCTCTGACCGGCTGTGCAGGACTTTAATGTTCACACACACACACACACATATATATATATATATATACACATACATGTGTACCTTAAACGTAGACACTTCCATTTAACGAGTCGCTGTCGCACTTATCAGTTTAGGTCTGATTTGGTTGGCCCCGCTGCCCGCAGGACATTGTCATAGTCACCTCACTCTGTGGGGTCACACTCCTGCTATCCTGGCCACAATCTCAAACATTTCGAGACGCAGCTTCGTTACGTTCTGTTGAGTTTTATGTGGGTTAAGTTGTTGTTCTTGTTGCTGCTGCTTTTTCTTCTGCTTGCCACTAAATGTGGCAGCTGCTGTCATTGTTATAGTCGTAGTTGTAGTCGCTACCCAGTGTCTGTGGCATGGGTCCAAAGGGTCCTTAATACCAGATATGTATGCGAAAAGCAGCAGAGAAACTGCAAATTCTATTGGCAATTTTACAAATTCTAGATATATAAGAATATTAAAAAAGGAAATGTTTTTGATTGCATAAGATACAAAAAATACAGTTGTAAATATTCGATAATAGTCAATTTAATGACTAGTTTCAATTAAAGCACATAGAGTAAAAGAATAATAATAAAATTGAGTGCTAAATTATTGAGATTTGTGAATTTAGTATTAAGAGCTAAATTTATAAATATTATTTTCTCTTGCGCTACGAAAAAGCAATAAATAAATAATAATTGTAAATATTTTGCATGAGTATAAACAAATATTGCAGAATCGCCACAGATTTTTGGAAGTAGAAGAAATCTTTATACTGTTTATGTTTTTAAAATACATTATAATGATAATAAGGAAGAATTACGAATAACCATTTATATACCTGCACTTTTTACTCGTTCCCAGATGTCCATCTTAAACTTAATTCACAAAAATGCATGCATTAAATTAAAATTTAGATTTGTGAGCCAATTGCAGGAGATCACAAAGTCGACTCAGAACAAGCTCAATCATTTTGGTGTTTTCTTGTTGTTTTTATTGCCATGTGTAAATGTCGCAGTCAAATGCTAACCAGCAAAAGCAAAAGCAAAAGCTACAACCACCAATTAAGTTGTCTGTGCAGCTCATTTTCAGCTGTGCTGTTGACTTTGTTGATTGTTTTTGCAGCAACTCAAGTTAAAGGACTTCCTTAAAGCAGGCGGCGACTCACAGATGCAAATGCAAATGAAGCTCGTCGAGCACTGAATTGAACTATTTCGCAAATGTTTATGCAAGTAGTTCACGAGAGCATTATCATTTTTCATCATAAACACACAAAACACGAATATCTAAAATGGCGCAGCTAGCAGGAGCAGCAGCAGCAGGAGCATGAATGTATATCCTTGCAGGAGCAAGGACGCCGGCGAGCACAGCGCATAATTCATTAGGAAACTTGCAAACGGCGCGTGACTAAAGTGAAAATGTTTACGAGCATTTTCTTAGCATGAAGCCAAAAGCGAAGACTTTTGGCCAGCAGACGTGAAATGCGCTGCCAAGAAATTGTTGCTGGCCAAAAAGGACGAGAGGAGCAAATGAGCCGAGTTCGCTGGACGCTAAGTATGATTTATGTTGGTTTTAAGCTCCTTTCAAACGCTCTCGCTCTCGCTCTCTCTCGCTCTCTCTCTCTCTCTGGCACGGCAGTCAAATTGAAATTTACACGCAGACATAAAGTATCCCCTGATGGATATCTGCTCGCCAGGACACCACCGCAACAAATATACGCTGTGTAAATAATAAGCAGCGAGCGAGAAAAATCCAAAGCTAAAGTCGAAGTTGGCTCTGGGGGGAGAGGGAAGCACATATGCCTTGTCTGAGCTGGGATTGGGTTTGGGATTGGGATTGGCTGGGTCATCATCGTCATCATCCTCATCTCCTGAGGCATTCAATTTGCTGTCCTGCACTTGCACTTGAGCACTTTTCGTTTGTTTCGGCTGCTGCCGTTCGGATTATCAGCAAAGCTGCATGAAAATTTAATAATACGAGTGTGTTGCAAGCAGCAGCAGCAGCAAGCGGCAGCAACATGTGTGCCACATTGCTCCTTGACAACCGACGCCAGCAGCCGCAGGCAACTGCAGCAGCAACAACAGCAGCAACATCCTGCTGATAAGTTCTATTTAATTTGTGTGCTTGGCAATGATTGAAGGCAATGCGTAAGGAATTTCTTATGTGTTGTCTTGTGAGCTGAGCTGAACTGAGCTGAAATGAGACGAGATGAGATGACGTGACTGAGATTTGCTTGCTCCTCTTGTAATAGCCAAAGGTGATAGCAATAAAACGAACTAATATTGTGATTGCTATTAAGCTCTTTGTATAGTTAAGACATCCTGTCAAAAAACTGTAGGTATATATTATCATTTAATTTCATTTAACAGCTGATGTTTCTTAAATTGAAAACAAACAGTCATTTAATTTAATATAATTTCATTCAATAGATATTTTAAGAAAATATTCTTATTATATTATTTTCTATATTTATACAAGTTTGTTAGCTTTCAGTTTAAATTTGATTCATCTTTTTTTTAAATTTGCTTTAACAATCATATCTGACTTTTTTTCTATAACTTTTAGTTCCGTTTTCTGTGTCGACATCAAATAAATTAACTAAATAAATAGCCAAATTAAGCACTTTTTATAGTTAGACATCAAAAATATCTAAAATAATTTATATTTAAATACAAAATCACTAAAAAAATGACTCATTAGAACAAAATTAAAAAGCTTTTAATTAGCAGCGCAACTAATCTTTTAAATATGCTTAAACGAGCTGTTGTTGTTGTTGTTGTTGTTGCCCAGCAACGCATCTGCAACAGTTAACATTTAAATACGGCGTATTTGGCATAGCATATTTATCTGATCGAAACGAATGCTAATTATTCTAAAAAAAAAACTAAAAGGCGCTTAATTAGCATTGCAACTTTAGTTGATAATTTAACGGGCTTATTTGCACTGCAAATAGAAGTATTTCGCTTCGTATTTATGTGATCATATACACAAATCCTTTGTAATGTGCCCGCACAATTGCAAAACAAGCATTGTGAAAATAGTGCACACCTAAAATAAAAGCAGCAAAACAATTTGCAAAATGTGCGTTTAATGCAGCAAAAGCCACACACCAACACACACACACCAGCACACACACTGGCACCCCGCTGCACCCACAAAGCAACAACCGACCGCCATTATAGACCGGCTAAATGTTAATTCTCGCTTAGTGTTGGCACGCGGCGTATACGTAATTTTCGTGCAAACTGATTTTTAGTTGCCAGTGAGTTGAGTTCTAGTTGCAGTTGCTATTGTTAAGCACACACACACACACACACATGCTGGTCACATTTGAGCGAGTTGATTTTACAGTTCATTCAGCATGCTGACCAAAATTACCGCGGCTTTAACTCACTCCTGCCAGCTATTGCCTCACTTTCAGTTTGTTTCGCAGCAAATAAGTTGAGTTCTTGCCCGGTTTTGTTTTTTTTTGCTGTTTTGCTGGGATTCCGTTTAGCAAAAGTACCGAAACAATGTGCGGACTATTAGCCAAAATGTTAAATGACACGTTGCAAGCTGCGATTTGTTGCTGTTGCTGTTGCTGTTGTTGTTGTTGTTGTTGTTGCTATTGTTGTTGTTGCTGTTGCTGTTGCCACTCGTCCTCGCATGTGCGGCCAGCAGGCAATAGTTGTTGGCTGCAGCTGTACATGATTGGGGTTTAACAGTTTGCGGCTTGCATGGCCAGCTGCATTTTTAAAACGAAACCCACCATGTCGTATGAGTAATGCGCATTTGAGTCGCTTTAAATGATGCACAACTCGACGAAACGTCAGCCGAAATAAGCAAGCATTTTTCGGTTTTTGTTTTTGCTAAATATTTAATACTACATTTAAAGCATTGTTAGTTGGCATGTGCATAAATGTTAGATGAGCTGACTAGCTTGTTTTAAGGCCACACAAATTGTGTATTATTTAAGCAACATGCAACGAAAAACTTGGCAAAGAATTCTAGACGTTGTTCTCAAACTTTAAGCTTGAATTTACTTATTTTAAACTTGTTTTAAATCAAATATATAAAAAATCATTTAATAAATTTAAAGGCACATTTCTCAATTGTAAGAAAATATGCACTAAATCAAGAATTGAGTATATTATAAAAATATATGGAAACAATTAGAATAATTCTACATACATAATAATTTTCAGATTTTCCATTGCTTTAACCAAAACTGCATTGATTTTCAGCTTTAGCTTAAATATTCCTTATCAACAAGTTGTTCGATAAAGCCACTTTTTGTTAACTTAACTGATTAGCATATTGTTTACAGTGCTGATTTCACACACCTCAAACCAAACAAGAACTAAAACTAAAACTGCCGCATAACTAAGCAGTTGGCTGTTTGGCACAAATTATTTCGAGGCATTTGGCTAGCTGCTTTCATGGCTGGCAGGCTCTGAAGGACAATGCTGCTGCGTTCCATATCTTCACACCATTCAGGACTTCCTTGCCAGCGGCATTTGCAGGCAAGTTTTTCTCATTCGCCATCGCCATTGCCATTGCCATTGTGTTTTATTCAATTTGCTTTGAGCAGAAAGGGAAAAGTAAAAAGTAAATTTTTGTATTCCATAAATTCGCTGGCACTTCAATCTTTGCTTTCCCTGCCACTTTTCCTTGTCTCTCCCTCTCTCTCTCTCTCTCTAAACCTCTCCCTCAACTTATTTCACACGGAGCTGCTTGTAAAATTTTGCATTCCGCTCGCATTTTTCTCTCTTTTTATATTTTTGCCAAGTTTTTTTGCGGCTTCATTGTCAGCTTTTCTATGTTCTCTGCTGCTGCTGCTGGTTGCTTTTTTTTAATAATGCATAATTTGTTTTATAACTAGGTCCCTTTTTTCGAGAGCACAATATTACAATTTATGCACAATATATAAAAAATTTTAATCAAAATGAAAACAATGCCAGCCATTGTTATTATAAAATACTTTGGATTTTTTTGTGTTTTTTCTCTGTTTTTTGCTTTCTCCCTAAAAGGATGTGGTTCATTTTCTAAAGTGGACTATAGCTGTGAAGTGCTGGACATCTATTGTTCAAGTATGCATGAATAATATCTGTTATTAGATTGTGCAAGTTTTTGTTGCTAGCGGGAGTGCTGATTGGATGAGATCTTAAGTTGTGGGCGCTTTATATATTTTATACAAATATGTATTCTATTATATTTATAATTAAATTAATCAAATATATCTCTTAGTTATATATGCAACAGGCAGAATGAGATATATTAAAGATAAGACTGACAGGATCAAGTTTCCATATGTCAATGGAAATATGGTCAATCCCTTCTACAAACTTATATCCTTCCCAATCATTTGCTTTTATTTTTGGCCATTTCATTCGTTAATTGTAACTCGTCCTTTTTGCTAAGCACAAAACAAAGACAACAAAAAGAAGCTTTATTATAATAACGTCCTCGTCACATTTAATTTAAAAGAGTGATAAAAGTTAAGCGAGTCAAATTTTAGCCATATTCTTATTTGCTAGTAGAAGGTGTCTAAAGAAGAATGAAAGATTCAGATGCAAATCTGCATTGTAATAAATAGCTTAAAAGTTAACTTAAGAGAGAGAGAGAGAGTGACAATAGATTAGAAGACTGAATTAGTAAAGAGAACAGTGGAAATAATATAAATAAAAATGTATTTAATTATTAAAATAATTTATTTAAAAAGAAAAGTTAAATTCAAATTTTCAACTTTGTTGCTTTATTCTAACAAGTATTTTATTCAAAACAATTGTATAACTTAAACTTAACTCAAAACTTAAAGATAACAGTGGAATGAATATTTATAAAAATGTATTTAATTATTTAAGTAATATATTTTAAAAAAATTAAATTCATATTTTAAACTTTGCTGCTTTATTCTAACATGTATTTTATTCAAACAGTTGCTTTAGTGATTCCTATATTTCTGTTTCTGTTTCTTAAGCTACAAAATTCCCTAAAATATTCAAATTTGGATCAAGGCAATAATTCATGCCGTAACAATTACTTAAATCTTTTTCTTACCATTTCTTCTCTTGAATTGATTGCAAATATTTAATTTATTTGAGCTTTTGTACTTGGCACGCAAAGTACTTCTGCCCCTTTGCCACGCCCACTTAAAAACTCATTGTATTGCCATGTATTTGGGTAGGGTGGCTCATAAAATTCCCAAGTGGAACATAATAATAAAGCAACAAAGACAATTTCAGCTCGTAAAAATACAAATAAATGTTATAAATGTTGCCATAAAATTACAACAAAAAGTGGCAACAGCTTCAGCGTCTGGCAACGCTGGCGTATACTTATTTTTTGTGTGTGTTTTGTTCGCCTGATTGATACGAGGCAGAATATATACGTATGTATATGTGGATCTATAGGTGTTTGTGTGTGCCGCGGTGTCGCCTTGCGTGCCAAAAACAATGTAACATTTTCTGGCACACACACACACGCACACTTAAATACAGGATGCGTGTGTGAAGTGACATGCAACGAGGACGAGAGGACGAGAGGACGAGAAGGAGAACGAGGACGAGTCGCTGACGAGTGACGCCGAAAAAGAGGCAAACACACAGGAAACAAATGACAAAAAATATGTTACAAAGTGTCGCACATGACAGAGCCCACACTCACACACACACTAACACACACACATGCACACACACATGCACACACATACACCAACACCTACAGCAGCTCCTGCTCATGTCCTGGCAACCAACTTCAGTTTGTGCGCTTCGAGCGTTGTGCCATTTTACTTTGGCTTTGCTTCTTGCTCCCAGCTCGCAAGCGAAAGAGACAGGTATACACAGACAGAGAAAGCGAGAGTGAGAGAGAGAGAGAGGGGGGGGGGGGGAGTTGCTTGAAAACAGTGGGTACAATGTGGTGGCCCCTTTTGTGTCATCGTCGCATTCGTGTCAAATTTATTTTTGTATTTTAGTGTAATTTTGTTGATTACAGCGTTCTTGCCTTTGTTACTAAGTGTGTGTGTGTGCGTGTGTGTGTGTGTTTTTGGGTGTGGTTTGCCGGCAACGCTGAGTGTGCAATTTATTTAGAGTGATCCTGCATAGAAATACATTTGAAAATAAAAAAATTAATTTATACCGCAGGTTGAGCTAAATTGAGTTACTTGAATTGCAAATGTTTCACAAATATTCAATTGCTCTTCAGTGCTGCTCATAACATATTCAGTAGACAAATGAATTATTACATTTGTAAGCGCCACAGTTTGGTTAATTAGCTTCAAATGCTGAATGACAAGCTGATTGTTGATTAGCAGCGAAAGTGCTAAGAGCTAAATAGTTCTTCTATGAAGGGAAAAGTTTTATAGAATATTGATGGATAACTATTGTATAGATGTTTTAAACTGATTTTTAAGGAACTATATGAACAGTAATTTGATATGTGTTTCATTCTTTTCGGTGATTGAAAAATAAGGAGCTAAGGCGCTTGTTTACAAGCGAAAGCTTTATTATGTGTTAAATTGTAAAATGTCGAAGAAATACTGAAATTGTGAAATTCTTGTTAAGACACTTGACGCTTGCATAGCAGGACTACCCCTATTAGCTATAAACAACACTAATTTAGTTCCAGCTTGTAAAAATAGAACAATAATAAAACTGATATACATAAATACTTCCATAACTTTCATATGTCTTATCAAAGTCATTAACATCAAGACTTTACTCAACCTTCTCATTTGGCCTTTGTCTCTACACGAGCATTTTGATTGGATAGTAAGTCCGCATATCCTTCAACTTTATTGTTTAATCAGTGCTTTCATAGACGCACAGCCACCCACTGAGGAGTAATCAACCTCAATCAGCGCCCATAATGAAGCTATTTTCAGCCAGGAAGTGCTCGCAAAAGGTAAAACTAATTTGACTTGACATTAACGACAACAGCACACACAAACACACACAAACACACACACAAACACACACACACACCCACACACACACACACACAGGGTGACACCACGCTGCAAAGTATGCAATGGTTTTTTTTCTTCTGTTTGCCCCTTGGCCGCCATTTTACAGCCACATTATTACTTTTTATGCGAGGCGAGCTTCCACAACTGCCATGTTGCGAGCTTGTTAATATAAAAATGCTGCAGCTGCTGTTGTGGCTGTTCTTGTTGTTGTTGTAGCAGTGGGTGTTAAGCCAGCCAGCCACCCACAAGAGCGCTCGCTCCGTTACCCTTCGCAGGAGTCGGCGCCAAACGTCTAATGAAATCTAATAAATTAAAGAGATTTATAAACGCATTGCCCTTGGCTCAGTTGCCCAACTTATACTTGCCGCTTATACTGCCTCCCTTCTGGCTTAATTCTGAGCGCATAACTTATTATGGCCATGTTGCTTTGTAGCCAAATCATTGGCTTTCAGCAGGCTGTAAATTTCAACAAGTGGACGGTAGTATCTTTAAAGTTTTGCCGTTAGCTGTCGCACTCCTTTGTTTGCCGGCTCAGATCAAAGATGGCCGATTAGATAAGGCCGCACAATGGAGTCGAGTGCTCAGCTCTCACAAAAAGGGTTATAAACCTCAACACAAAAACCCAGCAAAGTTTAAATTAAAGCTGCACAAGCTGTAAGCTTCAATTAAAAACGTTTTAAAATAGCTTTCTAATTTCACACACAACAAACACTGTAGAAAAACTCGTTTGCTGTCGTTTGGCTAATAGAAATGCGAATTTAATTGAATTTCAATAACTGCGCACAAATAAATTGCCAAACAAATCAAATACTATTTGAATTTGAAATAAAAAACTGCTCATAAATTTGAATTGCCAAACAAAGCAAATTTAATCAAACTGTGTGAAGTAACTGTGAGCAAATCTCTTAAGCAAGTATGCCATAAATCTTAGAAGGTGCAAAATTGTAAGCATACATAAAGTATATTTCCACATACGGGCAATGTTTTTCAAATGATTTATGTGCAACGGAACAGACAGCCAGCGGCTGGGCATGTGTGAAGTAAAAGACCCAAAAGTGGGTGAGAGGATACACACACACCCGAACACACACACACACACACACACACACACTTTAACACCTCAAGTGCTCGGCCAGCCATGCAATTACATATATTTCAGTTGCCAGTTGCTGTAAGTGGCAACAGTTACCCTGCCCTCAAATTTCCTTCTCAAAAGCCACCCGCAGCGCTTGTTATTTTTCGTGCATGGCTCAAAAGGCGAATGCATAAATTATATTAAATTACCCACGCAGAGATGTCCTCCAGTTGGCCACTTTAGTTGCTCCCCCTTTTTTCCCCCTCTCTCCCCCTGTCCCTCAGTGCATGCAAAATTGCTCATATCATTTCAGCTGGTATACATTTTTACAAATATGAGCAGCGCCAATCGAGTGCAATAAATACTTGATAAATGGGCAGCAACAATTCCCAATAGATGTGCAGTGACTTTCTCTCGAGCAGCTTTAAGCAACTGCCATAAAAGTTAGCAAGTGAATTGGTTTCGTTCTCTTTGCACATTACTTATTAATAGCTGGCACAGTTTTTGGTTTGCTCAATCATGGAATACAGGGCAACTTCGCTAAGGTGAACAGCAAAACCAAAACAACTAATATATTTAAGAAACAAATATTTCTTAGAATATATTATGTATACATATATTGTATTTTAGTTTATTGTAAGCAATTTGACTTAAAAGCATCTCTACATGAATATTCTGCATTAATTATCAAATTTAAATGATTAACAATGATTATATCATATAATAATAATAATATTTAAAAATGTTCTTATTGCATAAATAACTGTTTTTGTATTCCAAAATGTATTTTGCCTTAATTTTTAGCATTTTACTTTATGACATTTAAATTAAAGTCGAATAAAGACACAAATATAGAATAAATATACGTCGCTAAGCGAACAGCAGAAATTTATTTTAAAAATTAAGTATACGTTGGCAAACCTAATATTTGAGTAAAATTCACAAGCTTGGGAACAATTCTCAAAGCTATTTTTCTTATATACAATTATGAACGTAACCAGCTTTTTATCGATTTATAGACAACATTAATACTATTTTAATATTGTATACGAAGAACTTAAATATATTTTAAAAATATTGTATTTAAATACAATTAAGATGAAACATTTATTATTATAAAGAATTGTGTCTCTTAATTGCAATTCAGCTTCCTTCCATTTACACACAATTTGATGAAAGTACTTTCACCTTCAAGAAGTAAGACTGTACTTATGCACAGCTAGCCCAGTTTTCGTGAGCCGTTTAAACAAAGCCACAAAACCGAAAACAGTAATATCTGACTGACTGTCTGTTTACTGCGAACTTCATCCAGTTGGTCTAATCACATTGGAGCACAGCAAACAAACAGTTCAAGCTGACCGACCACAAAGAGATGCCAGCAAATAGCAAATAGCAACTAGCTGCTGATCTGAGCAGAAGACAAAGCGTTTCGCTCAGTGTACGGTGAGCTTGCCTCCTTTGGCATAGAGGAACATCACATTGAATATCTCCCGCTCGGCGACGGGCAAGCGTCGATTCCACATATAGTTCAGATACAGATAGCTGCAGTAGCTGAAGAGCAGGCGAAAGAACAGCCTGCGATTGGGCGTAAACAGGCCCAGCAGCTGGAGGCGTGGCTGGAGCAGAGCACGCCGCACGCTCTGCCCGCAGCTGTCCATGTGCTGCAGCAGGAGCGTGGTGCCCCGATGCCGATGCAGCCAGCCGTGCATGGCCAGGACCTCGTTGAGCTGCAGCAGGCAGGCCACATGGGCCCACGAGGTGTCGCGCGGCGAGCCGGTGGCCAGGACCAGGGCGTCCAGCGACTGAAAGAGCAGCCGCAGCCCATTGGCCAGGATGAGTATGTCGAAGAGGCGCTGCCAGTGCGCATAGCTGAGCGCAAAGATCAGCGTGACGTTGTACAACACTGTGAGCAGCAGCTGCGGCGCCAGGCAGTCCAGCAGCTGCTGCGTCAGCGTGGCATATGCCACATGCAGGCGCTGCACGGCGATGAGGCGACGCCGCAGGCGCCTCACGGCCGGATAGTCGGCCTGCAGCAGCTTCAGGTGCAGCTGCTCGACCAGGCTGACGAGCTGCGCGTCCAGCTGCTCGAAGGACTTGAGCAGCAGGCTGAGGCAAATGTTGAGCAGCTGGGCGCTGATGTCCATGCACCAGACGGCCAGCGAGGCGGGCAGCACGAAGATCAGGACGACGGCCAGCTTATCCACGCCCGGCGCCGTCAACGCGAATATCCTGAAGTAGAGCTTAAAGGTGAGCAGCTTGAACGCCAGCTGCAGCACCAGCAGCCAGGACAGCTTCAGCTGCCCCCGGCTGAGGCGATACAGAGCCGGCGCCAGTCGCAGGAAGCGATTGATGAGCTCAACGCGACGCTGCTGAGTGTGCTGCGGCTGCCACAGCAGGCAGCAGACGAAGAGGAACGGCTGCAGATGCAGCACGGACACATACGGATTCAGCAGCGCCACGCTCAGGAAGTACGCAAACGGCAGCCCGATCAGTCGCGATATGGTCACACTGTACGCGGTCAGCTGCACGGCGTTGGTCACACTCTCGTAGCGCAAACGCATCAGGCCCAGATAGTAGAACTGACCGAGATAGAAGCGCAGCAGCACCAGGGCATGGAAGCTGATGTATCTGTTGCCGATGCGAAAGGCGCGCAGAAAGGCCATGACTGAGGCACTGACTCCCAGCTGGCACACTGACCCGCCCCAGCTGACCCACAAGGGTTCAATGTGGGCCATTAGGTCGCCCAAAGCTAATCGCTGGTCAATTGTGCTGCGAATGAGGCCATTAACTAATAAAAAGGACACTAATGCCAGGTATTCGAATTCGAATTGTATTCCCATTCGATATGTAAGTAGCTAAGCTATCAAGTTAAGCAAAAGAATGTGGTCCCATTGTCAGAATGATACAGCAGGAAAACCCATAAAGAAAATGGTCTTGGGGTTGAAAATCGATTCAGTTTTGGCAAAGTTCTTAGAGTTGCAAGTCTTTAAAGGGTATTTTAAGGTGCTCAAAAAGTATTATACAACTTAGTTTGTTGCTATTTTTGGCCTGATTTTGGAAAGAAATATAAAGCACTTTAGAATTAGTTTTCAAATGGATTCTTAGATTAATTAAGAACCCTACAAATCAATTAAAATAAAGTGCTGGTACTCTAAATTTTGAGAAAAGTAATTTAAATTAAATTTTCAAAAATATATAAAACTGAAATGCACAAAATAGTCTCAGGAATGAAAATCTGTACAGTTTTGGCAAAGTTATGTAAGTTGGAAGGACAAAAATAAACCACTCCAGAATCAGATTTCAAATTGAACAATTATCAATCGATTAAAAATGAAATGGTTTTTCCCAAAAGAAAGTAATTAAAAGTAAATTTTAAAAAATATATAAAACTTAAATATAAAAGAATACAAGAATAAAACTCTGTTAAGTTTTGCCAAGCATTATGCCAGTTTAAAGTCTTGCAAGAGCATTTACAAGCCATTATATTTTGATATTTGTGTGTGCAGCCCAAAAGTTGAACTGGACCTCAAAAATATTTACATTTTCGCTTTAGAAGCATATAATTTGTTATGCAATTAATTTGAGTGGCGACGACAAGTGACAACTTTGTGCAAAGATGAATTCGGGCGGGCAAGCAAAGAAATTTGCATAAAGCACATTTCATAAACAAGTCGCAAAAGGAGCGAGCGCAAAGAACGCGATGTGGTAATTAAAAAGTTTGCACAAGAAAAAGGAAATCAGTAAATGGGAAGGAATCGCTGAGAACTCGCAGCGATGACAGTGAGAAGTTTTGCGATTGGGTCGACAATTGTCGAATAGGATTCGGTTTCGGGTTTGGGTTGCAAAATGTTTACGGACTGTCGCTGCAAATAAATTTAAAAATTGCAACTCGTTGCCAAGTTTGTCACCGCAGCAAAAATAAACTGTGAAAAAACGAGCGGCGAAAAAAACAACAAACTAAGGCAAACTAAAAAACTATATAGAATGCATAAAACATTGGGAGGCTTGGCAACCGCAGACACCAGCAAACTGCGGTCGGGTTGCGGTTAAGGACTCTACTCCTGCATCTCTTCTTCTTCTTGTTGTTGTTGTTGTTCGTCCTGGTCGGGTCTCGGTAATGTTGCTGGTCATTATTGATGCTATTGGCGACAAGAAGCTGCGGCCCAGGCAGCGGAAATTGGAAAAGTTCTTTCATGTTTTTCGCACAATTTTCCAAATTACTTAGTTTTAAATCGTTACAAGCAGCCGAAGGTCCTGTGCATAGAATAATATGCTTATTTTATAGAATGACAACTATGTGCTATATAATTTGTCTGTATGAAACTAGTTTCTTTGAAGAAAAACTATATTTGACTATTTTGTTAACTATAATAAATATACAATTTATTTTTGCCATATTTTCAATAATTTTTTAATTTACTTACAATTTAGCTTTACACAAAATTGGAGAAATTAGTGGTCCTATTACGTATATTTTTGCTCAATTAATCTGTAGCGAAAAACAGCTGTTTTGCAGAGAGAAGTTAAAGTGTCTTTTTTCTTATCAGAAAAAGCTTTGGGACATTGCTTGGGACAATTTGAGGGGAAATTTGAACCGGTTAAGCGGTTAAAAGCAGGGGCTGAAGAATATGAGCGACTGGAGAAGATGCGGCTATGTTTTTATACACTTTCGGAGGGTATTTTCAAATTGTCATGATATGTGCATTGCGTTAAAGATATTAAAGATTAAATATTAAACATTAAATTAAAATATCGAGCAGATAAAGATGAGTTCTGATATGAATGTCTTGATATTTTCCAATATATACTGAGCAAAAATTATAATTATAATAATAATTAATTAAATATAATACATATTTCTATTAAAATCGAACAAACCGAAATGAATTTCTTAATATTTCTCAAAAAAATCAACTATTGCATAAATAGTTTATTTAATTAAACTTTGCAGGGATATTTTTTTATTTTTAAGCAAGAAAATTCTGAAAATAATAGTAATAATAGGGTATATATGGGCTATTCCTTCAGTGACCTAAATAAAGAAGACGTTTAGCTACGCACACAAAGCAATTTCAAACAACTGTAATTCGCAACTTGTACAATCCCAAACATATTGAGTCAATCTCACAGATTATGCGACTCTTTGCCTAGCTGCTGTCGGCAATATCGCGACGCAGCCAGTCGAGGAGCGCATCCCTGGCGCACTCGGCCTCCGCATCCAGGCACTGCAGTTCGCAGATCTCCGGCAGCCAGTTGCCGTTGATATAGCGCCGGATGCAGGGCATGACGCCCAGTTCGCGCAGCGTCTTCAGGCAGTAGAGCTGCAGGCGGGCATTGTGCTTGCTGCCCATGCGACGGGCCACGTGGCAGGTGAGTGTTGTGAACTCACGACTGCGCCAGAGAGCGCGCTTGCTGTGCAGTCCGTTGAGCAGGATGAGGACAGTGTACTCGTAGTTCTCGACCTGCTGGAAGTGCAGCTTCCTGGTCTTGGCCATGTAGGTGTCCTCGAAGACCTCGTAGATCAATTTGACGCCGTCGACCTCATCGAAGCGCCGTTGTCCTTCCTCGCAGCGCAGCAGCAGCGCAAAGGCCTTGCTGTTCATGTCCCAGAACTTGGCCAGCCGATGGGCAATGCGCGAGTGCAGCAGCTCGAAGAGACCCAGCTCGATGCCCTGTTCGGGTGCCAGCTCCAGCATGTGGCAGAGATGATGCCAGAGGTGGGGCGGATACAACTGCTGGCAAGGATCCTGCTGGAAAATGTTTGCCACTGAGCCAAAGTTCTCATCATCCTTTAGCACAATGCCAAGCACTGCAAGCACATGTGGTGGTTAATAATATATAGTAATCCTTCTGCTGTACAATTTACCCTTTGGTTTGCCTGTCAAATTGCGTAGTATTTCGGCAGCGAGATCTTCCTTCAGGGGCTCCTTGTCTTTCAGAATTTTGTAGAACTCAATCATTAAACATTTACGATTGGCAATATGCTCGGCGCCATTTAAATTGCGAGAAATAATGTCTGTAAAATAGAAGACGAGATCATCGGCTAGTTATATACAAAATATATATGATTTATAGATTGTTGGTCTGGGTTTTAGATATAAACACTGTTCTTCAATGGAATGCATGCAACTAAGGACAGGCAAAGGAGGCTACTTACTAAAAATCTTCAGATATGTCTCCACTTCTTTGTACTGCTGCTCATGAATCTTCAAACGCATGCGCATAAAAGCGTTCTTGAGCCTGCAAAATGATGCAAGGACTCAAGTTATGCTAATTACAAATCAAGATAAATTCTCCAACTCACTTCCTAACTATGTCCATCTCGAGTATGGCACGCTGCACATTGAGCGGATTGAGCAGAAACTCTGAGAGTGAGACTATGGCGCGCCAGTGCGTCAGATTGACATCGCTGTCCATTTCCTTCATCAGTTTGGGCAACGCATGCCAACCGTAGGCCAACTGGGCACGATCCTCAAAGTAAGGGGAACTCCTGGTGCAGCGTTGTGGGAAACGTTTGCAGCACTCACGCTTCTGCATAAATGTATGCCATTCTGTGCAGCCAATGATTAATGAGTGCTCAATAGGTCTAATAAACTTACCCTTATTTTGTAGCGAATTAATGGAACTTGGCTTTAGAACATCTTTAATTTCTTTTTGCAGAAAATGATTGCGATACTTCTCCAGTTGCTCCCACATTCTGAGAAGCCAATAAATTTTATGCAATAGAGAATATAAACTACGACTGGTGATATATATAAAATAAAGCTGGTTGAAATAGATTGAATAATTTCAGCCAACTGACTACATTTGAATTACATTTCAAATGACAACGGTCTACAGTGCTGCCAGACTACTCAATTGTAAGTTAACATTGACAAAAATACTAAGCTGTTAGTTACAAGTTAAATGTTACAGGGTAAACGTATTTATTGCATCTTTGCATTGCATGCCATTGTGAAATGTTAATGCAGTATTTACGTGCTTGGAGGGATTTTTGAAGCTGGTCACACTTGAGGCGTCGGTCATATGTTTCTGCCGCTGCCGCTGTCGCCGTCGTCGCTGCCATTGACGCAAGTTTGTTTTTATCCATCTGTGCCGGGCGGTAGACTCAGATCTTCGTTAAAACCGCTCGCTTGAAAATCGACTGAAGTTTGTGTGTGCGCGCGCGCAATTGTTCTTATTGTTGTTTTCTGATATTTGTTCGCCTTTTATTTCGTGCCGGCCGTGCGCCGCCTGCATGTGTGCGTGTGTGTGCATTGCAGAGTTGCTGTCTGCTTGAGTGTGTGTGTGTGTGAGTCGGCTGCAGCAGCAGCGCAGACAACAAAAGAAATTTTACCGGTCCACCTTCGTCGCTTCCTTGCCCTTGCCCAATGCCGTTATTCGCACTGCCAAAATAACAAATCGAATTTTTTCACATACCAAGTTGAAAATTTTACAAACTCAACTCGCAATCGTTTTGTATTAGATATCCGGACCAAATATTCTGCACAATGGCCTTGATAAGACTGGCAAGGTAAGTAACTGCATAAATATTGCCAAAATACAAATATATCTGTATGTACATATGTATGTATGTATGTGTGTATATGTGCATAACAGCTAACATTCTCCTGCATGCCCGAAACTGCATATTTTCTGCATAGGTAGAAGAAGAATATGCTTAAATTACATGCACTTACATATAACTGTATATGTAGTTCGATGTAGTTTGGCAGTGATAGAGTAGCAGATACCCTGTGCTCAGTAAATATTATATACAAATAAATATAAGTAAAGTAGCATTCTCAAAGTTATAAAATTTTAAACATAGCATATTTAAATCAATATTTTGTATGGCAAAATATACTTTCTGAAAATATAAATATTAGTAAATTAGAAGATGATTCAGTTAAGATCAGGCGAGCAAGTATATTTCGCTGTGGCATAAAAACTTAATTTATCCACTCCAATCTTTTGTTTATTTAGCGGATCCTAAATTTATAATGTTGTTCATTCAATATTAAAGCAAAACGTGAAAAGCGCAATGGAATTCTCGCTCTTTGCTGCTTTTGTTTACCCTAACATTTAGCGTGCAGATTGCAGTTGTTATTAGCTGTAGTTGTTGTTGCTGTTCTTGCGCTTGTTTTTGTTCTTGTTGTTGTTGTTGTGTATTTTGAGACGCAATTGACGATTAAAGCTGGACTAGTCTGAACTTATATGGGAGCTTTGATAAACAATTAATAACTTTTATACAAATAATCGATTTGTTTGTTTTCATTTGGCTTATTGGTCATTGCACTTTGCGGAAATGGCCCTGAGAAAAATGTCTCTCCAATGCGAAAGAGAGAGAGAGAAAGAGTATGAAAACACAGAGAGAGAGAGAGAGCGAGAGGCAGAGTGTGATCAAGCTCAGCGGTGAGAGATGGAGAGCAGAGAGTAGAGAGTAATTTTATTTGATCAGTAACAAATAATTATCATCAGAGATCAATAAAACCATCAAAATCTGCAAGCTTCATTTGAATTCTTGAGAATCGCATGGATGGATGATAATAAAGATAAAATCTTTCGGCTTTTTCAGTTACCAATCACATAAAATGTGAGCAGATGAGCAGGGTATCTTCTCTTATTCATACACTCATAAAGCTAATGGCTGGACTTTCTCCAGTTCCATTTTTGTCAGATATTCGTCGGCAACTTCCCTTTTCCCAATGCAATTTTGCAAATGCAGGCCCCATAAATAAATAGCGACACTTCAATTGGATCCACTTGGAGTTGTGTCAATCTAAAAATAAGTCGCTTTGAACTGCTGCTGTTTGTGTAATTGTAATTGTAACTGCAACTGTAACTGTAATTGTATTTGTAATTGTAATTGAATGTAATTGGATTCGAAGCCCAAAGACTCGGCGATGCTGTGGGGCAAACTCTCAAGTGCATTCGCTAAAGCGGCCAGTGACAGTTTCAGGCCAATTGAAGCGAAGCTGCAAAAGTGCAATCTTCGAGTGTATCTGTATCTGTATCTCTATCTCTAGCTGCAACAGTACGCTTGGATAATGTATAGATGATGTACGTATGTATATACATATGTGGCCTCAATACGTGTTGTGGAATGGCTTGGATGCATGAATTTATGAAGAGCGAATGGAAAACTTTTCAGAGTTTTTGTAACCATTAAAATTGCAACAGCACACACAAAAGTGGATGCTGATAATATTTGCGTAATCTATATGGCCACTTAATCTGCGCTCTATATACACATTAATATTATGCCATACTATATATGTATATACATATATATATACGCACAGTCGTATCTGGGCGAGTGTTGTTGTGCTGGCTTTTAATTTAATTATGACTGTTTTATTAATTGAAATGCGTAGTATATTCTATAAATGGCTCTAGATGCTCTTCATTGTTGTTATTGTTGTTGCCAGCTGTTACAGACAAAGCTTTTTTTCAGCTACTATTTGTCCGCTCTTGACAAATGATCAGATCAGATTTAAATGTGATACCCATTGTTATAGTTCAGTCGAGATTTGACAGCGTGTCGCGATAAGTCGCATTGGTTTTGATTTACATTTGATTGATTGACAATTGACATTTGCCACAAGTTACCACTCCTAGTTACTAGTTGCATTAAACAAAAGAAAAGATGCTGCACTTAATAGATCAATGGGAAACTTTAGCCATGCACATGTGAGTTAAGCTACAAATAAGATCAAAAAAGTGTAAACTCATATAATCTAGAGTATTATTATTACAAGTGAGAAGATAACTAAAGACCTTGGGCATATTTAAATTGTAAGCCTGTAGAGCTCGTATTACTTGCTGGCATTAATATATATAGTATATACATATACATATCTATTTTTCTCACATAATTTAGAATTTTCTCAGAATATATTATAAAGTTATTTTTAAATTTTAGCCTATTATAAAAAAAACCGGTTTGCCATTGATTGTATTAGCTAATTGCAACATTTTGTTACAACAAATGCACAAATTATGAGCTGTAATTTTATACATACTCAGCGCTACACTCAGAAAAAATATACTTTAGAATGGCGACATTCAACAAGTATGCAAAAATGTATAAAATCTTATAAATTTTATAATTTAAGGCCGAAAGTTGTCTGTAATTGTAAACAGAATTAAGGCAACATTTTGTTTCAAGTGTAGCAGCCTCCTCATAAGCAACTCATCCGAGACATTTCTGGTTTGGATGGGTTCTCGCTGGTCGCCGTCTAATGTAAATTTGACGAGGGCTGAAAGTAGACACGAGAGTTGTAACTATAGCGATGACGGCACTCTCCGTTCCACTCCTGGATTGTCACATGTCATGACCATTACTATCATCATTATCCCCACCATCATCATCATCATCATCATCGTTTGGCTAATGCCTTTGGCAGACATTTATGTGCACTGGATGGATAGTTAAGCTAGTGTGTTACATGTTGTGTATATATTTATAGATGCATTTGTGTCGATAAGCATGTGATGGCAAGAAAGCGCAAACAGAAGGCAATTACAAAACAATTTTTCAAATAACTTTCAAGCCATCGCATAAGCACACAACACACATTTTAGAATTTACTGCTTAACAAATATTTTATGGCGCATTTCAAATGCGAAATGTTAACAATTTGCTGAATGAATGCACAATTGTTGTAGCATATGGTATGCATTTATTACTTATGCGCAGTGGTGTACGCAAGCAAGTAGATAATGATACTTATACTTATTTGAAAAACTGTATTCTGGCATGCAGAAAATATCCTAAAAGTAAGATCTTAATTGATTTGAGTCACTCGTTTTGGAACTCAAACTTGATATCTTTATCTAATAAAAAGTAGACTCGTTAAGACTCATGGCTACAGAATTAATGACTGGAGGAAACGAAGCATGTTCAAATCGATTGTTGCGCTTGGATCGGACGTCACTTCGTTGTTGCCGGCGATTGTTGTTGTTGTTGGACTGGGGGTATTTCAGTCGGGAAATCCGGCTGAAAGCAGTTTTCACCAAACTTATCCAAAGTCAAGAGCAGGGCGCCAACAACAAATACTCAAACAAACACACAGACAGAGAGACGAAGCAATAAATATACTACACTCATATGTATATGCAATAAGTAAGCACACGGCCGAGATATACTTATGACGGAGCAAAGGGAAAAGTGAAGCGGGTGGACCGAAGGCATAAAAAAAAATACTAAAATACAAATGCAATCGAATTTATATTAAAGAGCGCATGGGAGACTCCCAGCTGGTGGTGCTGCTGGTGCCGGTGGTGTGAGCGAGGAGAGCCAAACACATTTGGCCTGGCAAATTTCATGCACGCGCCTCCAATTCAGACGTTGCACGCGGCGTATGCGCAATATGTGCATATGCCCAGTACACTGGAAAATAAACGGGCAAACTGTACTTCAATTGTTGACAGAACTAAGATCAGCTCAAACTTACTTAAGCACACTATACAGAAACTGCTTTAAGTAGAGAAATGTATCTTAAATTGCATATTATTCAAGCCTACTCGATTTTATAAGTGAGAAGAAAGCTTTTCGTACTGGAATGAAGAAATCTTTACTTGTCTGAGAATTCTATTAGTATATTCTTGAAATGCTAATAGAATTGCATATTTATATTACATATTTATAGAAAATTTACATTTGATTTTACTATCGCTTTTCAGATCTTAACAAATAATTATTACTGGCAATTCTTTTGTTTACAAACAAAACTGCATAATTTTGCTCTCCAATATTTTGCTGTGCACACATTCATTTACTGTTTTGGCATACTAAATAGGTCGACCTGTCCATAATTTGAGGTTGCAATTGCTAATTTCAATATCAATTGGCAGTAAAGTGGACCCTCGACTCACTTCCTCGCTTCTCTGGCCAAGGACATTGCATATAATCATCACTGTGGCCCCACTGGCAATTAGTGTAAGCCAAAACGGGGTTGACCATTGTAATGGAGCTTGATATCAATTGCTAGAATATGTCATCCAATGCCAGATCATACAAGTACTACATATATACATATATATATATTTACTTGGCTTTTATTGAAAGCCATTTGTCCGTCAACTTTTCAACTTGAAGTTCATTGATTGATTCAGTCAATTGGCTATTTTTGGCACCTCTTCTACAATTGTGCTTGTGTATTTGTGTATTTTGCATACGTTGCCCAATTTCAGACATGTGTAACAACAAATAATACACATGTATACATTTAAATATTGATGACTACTGTATTTATTGCTGTTGTTGTTTATGCTGCTTTTGCTTACAACGTGTCTTTTTCAGTGTTTTTGCTAATTAACTTATTTTTGCCTTGGAATACGTGTGTACAAAAGTGAAACGATTTCTACTGCCAAATCTTTATACTCTGTAGTTTGTTTAGGGCGGGCATATAGCTTTGTTTTGCTGTTGGAAAAATGTTGCTTTATAAAACATAATTGTATATTAGCCAAATTTCTTCAAAAGATATTCTATATTTTATTTGAAATATTTAGAAAATACACATAAATGTATAAATGTTACTAGTAAGGCATATACTATATTGTATTATACTATATTATAATATATATTTTATATTTGATAGTATTTTTTCAATTTTACTAAACCAGATAAACAAAAGTGTGTTGCTTATAACTTTTATGGAGCCTTTGTCGTAAAACTGTCAACTACTGACGACTTCTGTTGGCATGCCTCACAATTTGTGGCTAATTGGCATTGTTGCCCCGATAATTAGTGGATCAGTGCATTGTGCATGACACACGCATTAATAACAGCACGAGCCGCCCATTTGATTGATAAGTAAATGTATTTCTGGGGGGCTTGTCTGCGGCACGTAATAGCAAAATAAGCAGTAGAATTATATTTATGACTAAAACAGCAACTGTTGCTGCTAAGTGTTGTTTATTAGTTAAAGTATGTTAAGGTCGCATTGGGGGTGGCAAAACTAGTGGATTAAACTTGTGGATAAAGGCCAACAAATAATTGCAGGGTATTTGATACATATACAAAAGTTAGATTGGTTTTTAAGACATTCTTTCTCATTGTACAAAGCATATTTTAAATAGCAATCTTTAAGACAAGGCCTAATTTTAAAAAATACAATTTAATCTTGTATTATTTAACTTGTTTCAATAGTCTTAAAGAACTATGACAACAAATATAGATACGAGAAATAGAACAATGCTATTTGTTATCTTTGTCAAAACACATTCCTGATAAACAATATGCAAGCTGCATGCTATTTATTATTTGCTTAACATTATTACTTTTTATCTGTCGTACACTGTCAAGTTAGCGCCACGTTTTATACCCCCTCCCCTCGTTTTGTGCTGCTAATTGATAGTGGACATATTTTTTCTAAATATAGTCGCTGCATTAACCCATTAGTGTCACTTAGAATGCAAAATATCATCCGTTCAATTGTGTTTCTTTGCCGAGACAGAGATAGAGCGAGAGAGAGAGAGAGAGAGATAGCAAGCGAGTTCATTCATCCAATTTTTGCATGTTTCTGCTGTGCTTCCGCATTTGCAGTGGACACATCGTTAGCGAACGAAAGTGAGAGTATGTCGACTGCGTTTGTTGTTGTCGCTGTTGTTGTTGTTGATGTTATTGTTATTGTAGTCCATTTAATCATTGCAAATTTTATGCAATCTGACTTTTGAGTGTTGTGTGTTGATCTTTTTATAAACAGCATTGTTCGTGTGTGTGTGTGTGTGCCATTTATAAAAAAAAGCAGAGCAGCTTTACAATTCACTTAATGAAAGTGCATTGACTCTGGTCATTGCTGCGTTGTATATCTGTTATCTGCAGCAAATTGTCTTTGCTGTTTACAAGATGCACTCAACTATCTACATGCGTTATTTGCTACCTGTTTTTGCGATTTACAATTGCACAATTTATACATTTTTCAAGCCCGTAAGCACTTGGCGTATACAAAGTGTTGTTAGTTTTTTATTATTTGTATTTTTGTCTGTCGCTTCGACAAAACCAGTAAAAGCAAAGCGCTGCAGCTGCTCAAGGCTAACAAGGCAAGCTTATGTTTGCAGCTTATCTATTAATCAGTGGCTGCAATTAGTGAAAGTAAGAGGCTGACCAGTTGCTTTCCTTTCTTTTTTTTTAGTGTGCAATTACTATAAAACGTTGCAAGTGCATATTTGATTTTATCGACCAAACAGACCGCATTCCCAATAAAGCGCTCAATTTGAAAAGAGCGCGATAAGCTGCCTGGGCCCACTGAACAGTATGACTGTTCACTTAACAGCCAGCTTGCAGCGTTACTCCACACGGCAACTGGTCACACTTTGCATAAAACTAGTATTTTTTTAGCAAAATACAGTATCGATATTGAAAACCGATAACACGCAGCACATTGTGAATTTCAATTGGAAAGCAGCTAAAAATTAAAATGAGCACCGCTACAAGCAAATTGCTGCTCAAAAGTATGCCCTGCAGCATGACAGAGTTTGCGGAGCTAATCAAGGAGGTCAAACTGATAATACCACGTTCCCTGAACGCCTTCGGGCGGCGACGCGCGCTGCTCGAATATGTGGACGTCGAGGAGGCGCAAGCGGCACTTGAACAGCTACTGCTGCTCAGCGACAAGCTGGATAAACCGTTGCGCGTGAGCTCCTTTGGACCACGTGCGGAGGATGCAGCTAAGCCCAAGAGCGTCAGCAAAGCGACACAAGCAACTGCTAAGGATCATTCCACAGCATCACAGCCCGAGATCGACAAGTATGTGCAAAAGTTGTATGCCCGCAATAATCAATATGATTTTATGCAGCCACCACCGCCGTATCTGCGCTATGCGTATCCGCCCATCAATGCCGATATACTAGCTGCCATCGGAGCTGCACTGCAGAGTGATGAGCGCTTCTACACGCAGGTGCTGCATCTGATGAATCGCATGAGCTTACCACCTCCATTTGGAGCACGTCCTGCAGGATTGCAGCTGCCCGCTCAGCAGTCGCAAAGCGTTGCCATACAAACCGAGGCGTTTGAGAGCTCCACAGAAAGCGAGCTGGAGAGCGATGAAGAGCAGTCCAAAAAGCTGTATAAAACACACAAGCGTCCTACAGATATCCTTGCTCAGGAGCAGTTGCGCAAGCGTGCCCGCCAAATGCTCCAAAGTGCAATCAAAACGGGAATAGTTAAAGAGAAAACTGAATCACCATCATTTACAGCACCCAAAATTGAACTAAAGCTGCCAGCAGTGCTGCCAACCGCCTCAACTCTGCCGGAGGAGCGTCTCACCACCGAGCAGCTCCTGGCGCTGCCCGTCTATAAGAATTACAAACAAAACGAGCCCAGCAACAAGCTGTACATCAAGAATCTGGATAAGAGCATCACGGAGTCCCAGTTGAGATTGCTCTATTCACGCTATGCGCCCGCCGAGAGTCTGGACATTAAGCTGATGCAGCAGGGACGCATGAAGGGACAGGCATTTGTCACATTCCAGCAGCTCAGCGATACGGCGGTGGTGGTTGCAGCTGCCTTGAATGAAACGAATGGGCTGCTCTGGCAGCAGAAGCCCATGATCGTGTGCTATGGAAAACAGCAGCAGGAAAAGCAGCAGGAGAAGCAAACGTGAAAGCTTATCAGTATTACTGTCAAAGTTGACTGAAATGTTGTAGGGTAGTAGCTTTAAAATGGGACACTCAATAGAGGATAGTTCAATCGTCTTCAACTATGGTACATATAAGAATTACAACTTTTTTTTATTTATGTAGAAACTTTCATAGAGTACTTTCTACATTTTATACCACTTGCTATTCAATTTATTTAACATACTTTATTTCGTATTTGCTAATTTTTAGTATAGAAAAAGAGATTTGAACCGTTTTTAAATCCATTTCAATGCGTATATCTATAGAATATAGAATTGTCGTCGATATGATCTATTATAATGTGTAGTAAATGCTACTCCAGCTTTATCACTTAGTAGTCAAAAGTAGAAGTAGCTTCTAATATTCGTTTTTGGAATCGCAGTAACATTTTTGTAGACTTTTAAGAAAGCTGGGCAGCAGTAGTTTATATATATATTACAACATATTACAACTACAACTAGTCCCGATATCACAAAACTTTTCATATATATATTTTCTAAAATCAAAAACAAAAAGATATTACAGCGTATTGAAAATTTGTTCTTTTGTTTGGCAGACAATTAGGCCTAATTGACACGCTGTATGTGGAGGGCGCGCGACCAGATCCTGCCAACGGCTTGGACGAATCACACAACGAAGCGGACATCGGCAGCGAAGCCACCACAGCTCCGCCCCTGAAAACAAAGAAATCGCGCAAATCCAAACAGCTGGCAATGCAGCCCTTCAGCTATGTGATTGCCGTTGACTTTGAGGCCACCTGCTGGGAGAAACAGGCGCCACCGCAATGGCGCGAAGCCGAGATTATAGGTGAGTCGGATCTGATTGATCAATCCTACCCAATACTAAGTGCTTCCTTTCGCCCTGTAGAATTTCCCGCTGTGCTCGTCAATCTGAAGACTGGCAAAATCGAAGCCGAGTTTCACAAGTACATAATGCCGTTTGAGTCACCACGCTTGAGCACCTACTGCACCGAACTGACGGGCATTGAGCAGAAGACTGTGGACACTGGAGTGCCGCTCCAGACGGCACTGATGATGTTCCACGAGTGGCTGCGCAAGGAGCTGCGCACTCGCAATCTCTTGCTGCCCAAGATGAGCAAATCGAATATACTGGGCAACTGTGCGTTCGTCACCTGGACGGACTGGGACTTTGGCATCTGTCTGCACAAGGAGTGCACCAGGAAGCGTATGCGCAAGGCGCCCTACTTCAATCAGTGGATCGATGTGCGTGCCATTTATCGCGAGTGGTACAAGTATCGTCCTTGCAACTTTAGCGATGCGCTCTCGCATGTGGGACTGGCCTTTGAGGGACGCGCCCATTCGGGCATCGATGATGCCAAGAATCTGGGCGCACTGATGTGCAAAATGGTGCGAGATGGTGCGCTCTTCTCCATCACCAAGGATCTGACGCCATATCAGCAGCTGAATCCCAATTGTGTGTTGTGAGCTAGCCGCCTAGCGAGACACACTCCCTCCAAAAATATCTGTAACAACAACAACAACAACAACAACAGCGACAAGGACAACAAACAGAATGCACCAACTGACTTTAAACTGAACAATGAATCATTATGAAGCTGGCGATAATGATAACGATGGGATCATTTGGGATTGGACAGCTCCTTAATGCGGGGAACAGGCAGAAACTGTTGCTTGGGGAAATTTGATGAGCTCTTCATTTGTTTTCTGTGACGGCAATTGATAAGACTTGAAAATTTGACGAATTGTTTCAATACTGCTGGTGCTGCAAACAGCAAATGCAGCCGGGATATACACAAACATACAATACAATACACACATACATATGTATAAGATATGGCCTTAGAGCATATTTTTCTACTATTCATATTTAATAATGCATAGTTATAGTCTATACTGCGTATATGGAATGTCATACTTATGTTTACGACTTACACGGGCCTACCATTTAGCTTTAAGAGCATCAACTAATAAAACGACAATAGACATTCAAATCATGGAAATCGCAACCTTTCTACTTAATCCCATTTTGTATTCTGGCCCATAGATGTCGCTTTACTATAATGCCGACTTTTAATAAATTTATCAAGGAAACATATACAATCGAAAAATACGATCGATGTTCTCTGAAGCATTATAGATCAATACTAAGTAACAATTAACTTCTCAGATTTTCTATTCCCAGGCAGTTTTGATTATTGGGCATTTAAATCTGCAGCACTTTCGATTTTCTATTTAAAAATATGAATTTTATTATAATATTGTTAGACATTTACAGTTGTTTTTCAGTTCAGGGCCTCTGCTTGATGGCCAGTTGGATGATAGCCTTCTCGCCGGTGCACATCCACCTGGGGTCATCCTCCGTCAGCCACTCAACGGCGCAAAGGGGCATGCCACAGTAAATATCCGATTTGATGGCACGTAAAGCACAAACGCTAGTGGGCAGAAAGCCGCCGAGGCAGTCGGCAAAGGGAGTAGTGGGACTGTAGTTGATGTCGTCCAGCAGCTTGCGATAGTTGAGATCGCCCTTGAAGATGACGAGAGCGCCCAGGCTCAGCTGCACGTACAGGCAGGGCGACAGCTCGCGCATGGAACGGAAGCCCTGCGGCCGTGTCCAGAAGTGACTGGACTCGCACAGCTCGAAGGACTTCATGCGCATCAGATGCTGCATTCGGCGTCCAAAGGTGGCAAGCGTGGGTATCTCGTGGCGCCGAAAGAAGCGCAGCATCCAGCGAAAGTCCTGGCCGGTGACGTCCGAGATGAACCAGGGCATGGCCTTTACATGGTAGCGCACCTTCTGCGCCAGTCCCGAGCTGATCAAGTACTCGCCCAGCAGCAGATCCGTGAAGAGCTCATAGCCCGCATTGTCCAGCACAATATCGACGATAGCTGGGCTAACGGAGCTGTGCAGCCCCACGGTGAGCAGGCGCCACACATCCGCAGACTGGTCGACAATCACATGCTTGTTGTACTCCGCCAGCAGCTCGATCATGCGCTCGCTGGGCTGCTCCTTGCTGATCGAGAGATCGCAGCGATTGCCCCACAGCGACAGCATCAGCATCACCTGCAGACTCTTCCGCCGGCGCTGATGGCTGCGCGTGCCCAGGAGTATCATATGCATCAGATAGACCAGATTGCGTGTGGCGCATATCTTCTGCGGACTGAAGTAGTCGTAGCTGCGTAGAGTCGGCTGGCGCCTGAAGGCAGCCCAGATGCGTCGATACATATAGCACTCGGCATGCAGCCAGTTGGCCGAAAACCACTGATTTCTCTCCCTTTCGCGCAGTCGATCTATGAAGCTGTTCCAGTCACTGGCACCCGCATCCTGGTCGTGGAACAGCTTGAACTCCTGGTTCTCCAGCACCTCTTTGCCGAGTATCTCCAAGCTCCAGATGACACGCCGCAGATCGTAGCGCGCATAGACGCCACACTGCTCCATAATCCTGGACTCGTTCTCGCGCATGCAGTCGATCAGGTCCTGCAGTATGCGAGGCACGCGCTCCTTGAAGGTCCTGTAGGCGAAGCTGTACTTGTATTTGGCAGACAGCGGCTCCAGCAGCGGCGGCCCAGTCATTGCAATGTTGTGTTTGTCATCGAACTCCGTCACCGCACTGATTTCGATCTCCTTGCTGTGGATGGACGACTGGTCGGACTCTTCCGTTGGGCTGAACGGATCGCCATATCCTTGGTCATTGTCCATGATGTCCGTAATCTGCTCGACTTGTGTTTTTATTTATAATTTTGACATGATTCGCCAAAGCAAACGAAATTTAAAAAGCATTTCAAGCAAAATGCATGCACAAACGTGTCTAGAGGCAACTCTTCTATGCGATTCTCAAGAATTCAAGTAAGGTCTACAATTTTGCTGGTACTTTAGTGCTGATTTACAAGTGTCTTTGTTCTGTTCTGTTACTCTCTCTCTTCACTCACACTCTCTCTGTCTCTCTCTCTTCACTCACACTCTCTCTGTCTCTCTCTCTCTTCACTCACACTCTCTCTCCATCTTCACTCACGCCCTCTTAAATTCCTCTCTTTAGCTAACTGTGTTTCTCACCAGCACTCTCTCTCTCTCTTACGCCCTTCGCTTATCGTTCTCTTCCTCTCTCTCACTAAGTCTTGCAAATTCTCTCCGTGCTTCTGTTTCTTCAATCATTCAAGTAATGCTTACTTGTGGTAATTTATTGCATTCTTAAAGGTGTACATAGTTTATAACACGGATCTCTCAAAAGGTGCCTTAAGGTAATATAATAAACCTCTCTCTGCTATTTATTGAAATTTAGTATGAATATTTTAAACGGCACTTGATTTATTTTAACAGTGAAAAACTAGTTAAACAATTTAGCTAAGCTTAAAATCGCAACAATTAATCTAGCATGATAATGTTTCGCCCAACTCTTTACTTGCTGGCAAACTGAATGGTGCCGTATTCGCCGGTGAGCATCCACTCCTTGTTTATGGCAAACAGCTCCTCCGATTTGCCCTGCGGCAGTCCGCAAACCAGATCCGCTTTGATGGTGCGCAGTGTGCAGACATTTGTGGGCTTAAAGCCTGCAGAAGAAGATCAGATGTATTTAATGGGAATCTTTTACAATTTGATATCGCATAACACTTACCACGCAGACAGGTCTCGAAGGATTCGGTGCTGTGCCAACTGTAGTCGCCCAGCAGCTTGCGATAGTTCAGATCGCCCTTGAAGATGACCAGCTGTGCCTGCGACAAACGCTTGTAGAGCTCCGGCTTCACCTCGGCCATGCGATAGAACTCGTATGGACTCGTCCAAAAGTGCTCTAACGGCGCCAGCTCGAATTTGCCCTCGTCGGTGAAGCGCTTTAGTTTCTTGCCCAGCTCGCTGAGCACCGGATCCGGCTGCTCACTCAGAAACTGCAGTGTCCAGTGATAGTCCGCGGCCATCACGTCCGATATGAACCAGGGAATCGCCTTGGCATTGAAGCGCACCTTACTCGCCAGTCCCTTGTCAATGATATACTCGGCCAGTATCAGATCTGTGTACAGCTCATAGCCCGAGTTGTCGAACACGAACTCCACAATGCCGCTGCCATCGGAGGCACTCAGTGACTGCCACACGGCGGCACTGGCATCCACCAGCAAATTGGCATCCAGCTCGGCCACCTGATCGAAAGCATCGCCCGTCGGCTTCACCTGTTTGCCGGACGTAATCGACAGATCACAGCGATTGCCCCATAGATTCGACTTCATCAGCTGCTGGAAAGTGCTCGGATTGCGTTCGTTTTTCCGGGTGCCCTTCGCCACGGCCAGCATTGCGTCCAGACTCAGCTGCGCAGCTGTTTGCTTCTGCTTGCGGAAGTAGTCATAGCCGGCCAGACGGGAGCTTGCAAATATGGACCACAGTTTCCGATACATATAGCACTCGGAGTAGAGCCAGCAGGCAGCAAAATAAGTGCGCTTCTCCTGCGGCAGTTTAGCCAAAAATGCATTCCACTCGGCAGCGTCGCTTTCTAAAATTATACAAATTATTGATGACTACATTGCGTAGATATACTTTATATTAACTATAGTTTATATACAGAAATATATATAAAAAATATATATATAGACCTCAAACTTAAAAGCAGAATTGCTATGATCAAAAATGCCTCGGGAAGGCAAATCGGATCAGTTTTGACAAAGTTTTGGGAGTTTTAAATGTTTTAAAGGCATTCCAATGGACTATCTAACATTATTTGGGCTTGTGTCTCGTTAAAAATCGTAAATGTTTTAAATATAAATGCAGAATTATTTTAGACGCGTAACAATTATCATAACTGACTCAGGATCCAAAATCGGATCAGTTTTGACAAAGCTATGGGAGTTTGAAGTAAAATTTCCGTTGAGTGGCGAAAATTATTAATAATCAAATCGATTCAGGGTTGTATACTGCGTCTGCTGATTAGCGATTGGCGTACCTTTATCATTGAACGGCTCTAACGGTCCGTTTTTGCGAATATCCGCACGCAAATTCAGAACAGCTGAAGCGGCTTCTTCCATATGCAGCTGTGCATCCTGTAATTTCAAGTTGATTGATTGCGCACGCTCTCGAGAATTATGCAATTATACTACTCACCGGTCCGTACGTCGCCAGCAGTTCGTCCTTATCCTTGGTCAGGCCATTGGTAATGCTTTCCAGCGTCGAAGGCAGCCGCACGCGAAACGTGTGGTAGGCGAAGCACCTGCAAAGGGGGGCGGGTAGGGTCGCGTTAGAGGTCAGGCAGTCAAATTACATCAGTGCCACCACACACGAGGCTCTTTGTGGGACTTTTCGATAGTTGCTATATATAGCGTATACTTACTGCTTGTATACCGCTGCCAGTTGCGTGTGTGGAGGCGTTTCGCTGTCAATAATTCCATTTGCTATATCAAAATCAGCGTCCTCTTTGGCCAAGGTCATTGTCTCGATTACTCGCTGCGTGCGCTTCTCTAATCAGCTGTTAATTGCAGTAGTGCACCGTTTGTTGTTGCAAAGTGCAATAATATACAATTTATCTGTTTGTCTTGGCGCCTCAATTGGCGAGCAGCAGAAATGCAAGTTACTATGGAACTGACACGTTAGTGGTGGCCTACTGTTGACAGGTAATATCGATAGATACGGTCAATCGGAAGCATATTCAAAGCGCCCCATCTCTATGGGAATGAAGCAGCTGATGCACAGCTGATCATAAACTTGAAACATACATACATATTGTAAACAATGGTACAAGTTGCAGATCGTTTTTGAGTATATTTGTGGATTAATTTAGTTTTAAACGAATTAGATACAGAGATTAGGGGCTACTAATAGCCAAATTCACGCGACCCGTCCACAAACTGAATTATGCCATAATTGCCAGTAACCATCCAGTCGGGGTCCTTCTTCCTCAGATCCTCACAGACGCCCTCCGATAGACCGCAGATAGTCTCCGCCTTGATTGTGCGCACCGTGCAAAAGTTGCTGGGCACAAAACCGCGCAAGCACGTTCGAATATCCTGTGTGGGCTCCCAGCAGACATCGCTCAGCAGCTTGCGATAGTTCAAATCGCCCTTGAATATGATGAGCTTCGATTGCTGCAGTATTTGGTATAGTTCCGGTTCAATTGTGCGCATGCTGTAAATAAGAAAATAAGTAAGATATGGTTTAAATGGGCCAATAACACACAGCTCACTTGTGGAAGGCATATGGTGCTGTCCAGAAATGGGAAATGGGCGCCAATTCAAATATGCCATCTTCCAAGAATTGCAAAAACTTGTTGCCAATTAGACTAATGATGTAGTCAGGATGTTTGCTCAGATACTCGAATGTGCGATGGAAGTCCCGTTGCGTAATATTGGTAACATACGTAGGAAATGCCTTGACATGAAAACGCACCTTGTCGGCGAGTCCCTTCTCGATAATATACTCGGCCAGTATAAAGTCCGTAAAGAGTTCATAGCCAACATTATCCAGAACTAAGTCCACATGCTGTCTGCTTGCTGACCTCTTGTCCGATAGGCATTCCCATATTTCGTCCACATGGTTTACCAGTATGTAATCATCTGTGGCACCCACATCCTCCAACACCTTCATATTGAATTGACGTGCCTCGGCGTCATCGGACAAATCGTTGCGATTACTCCACAGGTCAATTTTCAGCAGCTCAGCAAACATCTCAATGCAGTTTTCGGTGCGTCGTGTGTATTTGGCCAAGGAGAGTATATCGTCCTGGCAGCTGGTTAGGGCATGCTCCTTGGTCTTCCCAAAGTAATCAAACGGCTTGATAAATATGCTGTTCTCCACGAAGGAGTAGAGCTTACGGTACATATAGCATTCAGCGTGCATCCAGCAGACCTGATAAAACGTTTGTGCCTCATTTGGCAGATGGGATATAAAGTTGTTCCATAATTCCCGATCCGGTTCTGCAAGCAATAGTAACACGCATTAATATGTGCTTCTTATGCATGTAGGATAACATACCATCGCCCGTAAACTTGTGGAAGGGTTTGTCCGTTTGCAGCTCGTATTTGAGCCGTGAAATCAGTCCGATGACAATCTTCAGCTCCTCGCGCGCATTCTGCACAAATGTGGGGGGCGCTATAGATTACGGTTACAGGGAACAACGTTAACTGACTACAAACCTCACCGAACTGGGCGATTAGCTCGCCTTTGTCCCTTGTGAGCGAATCGATAACTCTGGTCAGGATGACGGGCATATGATTGCGCAGTGTAAAATAGGCGTAACTACGCTTAAACTGTCCGGACATGAAGGCGTTCAGCGGCGTTTGGATGTCCACAATGTTGTACTTGGCATCAAAATCCGATTTGAACACCTTGGTAAAACTTTGCTGGTCCATCTTGGGCTCGGTTGTTGCCTCATCTTTGGCTGTGGTGTACTCTCCTCCCTCGGGCTCCATCTTTGTCCTGTTTAACTGGAATTTGGTATTCTTAATTGTGCATAGTTTTACTGTACGAAATCAATCCGAATACACAATCAGCCTGCTAAGTGCTTTAAATTAAATTCAGATGAGAATATAATATAATTAGTTTTATTTATATGCATGGCTGTGCTTTGCGCAGTGTGACCAGAGTAGTAGAATATTAAGTCAAGTATGCAGCGCAAGCAAAATTACTGCAAATTAAAAGATTAATGTATACATATATTTTAGTTAACATTACTGCTAATATGTCTACTGAAATGTCTAGCATGTTCTACTACATATACTTAACACTTGCTCTTACTTGAGTATTATTCGCAGGCATTATTTAGCACCAATAGCTTGCCTTTGGTATTTTTGGTATATGCCAACGCTTTGATGCGATTTTTTGCACATTTTCACTTCCGCGTTCCCTACGCCTTCATTGCAGTTTTTATTTGGACATGGAACGCGACGCGAAGTCTTCGAGATGTTCATCACGCGCAAATTAATGAATAATTAGCAACAAAAGAAAAGCCTCGAAACTTAGTAACACCTATGACGACATAGTGACAAAGTCAACAACGAATCGGCGGTGTGTGTGCGGGGCATGCTGACTCACAAAGCACGGCAAGCGACAAAAGCCAGAGATACGGATACGGGAGACACGGCAGATAAAACTCCAGCTGAGGCGGACTTCGATTAGGCATTTGCAGTAACAGTAGCAGTAGCAGTAGCAGTCGCAGTCGCAGCAGCACGGACAAATGTATACCAACTAAACCGCAAGGCACACACGCACACACACACACACGGGCCAGACAGCGCCACCTACAAACACCCAACTAACACACGCACAGACAATACGCACACACACACACACAACCACACACACACAATGTCACATTTGCCTATGCCACTTTATGGCTTCGCCGCATTTTTTATGATTTTCTGGTTTGGCACTTGGTGCGTGCATCTGATCGCGATCTGCTATGGCAAATACAAGCTGCACAAGAAATCGTGCAAGCTGCCCACCGAGTCCAATCCGCTGCCGGGCGTCTCCATACTGAAGCCGTTGATGGGCGTCGATCCGAATCTGCAGCACAATCTGGAGTCGTTCTTCACCATGGACTATCCGCTGTTCGAGCTGCTCTTCTGCGTGGAGGACAAACACGATCCGGCCATTAAGCTGGTGGAGCAGCTGCTCGACAAGTATCCCCAAATCGATGCCCAGCTCTTTGTGGGCGGCTCGGATGTGGGCGTGAATCCCAAGATCAACAACATCCATCCGGGCTATATGGCGGCAAAATATGACTTTGTCATGATCTCGGACAGTGGCATCAAGATGAAGAACGACACGCTCCTCGACATGGTCCAGAACATGTCCGAGCGACACGCCCTAGTCCATCAGATGCCGTTCACCAGCGATCGCGATGGCTTTGCGGCCACCTTCGAGAAGGTCTTCTTTGGCACGGTGCAGTCGCGCATTTACCTCTCGGCCGATGTCCTGGGCATCAACTGCCACACGGGCATGTCCTGTCTGCTGCGCAAGGCGGTCATCGATCAGCTGGGCGGACTGCGCGCCTTTGGCTGCTACCTCGCCGAGGACTTCTTCATTGCCAAGCGCGTCACCGAGCTGGGCTGGAAGATGCGCATCTCCAATCAGCCGGCGCTGCAGAACAGCGGACTCTGCGACATTGCCAGCTTCCAGGTAGGATTAACGTTATATTCGTTATTCATACAGCATTATAGGCAAGAAATAGCTACTTGGGTTTTCAACAGCTGATAGCTCTTAAGCCTTACAAGCGATAATCAAACACCTGCAATTTAATACCCTGTACATAGTAATGGGTGAAGAGGGTAGCATGCATGTAGGCAAGTTTCAGACAGTTCACAAAATATAGAAAACTATAGCGTTAAGTTATAAAGTAGAGCTTTTGGCTTATAGATGCCAGTTTCTTTGGCATATCGTGAAGGATATAAGAAAAATCTAATAAGAATCTTGCCGTATATATATACATATTGAAAGTATATTCTTCTTACATCGATTTCGAACAAAATTAGATACAAAACATAAGCACTAGGTATCGCCTAGTCGGTCACTGTCCGCTTGACCACTCCTACTTGTTGATTTACAGTTATTTTTCACGCTTACTGCCTCCCACTATTTAACAAAATAGCTTTTTCATTGACATGTGCTTTGTAAGCTGCAAGTGTTGTCGCTTTATAATAATCATAAATAATAATAAAATTGCTAGCAGGCAGAATGGAAAACATATTTCAAAATGATAGTATTTATATAAATGACCCGTAGTAAGAAAATATTTCCCAGAAAAATGACTGCTGCAAATCTGAGTTGATCATCTTATAGAAGGCTATCTTCTGATACCTAAGCAAAAAGAGCATTTTGGTTTTCTCATTACTAGACAGCGTTGAGTTATTATCCGTTACTTAATTAATTGAAAATATGACAAACATACATATAACTGCTTTGATTAATGAGTGTGCCAATAACAACAACACTGATGTATTACTTTTTAATCGTTAGCAACATGCTCTGGGGTCATTAGAGCTCTTATCATTGTGTTACTATTTAATTATTTCTTAATCGGCAACTGAAACAAAACTATCAAGTACTAATGAGTAGCACAGGTGGCAAAAGAAGAAGCAACTGTTTTGCCATATAGCATAATGAAAACAATCACGTAGCACTCTTTGGGGTTTGCACTCAATTTGATTAGTTAAATTACCTGCAGAAATTGCCCAACTATAAATAATATTTTAGTGGAAAAGAACAGAAGTCAGAAATTCCACTCTGAGATTTTTTCTTTTTACATTTATTAATATTTTCCTAGTGTTATTTATTAATAGATTCTTATATAAAGCACATACTTTTTGTCTGTATAAATATTAGATTTGCTATCTGATAAATTTCATAAAAAAAAAACAATTCTATTTATCTTTAAAATATATGTATATTTACGCTTATTATTTGATTATTTCTCTATAAATATTTACACAGTTTCTGTCCTTCCAGGCGCGTCTCATCCGTTGGGCGAAGCTGCGCGTCGCAATGGTGCCCACAACGATACTGCTGGAGCCGCTGTCCGAGTGCATGGTGCTGGGTGCACTGGCCGCTTGGTCGGCATCGCTGCTGTTCGCCTGGGATCCGCTGGTGTTCTATTTGGTGCACGTGCTCTGCTGGTTCCTGTCCGACTGGCTGCTGCTGTCCATTGTGCAGCACGGCTCGATGCCGTTCCACAAGTTCGAGTTCGTCATCGGCTGGCTGTTCCGCGAACTGACCGGACCCTATCTGTTCCTGCACGCCCTCTGGAATCCGGCAATACGCTGGCGTACGCGCACCTTCAAGCTGCACTGGGGCGGCGTTGCCTATGAACTGCCGCTCAATACGCCCGCCAGTGATTCTCTCACAGCACCGCTGCAGCCGACGGCGCCGACGTTGATTGCAACGGGAGCGGCGACAGGGGCCGGAACGGGTATGCTGGGTATGCTGGGTACGCTGCCGGCGGCCAAGCAGCGATTGCTGATCTCGTAGCAGCAGCTAGTTCGAGTTTGTTTGTTATATGCGTAACTGCGTCAGCGATACGATGCGATGCGATGCGATGCGACTCGATGCAATTCGATGCGATTCGATGGACTGCGATTGGTAGTATTGGAGTATTATTACTAGCTAAACCCTTAGTCACTACATAAGCTTAAACGTAAACTAAGTAGGTGTACAAGTCAAGTGAATGGGACTAAATGAAAGCAAAAAGAGAGTTGCTAGAGCTCTTCTCAGCCTAGCTTCTAGCTGTCTAGCTTGTCTATATAACGGCCTTAAGCTTAAGCAGGATTACACGCTGCTCCTTAACTGGACACAGTCTAAACTATCTAAACGGGACGGCAAACCAAGCTTCAACCGAAACTTAATTCTAAGTTGACAGCTTGTGCTTTAAGTATACACTTATATATCTATATATATATACAGATACAGATACGGATACGGATACATAGCATATAGCGGTAGAGATGTGTAAGTTTAGCTTTAAGTTGCTACAGTTTGTACATTTTGTATTTAGTTGCTCGAAAGCCTTAGGCGAGTTTGTTGCATAGTTTAGTTAGATTTTGTTATTGCTATTTTTGAAATCGATTATCGTATTTATAATTAGCTATTTATCATGCCTAAGCGAAACAGTGTATTGTTTGTTTTTCTAATTTCTTTCGATCTACCACCTACCACATACGTACCACATATATTCATTATTTTCCTGCTTTGAGCTTCTGTACATAAGCTTCGCTAAACCGCCATCGAATAAATCTAATTTAAATTATGAATGAGCTGATTTTGTATTGTTTGTTCCTTTATTATATTATTATCATTTGTCATACGAGGTAATTGCAATTTATGATTTTTGATAATTGCGAATCTATTTGGGAGTGAATCACCCGATTGGACTTCACTTTTGTGCGGCCTATCTATTATGATCAGCATGTTACGAGTTCTCACATTACTAGACGGGGGAAAACTCACAGTTGACTCATAATGCGCACTTCTTATCTCACACACACATACACACATATATATATATATATATGTATATGTAATCATAAGCATATTTGACAGTCAGTTGGGCGGGCGAGCGAAAAACAACACACAAAACAGTTTTGAGTTTTGCTGCCTCGCCTCACATTTAATGCGGGTTCAAAAGTCGTGTAAATTAACTTAATTATGCTGGGCGATGAGCGCACTTTACAGTTTATTATACATACATATAGTGTCGCCCTTCTCCTTGTTGCCCAAGCCAGGAACTTAAGTATTATGCATAGTGGCCGTAAACAGCTATTTAATAACCTATACTAACATACTACTTATACTTAGAGCATACACTCAGAGAACTAATGTGCCCTGAAATATATAGTCGTTCAAAGAAATCAAGATTATTCTTTATAAATTGCAAAGGTTGATTTTTCAAATATTTATAAATAAAATTTCATATTTTCAATTAAATTTATAATATATAAATTTCGGAATTCTGCAAAAGATTTTTCTCAAAAGATTTCAGAAATATATTTCCTAAAAATATAAAATATGTCTTAAAACTAAACTTACTAACTAACTATATAAATCAGATATTTGTGAGATTTAGGTCTAGCAATTACAAATTCTTTCTAAAACACTAAAAAATACATTAGTTCCCGAATCCCGCAAAAGATTTTTCTCTAAAAACTTCAGAAATCCATTTCCTAAAAAGATAAAATCATTCTTAAAGCTAAACTTACTAACTAACTATATAAATCAGATATTTTTGAGATTTAAGCCTAGCATTTCTAATAAGATATTCTTTCTAAAACACTTAAAATACTTTATTGAGAAGTTTTAATCTTAGGGCAGTTTTTTTCTGAGTGTAATTACAATAACGTAGAGCTTTTCAAGTGAAAAGCGTAGAAATTTCTTAGCAAACGTTGGTGAGTCAGCTTTAGCCTGCTCATCGACATCTTGTGGGATTGAGAGTGCATATGTTTATAGCTCCATAGTGTATGGAATCGACTCTTATCTCGGATCGCCAATATAGCATTAATAAACTTTATGTATGCGAGTGCGTACATACAACAATAGCAACAAGAACAAAACAAGACACGCGCTCGCTCAGCAACAAGAAAAACCTATATATATATTTGTAAATTGCGAATATACAGATTAGAGAGGCATATCAGTTGGAAAGCGCCGAGAATGAGAATAAGACGCCCGATTCCGCTCAGTTAACATATACATATAGCAATTAAGTAAGAGATTAATAAATGCGACATGTACTAGATAAGTGGGGTGTATGGGTATACAATAATATAAGGTATTTCGTACAATTCCTAAGCTCTTTTCGTTTGTTTACTATCATCATCATCACGCGCCGCAGACCTAAATTGCCCTTGCCACATCGCTTTTTTTCCTATTGTAAATCAATTGGGAATTTTTGTTGAGAGAAGCAAGCTGCTTTATTTATGTATTGTATATTGTATGCAAGTTTAGTAGTATCTATAAAATTTGATTTCTTATCACTTATCAAAAATTCACAAGTCCTGATACCATGACTGCTGGCAGGGGCACAAATTAAACACAAGTAGGCGCTAGTATCTATAAAACAAACAAACAGACAAACATATACTCACAAATATATACATAACTATTATGTATTATCAATAATCAAAGCGCAATTATTTATATGAAGATAAAAGTTAAACTGAGGTTTTTTTAAAGCCACATACTAAAATACTTTTAGTCAAACAAATTATTTACTGACCTTTTTACCAAATTAAAAAATGGAGCTATTTATTAAGGCATATTATGCAACAACAGTAAAAAAAGCATATGATATAGCATACGTAACGCTTTATATATTTATTTGTAGTTAAATTATCTCTATCAGGAATTTCGACTGGCGACAGTTTCAATTATCAAATTCGGAAATTGGAAGAGACAACTTTTATTTGTGATAATTGCTTTGATTTGTCGAATTCTGTTTGTTTACTAGCTAAGAAAACCAAATGTATAAATTAAGTATGTATTTTCTAAATCTATTTGTAACTAGGCTAAACAATAGTCAATAAAAGTAAAGCAAGATTGAAACTTGACCAACATATGTATGTATGTATATGATTATCAAAAATGATATTTCGATGTTTATTTGCACTCAATATACACTATGTGTGTGTGTGTTTGTTTTTGTTTTTATAACGCTCAAGGCGAGTAATTTCCATTCACGAGTGCAGGCCGACAAATTGTTTGCACTTGGTATTTATAAAATGTACTCTGTCTGATAAGGCGCAATCAACAGAATGCTGATGATGAATCATCTGTGGATCGTCTGTTTATGTTTGTTTCTAGATCTGTTACTGCAGTCATGATTTATTGAGCAATTGTCGCTGGTAGACCGTTAGAGCGATTCAAACGACTCATTTACAATTCCCGTACATACCGAAATGATACATCAACTGTTTAGGTTTGATGTGGAATTTGGCTGGCCTTTGCAAATTGGCAAAACAATTAAATTAGCACTCCTAGTCGGTATTTCGAGTTCGCGCGTAGCTCTTATCTCTACTACGCGATTTGGGGCCAACACATAAGGGTGGGGATTAAGATATCATTCGGCGTTTAGATAGCATGTATATATAAACTTTAAATATTTTATCACAGCCATTTCGCATGACGCTGGCAAGGTGTTCAAAGTCCACAATTAAACGTTCGCAACAATATCTCACAGATTCAGAATGCTTGCAAAAGTTCTCTCAAGTGAGCTATAAATAGTCCTGCTATCTCAAGTGCAGACCGCAATCGAATATAATCTAAAAGAGTTAACCGGGTTTCAATTTGAGATTGCACTCGTTTTATTTCCATAGAAACCAATATCAAATTTCAATCGCATCCATTTTAGGTACAAGCCTCTTTTATATATTTCTGCTTGATTTTATGATGATATCGTAATCCTCATAATAATATATGCAGCCTAATAAGTATTATTGATATTTTTAGTATTATAAGTGTGAAGTTATGCATATAAAAAAAGCTCATCTCTACGACTGCTAAGCTAACAGTTGCATTTATTATTCCGTTAGATTCTGTTTTGGTTTCGGCTCTGTTATAAATTGTTGAAAGTAGTGACTCAACAAACATTTTTTAAACTGTGCTTATTTCGCAGTTCTTCCTATTTAAAAGCTGTCAGTTTAAAAAACAACTTCACTTTCTTCAGAAAAAAAGGTTTGCTATTAATAAACGGTTAAGCTCATGCAAATACAAATAAAACACAAACATTAACAGAACAGTTCCACCAATATCGTTACAAACCAGGGCCTCGATATATTCGTTGAGAGTATGGGTTCATTTTGCAGTTTGATTGAACTTATTCAGTTTGAACTGGGATGGTATATTTTGTTGAGCAAAGTGGTATATTTTTGCTTTCAAGATTCGGTCACGCTGATTCAATACAATTCGCCTAAATTGCAATCAAATTGTTGGAAAAAAGGTATTTCTTATCTAGAAAGCCTCAAACAGTTGTGCAAATTGTCGTAAACAATATAAAATGACAACCTAAGTACACTGGCGTGTTGCAAAGATACGGAAAGTTCGATTCGCTTAAAAGCAATCGCACAGTTTTGGCATGTGAAAAATCTATACAGTTTTATCAGTCAACGGCACATATACGTAAATAGTGGTGCATGTATATATGTATGTGTGTGTGTGTGTGTGTGTACCAGCTGGCGGCAATTGGAACGGGGGCGTATTGAAAAAATCTTTGCACACTGTCTGTTTGTAGTTTGTTTATCGCATATTTTAATGTTTGGCTCTTGAGTTTTAACAGCTTCGTAAGATGTTGATTATGTGATTATTAATATACGCAGAAAAGTTGCCGATAAAAATGCTGAAATGTTGCTGTTTACACTTGCAGATGTTTAGGCCGCTGCTGCAGCGGCGTTGAAGTGGGCAAAAACCAGTGAAATTCAGTTTATCCACCAAAGGCGAACGACGAGCAACACACTGGCACACGATGGCCATGTCCAAGGTGATACGCGTGCTGGAGAAGTCCATAGCACCATCGCCGCACAGCGTTCTACTGGAGCATCGCAACAAGACCGACTGCATCCTCTTCGAATCTCATGTCTGTGCGCTGCTCACCCAGCAGGAGAACGTCATACGCAAGCAGTACACCAAGGTGTGTATGTGTGTGGGTGCTATAATCCCGTTAACAAATTCCAGAACTTTCTTAAGGCCATCAAAAAATCACCTAAAAACGGGCAGCTTGAGCAAAGCTTCAAGATTCTTATGTATATAATTATATTGCCTCGTGTGTCTGATAGATATACATAAATGTATATTATAAAGACTAATAGCTATTGCTTGGGGTCAAATGTAGTAGATAGATGTGTAGATTCCCTCATGTTGATTATGCAATTTTACTTATAGAATTCTCGCTAACTATGCAAAACTATAAAAAAACATTGGAAATCCACAATTCTAAGATGTAGTAAATATATATATATATATAAAGCCCTCATTCTTATTTGTTTATTTAATCACTGGTTATTAGCACGTGACGTAACATACTTGCGTGACATATTTTGTTATTGATTGACTTAAGATTTAGTTCATACAATTTCGTATCTTGGCTTATTGGAAATTATTACAGTACAATAATAGTAAGCTGTCAAATAATTTATCTTTTGCTGTTGCTTAACAAAATATTTATAGGGTAAACATAATTTGTTACTCATCAAATATTTCGGAGAAAGAGCAAACAAGTGTTATTAAAAGAAATTAATTTAGCCTTGCAGTCATTTTTCTTATCTTTTACCTTAAAGTTAATTTAATCGTCCGAATTCGCTTTGTCAAGTTCATAGTTAGCTTATCTTTCCTTCAAGGTCGTTGAACCAGTTGATAAGTTTTAAAAGACGCATTAATTTTCAATGTTGACCATCTGAAATGTTTATATCCTTAATATAATTAACTTCCAACTTTCCAATATTCTCGTTTATCAATTGAAATCCTTCTCGTAGGTGTGCGATGCTTATGGCTGTTTGGGTGTACTGCAGCTGAACGCTGGCGAGAGCACCGTGCTCTTCCTGGTCCTCGTCACCGGTTGCGTGTCCATGGGCAAAATCGGCGATGTGGAAATCTTTCGCATCACGCAGACGACATTCGTGTCGCTGCAGAATGCGGTGCTCAACGAGGACAAGATTAGCGAGGTGCGCAAGCTGCTCAACTCGGGCACCTTCTACTTCGCACACGCGAATCCATCGGCCTCGGCCGCAGGAGCTGCTGGCGGTGCCGGAGACAAGTTCGACATTACGTTGTGCGCGCAGAGACGCCATCAGACGGAGGAGACGGACAATCGGTTCTTCTGGAACCGCATGATGCACATACACCTGATGCGCTTCGGCATCGACTGCCAGTCCTGGCTGCTGCAGACCATGTGCGGCTCCGTCGAGGTGCGTACCGTCTATATTGGCGCCAAGCAGGCACGCGCCGCCATCATCTCCCGCCTGAGCTGTGAGCGTGCCGGCACACGCTTCAATGTGCGCGGCACCAACGACGAGGGCTACGTGGCCAACTTCGTGGAGACGGAGCAGGTGATCTATGTGGACGGCGACGTGACCAGTCATGTGCAGACGCGCGGCTCGGTGCCGCTCTTCTGGGAGCAGCCGGGCGTGCAGGTGGGCTCGCACAAGGTGAAGCTATCCCGCGGTTTCGAGACGTCGGCGGCGGCCTTTGATCGCCACATGAGCATGATGCGACAGCGCTATGGCTACCAGACGATTGTCAATCTGCTGGGCAGCTCGCTCATCGGCAGCAAGGAGGGCGAGGCGATGCTGAGCAATGAGTTCCAGCGGCATCACGGCATGTCCGCGCACAAGGATGTGCCGCATGTGGTCTTCGACTATCATCAGGAGTGCCGCGGCGGCAACTTCACCGCACTGGCCAAGCTCAAGGAGCGCATGGTAGCCTGCGGCGCTCACTACGGCATCTTCCATGCCGCCAATGGGCAGGTGCTGCACGAGCAGTTTGGAGTCGTGCGCACCAATTGTCTCGATTGCTTGGATCGCACCAACTGCGTGCAGACGTACCTCGGCCTGGACACGCTCAGTCTGCAGCTGGAGGCGCTCAAGATGGGCGGCAAGCAGCAGAATGTCTCGCGCTTTGAGGAGATCTTTCGCCAGATGTGGATCAACAATGGCAACGAGGTGAGCAAGATCTATGCCGGCACTGGCGCCATTCAGGGCGGCTCCAAGCTGATGGACGGCGCTCGATCTGCAGCGCGCACCATTCAAAACAATCTGCTGGACAACTCCAAGCAGGTGAGTTCATCTACAAATATATATTATATTTTTCATATTTGAATAAAATGTATCTTTTTGTTGCTGCCTGCAGGAAGCCATCGATGTTCTGCTCGTGGGCTCGACGCTCAGCTCGGAGCTGGCTGATCGCGCACGCATCCTGCTGCCCTCGAATATGCTGCACGCCCCGACAACCACGCTGCGGGAGCTGTGCAAGCGCTACACGGAGTATGTGCGTCCGCGAATGTGTCGCGTGGCTGTTGGCACCTATAATGTGAATGGTGGCAAACACTTTCGCAGCATTGTGTTCAAGGACTCGCTGGCCGACTGGCTGCTCGACTGCCATGCGCTGGCGCGCTCCAAGGCGCTGGTCGATGTGAACAATCCGTCGGAGCATGCCGATCATCCCGTGGACATCTATGCCATTGGCTTCGAGGAGATTGTCGATCTGAACGCCTCGAACATAATGGCGGCCAGCACGGATAATGCCAAGCTGTGGGCCGAGGAGCTGCAGAAGACGATTTCGCGGGACAATGACTACGTGCTGCTCACCTACCAGCAGCTGGTCGGCGTCTGCCTCTACATCTACATACGGCCGGAGCATGCGCCGCACATACGCGACGTGGCCATCGATTGTGTGAAGACGGGCCTGGGCGGTGCAACTGGCAACAAGGGCGCTTGTGCCATACGCTTCGTCCTGCACGGCAGCTCCATGTGCTTTGTGTGCGCCCACTTTGCTGCCGGCCAATCTCAGGTGGCGGAACGCAACGCCGACTATTCGGAAATCACACGCAAACTAGCCTTTCCCATGGGCCGTACCCTCAAATCTCACGATTGGGTGTTCTGGTGCGGCGACTTCAACTATCGCATCGACATGGACAAGGACGAGCTGAAGGAGTGTGTGCGCAATGCGGAGCTGCCCACGGTGTTGGAGTTCGATCAGCTGCGCAAGGAGCAGGAGGCGGGCAATGTGTTCTCGGAGTTCCTCGAGGGCGAGATCACCTTCGATCCGACGTACAAATACGATGTGTTTAGCGACGACTACGACACGTCGGAGAAGCAGCGTGCGCCAGCCTGGACAGATCGTGTGCTCTGGCGGCGGCGCAAAGCTTTAGCCGAAAGCGATTTCGGTGGCGTCGGGGCGGCTGCCTGGAATCCGGGCAAGCTCATCCATTACGGCCGCTCCGAGCTGAAGCAGAGCGATCATCGCCCGGTGATTGCCATCATCGATGCCGAGATCATGGAGATCGATCAGCAGCGACGGCGTGCGGTCTTCGATCAGGTCATTCGGGATCTGGGACCACCCGATTCCACCATAGTGGTTCATGTGCACGAGCCATCCCCAGAAGCGGATGCGGACGCCGACGAGGATGGACCGACTATCTACGATGAGCATGTAATGGCCGCACTCATCGCCGAGCTCTCCAAGATGGGCGAGGTGACGCTGGTGCGCTACGTCGAGGACACCATGTGGGTGACCTTCCGCAACGGTGAATCGGCGCTCAATGCGGCCGCTAAGCACAGCACACAGGTGTGCGGCCTGCAGCTGCTCTTCGAGCTGAAGACGCCCGACTGGCCCCAGCAGGTGGACGGCGAGATCGAGCTGTGTACCTCGAATACCATACCGCTCTGCGCCAATCCGTCGGAGCAGGCGCAGCTAATGCAGATAACACCCGAGTTGCCGCAGCGGCCCAAACAGCCACCGACACGTCCGGCGCCAGCGCGTCCGCCCATGCCCATGTCACCAAAGAACTCGCCGCGTCACTTGCCACACGCGGGCGTCATCAGCATTGTGCCCAAGCCAGCGAAGCCGCCGATGCCCCCGCAGCCTATGCAGACACCACTGCAGCCGATGCCAATTGCAGTCCAGCAGCAGCAAGCGGGGCCGCCGCCACGTCCGCCCAACATGCTGGGCGACACGACGCCCTCATCGAAATCTCAGTCACCCACGGAGCTGGCCTCGCCCTTGCATCATGCCACATCGGTGAGCTCGCCCAGCTTATCCTCAGGCAATGCTTCGCCCACAGCAGGCGTTGCTCTGCCCTCGGGTCCGCCCACGCCGCCACGTCAAATGCAGAGCAAACAAGCCACGCCCGTGTCCACGCCCACGCGGCAGTCGAAGCCACCATCGCTGGACCAGCCCTCACCCTCGGACACCGCCTACGAGACCGCCAGCAATATCTACGAGGAGATCCAGGACGATGTGCCAGCACCGCGTCATCCGCCGCCAGCCGCACCGCCGCCAGTTATTGGCGCTGTCGATAGTCCCCGTCGACAGGCCGCAGCGGCTGCACCACTGGGTCCGCCGCCACCGCTGCCCAATCGCCGAGGTCCGCCACCAATACCAAATCGCAGCGGCAATGCGCCGCCGCTGCCCACACGCCCCACAAACAACTAAGCAGAGGAGGAGGCCAGAGAGGGTAAGTGCAAATCAATACAAGTTCATTTCAAATACTTGAAAAAAAAACCAAGAAAAAAGAAAGTAAGACAAAAAAAGTACTTCCCATACCGGGAATCGAACCCGGGCCTTCTGGGTGAAAGCCAGATATCCTAGCCACTAGACCATATGGGAGGCTGCTTGCCGCACAGCTAAAACTCGTTTACAGTTACGTTACGCACTGGAAATTGTTGGCCACATTAGCTCAGCTGTCTATAAATAGTTTCTTTAAAGTTCTAAAAATAAAGCACTAATAATAATAAGCAAAAAACACCTGGTAATTGTCATTCGAGATAATAAACTGAGTGCTTGAAAAAACCAAAGATTCCTGAATAGTTTAGAGATGTCTAATACTCAAAAGCATGTTGATTACATTTGTGCGTATTTCCAGCTGTTATCTGTCTGTAATCTCATATTCTAAATATGCTCTTTTATTTGCAGCACGCTGTCCAGCACTTGCTACAAATGGCTCTCTACTTATTTACATTCCGTATTGTTGTATTTAACGTTGAAAATCGCATAACTAACTATAAAACATACCATATTATATAATTGCCAATTGTATAGTAGATATCATTTACATACATATTGAAATATTTCCAGGCAATGATTTAAAATGAACTTGTCTTATATTGCATACTGCTAAAAAGCTAAAAGAAGAGATTGTAAATCGAACATAGCTTGGTTCCATTGCTTTAAACTTGAATGTTTCTGTTTCTGTTTCTGTTATCTGAGCACTTAATTACTTATCCAACACTGGCCGGACGTACACACTAAATGCACCAAATAAACTAAGTATTTACGTATTTATGTTAACCCATAGTGAGCAATCTGAACAAACAAAAAACAAAAACATAATAAAAGGTATTCAATTACTACACATATTATTGTATATGTTTAAACTATTATAGCCGTACTAGTCAAATTATGAAATAAAACAATGTGGTAGACAAAAGTATTAAAGCAAACCAACAAAAAAACAATCAAAAAAATTAATACTTGTGTTAGTTGTAGTCAGCGATTAAACCATGAGAACTCACAAAATTATACTACATACAAACGAGTAATTTCTGTTTCTGTTAAAAGAGTTTAAGCCATCAAATGAGATCCAGGGCAAAAGCGAACTAACATCTTGACAACTACAAATCAGTTGAGCTGTACAACTATTTAATTTGGATAAAGATAAACTACAAAACATATACGAAAACAATATCAAAGAAGAAATGCAAATTGCTATATTTAAATGTTGATGTTACACCATATGTGAAATTGTAAAAATGTTTAATCACCCCCAATTGAAAAGGTAACAAAATAAATATGCTACTTATAATACAAATATTGATTATTCTTATTTTATTTAAAGCCAAGCGAACGTAATGCAAACAAGTGGGGAAGGATTATCTTCGGCGTGCCGAAGATTTTATACTCTTTTCGAACCTATATGCAATTTTTACTCTGCCAGGACTGAAATTTCATAAGCTGTACAAAATCGTTTTGTCGCGCAAAATTATTTTTTTTTTTTTTGTTCTAAGAATATTTATTTTATTGCCACTTGTATGGCAGCTATAAGATATAGTGATCCGATCCGACCGGCTCCAATCAATGTGATGTCTCTTTGAATAATAAGTATCTGTGCAAAGTTGTATCGCGATAGCTTTAAAAACATGGGATTTATGGCCAAAGCCGACTTCGAGTTGTATGGCAGCTATAAGATATAGTGATCCGATCCGGCCGGCTCCAACCAATGTGCTGTCCCCTGGAATATTAAGTGTCTGTGGAAAGTTTTATCACGATAGCTCAAAAACTGAGGGACTAGTTTGCATACAGAGAGACAGACGGACAGACAGACGGACATACAGCATACTGGCAGTAACTTTTGGGGGTCTCAGACGCTTCCTTTTATGCGTTACAAACTTCAGCACAAACTTAATATACTATTTTCTTCGAAAAGAGTATAACAAAAACTTAACACTTAAAACTGCATGCGTATTTAGAACCATTTGGGCAGCGCATCGTTGGGCAGATTCTTGTGATTCGGCAAGGCGGTGCAAGGACGCTGCTGTCGCCAGAACTCCTGTCGCTTGTTCAGGAAGCAAACGGCCTCCTTGGCCAGCGTTGAGATGTTCTCCGTGTTCGTGTCGGCGCGCACCAGATCCGGATGCAGCAGCAGCTTCTCCAGATACTCCTTGTCCACGCACAGCTCGCCGAGCAGCTTGCGTGCATTGCGACGCTCCAGATCCACCTTGCTGGGCTTCTGGCGCAGGACCTGCGGTCGAGCGCTGCTCTTGGGCGTATTGTCGCCGGACTTGCGCGGCAGGCTGCTCTTGGTAGCCGACGTTTTCGCGCCAATCGTATTCTCAATGGCCTCCTGCGTCTTCTGCACGCCCAGGCGAAAGGAGGCGAGCTCCGGACGGGCGCGCAGTCCACGATGGAAGAACATCAGGCTCTGTTCGAATTGGCCCAGGTAGTAGAGGGACTCGGCCTTCTGGTAGATGGCGCGTATGTTGTTCTTGTCCTCGCTGAGCGCCGTCTCCGCATCCTGCAGCGCCTTGGAGGCCTCGCCCAGCAGCAGATAGCACTTGCTGCGCGAGATTAGCGCATTGATGTCCGTGCTGTTCAGCTCCAGAGCCTGCAATTGAAGCAAGATGCAATTGTTAGTGCCGTGAAAAGAATAAGTTTGCTGCATGTGCTGTTTGTTAGCCCTTGAACCTTGCAAAAGAAGTGTATCGCATTCTCGGGATTCGCGTTCTTGATCTCCTTCAAGCCCAGGGCTATAATCGAGCTAATGTCCGCCTCGTCGGGTATCAGCAGCGCCTCGTTGCGATCCTGTTTCTGCTTGATCTGCAGGCTTTGCTTGATGTCGAAGGCGCCGGCGCTGACGGCCGCCGCGCGATCCTTGTCCGTGTAGAAGTCCACGAAGTTCTCCTTGGGCTTCTTCTTCTTCATCATCTGCTCCTCGATGCGTTTGCGGGCCGCCCGCAGCTCCGCCTCGATGCGATTGCCGCGCTTCGAGCCGCCCGCCTCCAAGTCATCCGGATGCTTGCCAGCGCCGCGAGCTCCACGCTCCGTTGAGGATTTGCCGCCGGCGCCGTAGGAGTCGCGTCGCTCCCAAATGGGCGGCTTGTGCGAGGAGCGACCGCGTCCTTTTGACTTCTTGTTCAATTCCTCCAAGGACTCCTCTTCCGCCGTGGCGCCCGTGCGTAAGAAGCTCTGCAGCAGCTCCTGCTCCTTGTCAACGGCCAAAATGTTGTTCAACCTGGACATTGTCGCCAAATCCAATCACAGTGCCAGCGAAAAGTTCTCGTCGAGTGAAGTGTGAAAAATTCACACCTTCGCTGACAGTTGAACAAACAAACGGTAATTGATTTGCCATTTGGCCAGGTTGCCAGGAGACTGCTGGGGGCCAACTAGCATAGATGGGCTAACAATCGATAACAAAAATAAACAACACGCGGTTTAACGGAAGGATAACCATATATCAGAGGATACGCTGACATTGAAAGCTTTGCTCCTTTTTCATTTCTGTAAAACACTTCTATAGTCATAGTTATGCTTTGGGATCCTGTCCACTCAGCCTTGGGTTTGCACTACGAGTAAATATTTATACGCTTTTTGGGTTCATTGATATATCCCATTACTCTTGATTAGAATTGATACCCGCGAATCAAACTCAAAATCCAAATATCATGTTAAAGGCTTAAATGAGTGCATACTAAAATACTCAAGCTTGATTACTTATGGTTTTTGAAACATGATAATTTCTTTTAAATTTTCTTTATTTAACTTTTATATTTAGTTTTCTGTATATATCTATCAGCAGTTTCTTCAAATCTCTTTCCCCATTAGCTTCTAACCTGTAGCGTCCTGAATGTGACTCTCAAACTGTAACAGCTTTCGAAAATACCGCACCTGCAAAAGCTTACTCAAAGCTTGCTGGCGCCATCTAGTGTGCATTTGCTTTCGCAGCCGTTGCATTTCAAATAACGAGCAAAACTTGATTTTATAAATAAGTATGGGTTTCTGTAACTTGCATTTAAGTGCTGGCTATAGTATTTTGTGGAATTTATTTACCTGATTATAACCATTTAAGGCCTTGTAGTATTCACGCACTTTCATGTGATTGTTAGACTGATCACAGAGCAGTTTTATGGTCGTCTCAATTTCCTCGATTGTGTCAACTTTTTGCTTCTTTCGTGGCATTCTTAAGAAGTTGCTTAAATTTATTAAGTTTAACAAGCGCTGTAAACTTTTACTTTGTTTTATATAAAGGACAAACACTTTATTCACATCACTTTACGAATTTCATGCTTAATATGTATACAAGATGATATGTATCCTCACAATATCCTTTGAGCGTCTGCTCAGCTCGCTCGTCAATTGCCAACTAAACAGCTCTTCTTTCATATTTTTCTAGGCTGCCTTCTCTTGAAAGTATTCTTGTTGTGTTGTGTTTTTTGCTGTTGTGGGTTTTACAGGCGGGACAAGTTTGTTGTTGTGGTTGTTGTGGCTTCTGGCTTTTGTAACTTAGTTTGCATGTGCTGACAAGTCTCAATAAACTTCAATAAATTCGTTTTAATAGCTCAACAATTTGCGCGCTTACTTAATGCTGATAATTTAGCAAGTCTGTATACATAATATGTTACACTGCCTACCATAAATAGCACGCCTTGTAATCATACGAAATGAAAGTTGCGCTAACCTAACCAACTTTAATTCGTAGCCAAAAAGTCACGCACATGTCAATGTTTTTTGTTTTAGTGCGTGAAGAACTGAAACCCAAATTGCCTAATGGCTTTCTGATGAGACAACAACAAAGGCAATTAAACGCCCAGCTGATAGGGCGGAGTGCAATCAATAAACGCGAGTCGCCTTGATTAAAAGGCAACCTCATTTATTGGCATATACACTTGTTAAGCACATTTATTGCAGCATATATTTATGAAACTATGCAAATTGCTATTAATTTTCTTGTATTGTTTTTAGAGTAAATAAATAAGTTTGATGTCGCAGCGAGGTCCCAGTCCTGAAACCCGGACTACGCCGTCTACAGACCTTTGCGTGTTCCCCGCTCATTTGCCTCATGGCTTCGAGCAACCTTCGCGGCGTGCCGAAACAATTTTTGTTTGGCTGCCCTCATAAGCAATCGACTGCAGTGTTGCTTTACATGATGCGCCCGCCATCCAACAAACAACAAACAACAACAACACCAGCAACAACAAAACCAAATGACAAGACATTTTTGTGGCCTATTGAGCCTTCGAACCCAACTCCCCCACAACTGACAGCTGCGCTTCTTGTGCCCTTTTACGACGTTGCAGACATGATGGTAAAATTATGATATTTGCATATGTTCAAGTTGAGAACTCCACGAAACTTTGCAGCCCGTTCCAGTTCAAGCTTATATGGGTTAGTCTTAAATGCCACATGTTTATTTGTATTCACGACATTGCCAATTCTGTTGACAAATACAGGCGAGAGGACGACTCTAAAGGGAGCACGTTTCTAATCGCTTCAATTGCTTGATTGTTCTGGGGCGGAACTGTCGCGCATGCAATCAGATTGGAGAGAGAAGACCTGTTGACTACATCGACTGGTGTACAAAGTTTTCACAGAGTATCTAGCTAGAACTTTGCACAGATCCGGACAATTCATTCTTTCCATTTAAAATACCTGCGCATAATATATTTTTGGCCTGTACGTAATTTTTGAAGTGTTATGCCAATTTTTATACTCTTTTCCAAGAAAATGGTATATTAAGTTTGTGCTGAAGTTTGTAAGTTTGCTTAGAATGACAATACAAATTGATCTAGCCATGTCCGTCCGTCTGTCTGTCTGTCTGTCTGTATGTATGCAAACTAGTCCCTCAGTTTTTAAGCTATCGCGATGAAACTTTGCACAGATACTTATTATTCAAACAGACATCACATTTGTCGGCCGGCCGGATCGAATCGCTATATCTTATAGCTACCATACAACTGGCAATGAATTCAATATTTTTAGAACAAAAGAAACATGAGATTTCAGTGGTGCAGTTGGCAGAGTGAAAATTGCCTAAAGGTTCCAAAAGAGAATCCTTCCCCACTGGTTTTGGTTCTCTAAGTAACATTATACAAATTATAGTAAAATAAAAAAACTATGTTCTAATCCTTTATTATTTTTCTCTTGCAGCAGGACGCCATCAATGCTGACAATAACTCCAGGAATTATGTTATTTACTGTAGTAAGTATAGCTGAGCTATATTTTACCGTAGTTTGCTTAATTATTTCGTTCTCTTTCAGCTCAATGTTCGTAACTTTAGCTAAGCGCACATTTCATTATTGTCTATTGTGGAGTCCACTTATTTTGCAAAATCTTTATCAGCCCAAAACCATTCTGCTAAACGTTAAGTAAGTACTATAAAATCAATATATATATATATATATATATAATTAGTTATTTTTTGTTTTCGGTCGGCAGCGCAGCATAGGACATCAGAACAGACAAAACAACAACAAACACAACAACAACATCATCATCATCATCAACAACAACAAACACAACAATAACAACAAACACAACAACAACAATCAACTGACAAGAAAGCAGCAACATCTTAGCTTAATAAGTAAACTTAAAACATTGCTTTTTATATAAATATTGTAATATTAAATGTATTGTTATGATAATACAAAAAATACTATATTTATAGTAAAGAAAAATGTAAATATTTATGTACATTTGTAGAATAAAAGAAGAAAATAAACGATTTAGCAAAAATCAACGTTTTTTATTTGAATGTATTAGTTTAGAGCTGAGAGCCATGCTCAGAAGTTCTACTCAGGGTTATTTGCTCTTTTCCCTCAAGGTCAAGCGAAAATTAAAAACGAAAAATTCGTCGTCTATCTGCTGATTTCTGTGCGCCTGGTACTTCGACCAGAAAAACATACGAAATTGGCCTTTGCTCGAGACAAAAACGAACACTGACAACTGCACGCAGCTCCGCTCTGTGCTCTGGGATATTTTCTGTGAAAGGGAAATTCTCCCTCAAGGTCATGCAAAAATGAAAAACGAAAAATTCGTCGTCTATCTGCGGATTTCTGTGCGCCTGGTACTTCGACCAGAGAAACTAACGAAATTTGCATTTGCTTAGAACAAAAACGAACACTGACAACTGCACACAGAAAATCTAAGCAAGCCCAGCTCTGAGTGTAGGGAAATTTTCTCTCAAAGGGAAATTCTCCCTCAAGGTCATGCTGAAATTAAAAACAGAAAAATCATCGTTCATCTGCTGAATTATGTGCGCCTGGTACTTTCTGACGAAAAATAGCATTTGGCAAAGCAGATCTGCTGCTTCAGACACCCTAAAAATATACAACATTGAAATTTACTTCTCATTCAAGGTCGCGCTAATTTTTTAACAGAAAAATCGTCGTCCATCTGCCTGATTCTGTGCGCCTGGTACTTTAAAAAGAAAAACAAAGTTTCTTGGTTTGTATTTTCATTTATTTAGAATGCACTATATAAGGTATATTTGTACAAAAAACAGAATTTATCAAAAAATAATTGTAATTATAAATGAAATGTAATATTTTATTCTTAAATACATTCTTATAATACATTTTAATAAACGGAAATAAAGCATATACTTTTAAATTAACTAAGTAAATTATATATTTGCTTGGTGACATTAAAAATGGTGACGTTGTTGCGTCTGAGGAACTTCAAATTTTCCAGTATTTTTTGGTGAGTTTTTTTTTTGGTGGTTGTCCGTACAACATCATCTTGGTAGCCAGACAATGGATCCGTTTCTAGAGATGTCCTTGAAGATCAAAATGTATACCTGCAAAGAAAAATCTCATATTATTATAACTAATTATGGTAACATAATCAAATACCTGGCTGGGACAATAGATTTGGGATCCGCAATAGTATAAGCTTATTTTAAAGCTTTATGCGATGCACAAAGCCGCAAACAAAAAGCAGACAATTGATAGCTTTGTTACTCAGAATGGCACTGTTAGAACTCAATTGCAATGTGACCAACAAATTATAATCTGTGCGTATTAAAATATAATTTCACTAATTATATTTTTATCTTATCTTATGTATTATGCATGTTATCTATGTATTCCCTGCACAAATGAATGCCCAAATAATTTGAATACCCGAATATGTATTGAGTAAGGTTCAATGTCAAGGCATTTGCTATATTTTGACGCAAAATTCACGTAAAACGGAGAGAGAAAACATAATGTAAGCAGAGCACTAACATCACCAATTTGAGTATAACAGTTCAATGTCAAGGGCATTTCGGATGCCGGAAGTTTTAAAGCAATAAGTTTCTGTATGTATGCCTTTTATACATATATATATATATGTACATTTTACATATTATTAGCTCATATACATATTTACATGAATATATACATACTATATATGTACATACATATGTATAACATGAAACTTTGTACCTTTCCATTTATTAATCTTGCGCTAGTTACAACTAAATTTCGCATGTACTTCATGTATTGATGAGAAAAATCAATACGATTCCGAGTACTTGCCATTTCGTAATTGTAATGAAAATGTTGTAATATTTGGTTTTTGTTTTTTTTTTATTTTTATTGTAACGAGATTAGGTTATATAATTTATGCAACTGTTTTTTTTGCGCTGTTCATCAAACAGGAGAGAGAAGATCTGTTGGTAATACAATACAAGACATATGTACATGCAAACATACATATGTAGAAGTGACATTCTGTATGCGTGTGTGTGTGTATGTAAGTTTTTACTTGGGTAACTGTTAGTGTATGTGTATGTGTGGATCCTTCTCATCTATAGAGTTATGTAAATGCTACACCTCCTGTTTGTGCGTATTGAGAAGTTAACATTTCTTGTGGCTGGCTACATATATATGTATCTAATCCTTGGTCTGCATGTATTTGATCAAGTCAATGACACGGTTGGAGTAACCGAACTCATTGTCGTACCACGAAATCAGCTTCACGAACTTATCGTTCAGCGAGATGCCGGCCTTGGCGTCAAAGACGGACGAGTGAGTGTCGCTCATGAAATCGGTGGAGACGACCTCCTCCTCGGTGTAGCCTAAGATGCCCTTCATTGGACCGTTGGCAGCCTCCTGCACCTTGGCCTTAATCTCATCGTAGGTGGCAGCCTTGCCCAGGCGCACGGTCAGATCGACGACCGATACATTGGCTGTGGGCACGCGGAAGGACATGCCGGTCAGCTTGCCGTTCAGGGCCGGAATGACCTTGCCGACGGCCTTGGCGGCGCCAGTCGAAGCTGGAATGATGTTCTGGGCAGCGCCACGTCCATCGCGCCACAACTTGCCGGAGGGACCATCGACGGTCTTCTGGGTGGCAGTGGTGGCATGCACCGTGGTCATCAGACCCTCAACGATCTCGAAGTTGTCGTGGATCACCTTAGCCAGGGGAGCCAGGCAGTTGGTGGTGCAGGAGGCGTTCGACACGACCTTCATGTCGGGAGAGTAGGCCTCCAGGTTGACGCCGCACACAAACATGGGCGCATCAGCAGAGGGAGCCGAGATGATGACCTTCTTGGCACCGCCCTTCAAGTGAACGGAGGCCTTCTCGATGGTGGTGAAAACACCGGTCGACTCAACTATATACTCAGCGCCAGCGCTGGCCCAGTTGATGTTAGCAGGGTCGCGTTCGCTGAACACGGTGATCTTCTGGCCGTTAACGACCAGGAAGCCGCCCTCGGCGGCCACGGTGCCCTTGAAACGGCCGTGGGTGGAGTCGAACTTGAACAAGTAGACCATGTAGCTGACATCGATGAAGGGATCGTTAACCTGCAAAATTGCACAAATGCACACAATTATTACGTGTGCCAAACTACATGTGTACATATGTATGCATATGTACACTTCTAACGGTAGTCACTTACGGCAACGACTTTAGCTCCCTTGTCGATGGCGGCACGCAGCACCAGGCGGCCAATGCGTCCAAATCCGTTAATTCCAATTTTCGACATTTTCTTTGCTTTTTTTTTTGCTGGTTTTTACTGGATCACACTTTTACTTTCGCTCAGTTCACCCGTCGGGAATCAACTGCAACTGCTCTGACCAAATTGACTTCAGATAGAGCGTTCGCGTATTTTCTGAGTTCAAAGTCAAATGAAGGACGTTTACGTCACGCCCACCGCAGCGCGATGGCATGGGCAATTTGCTAGCACTATAAAGCTGATTGCTGTGTGACGCTTGCGCACTTTTCAGCGTAAACAGTTCGCGCAGCTAACTTCACGTTACTCAAAAGTATTGAAATATCGACTGAACGAGTAACTGTTTAGTGAATACTGAGTGCCCGCGTAAATTTTGACTGTTTAAATATTGCAAGCAGTAGAGCAGATATAAGAGTTCTTCTATGACATAGAAAGCTCTACCGAGCTTAAAGCATTATTGATTCACAAGAAGTAGGAGATTATTGCCCAGCAGTTTATGCATAAAAATGGCTTTCAAACTGCAAAAGCTTATACGTGTGTAAAAACTTATAGCTTTTAGCGCGCTATTTGGCAAAGAGTTGGAAGTTGCTCGAGAATAATCTTCTCAAGTTTGAAGCAGAGTATTCGCACATGCTTTGTACACAACACCTATAATCATAATAATAGGAAATAGGCGGAATAACCCGTATAAATCATTACAAAACAAAACTTTATTTGAGGCCAAAAGTCTTGCACGTGTCATTTTCAGTTATTTCGTTTTGATGCGTGGCAAATTCAAATCATTATCTGATCGATTATGTTGGCCAACAGTGTTTAATGATTTTCTGATGATACAAGTTTACTACTTTGTGGGATAAATGATATTATTTGTATTTTACAATTGAAATTTGATTGGCTACAGGTGGCATGACAAAATAATAAAAAGCCACTTATTAAGTTTATAAAGTTTATTATGTAAATAACATTTTACATGATATATACACATACATATATGTATATCTTTTTATTGACCAAACGAAATCGTGAGGGAAATTTGTTTCGTAAAAAAATTCGTATTGATTTCAACTACGCATACAACGAGAACCTCAGCTTACAAAACTTTAACATACATGCTTTATAAATAATTTAAAGTACTTGCAGTAGTTTCATGCCATGGAAACACCTACTGCCCCCCAGTGCGCTGCACATTGTCGAAGGGCACAAGGATGCCGGGCGGACCCCCAAAGCGATTCTGCTGCTGGCTGGAAGCAGCTGCAGCCAGCTGTGGCTGCTGCACTTGCTGTGGCACCTGCTGGGGCTGCTGTGCTTGCTGTGGCTGCTGTGGCTGCTGCGCCTGCTGGAAGGGTCTGGGCGCATTCTGGGGACTGAGCACACCACCGGGCGCACCGAAGCCGCCCGAATAACGGCCGCCATTCGCATTGGCAGCGCCACCGGCAGCAGCAGCTGCACTTGGACGTCCTCGGTTGATCTTGTTCACATTGTGGCTGAAATCGTGCTCGTCGCCAGCCACATAGATGTCCGGCTTGGCGGCACTCTGTGGACGCAAAAGACCCGCCGGGGCGCCAAAGCCGCCGGTGTACTTGCCCGTATTGCTGGCGGCGGGTGTCGGAGACGGTAGCGGGGATGAAGTTCCTTGCAGCACGCTGTTGTCTTGCGCATCTGGAAGACAATGAGGTTTAGTTTGGGTTTCAAAGACTTGCCTTGTTTGAGACTTACCCTTGCGTTGTGTGTTCACCGGAGTGCTGATGACCTTGCCATCGCCGCTCTTGGTGTACTCGACCTTCGGACTCTCTGCTGCGCCATTGCCATTGAAGGGTGGGAACTGCTCCTGCGGCTGCGTTGCAGTCGGCGCTGCTGCATCCGGGCCGGAGGCGGGCGTATCGAAGGGTGCTGCAAAATGCGTGATAGAGTTTGTAGTAGGTGTGTGGATGGTGTTGGCGGTACGGCTGCTGTCGCTGCTGCTGCTGCGACTGCCGAATGAGGATGGTAGCGGCTGCTCGTCGCTGTTAGCGACTGGCGGCATCAGCACCAGCGGCGGCTCCACAGTGTTTAGCTCGGGGCCAACGTTGGCTGGAAGCGGAAGCGTGACTTTGGATGGAAAAGCAGAGGAGACTATTTCAGTTGTTGTTGTTGTAGTAGCGGGTGTTGTTATTGTGGGTGTTGCGGGTGTTGTGGGTGTTGCTGTTGCTTGGAACTGAGATCTGTGCGGCTGAAAGTCTTGGGGTTTAGTACCTCCCGGTTTCTGGCCACTCGCATCGCCGGAGTCCTTGAAGTTGTCGGGATTGTAGGGCACGCCGGGACCCACATCGGGATAGTCGAAGTCTTGCAGCCATGGCGGCAATGTGGCCGAGTCAAATGGATTGTGTTCCACAGGTAGAGCGCCCGTTGTTGTTGGAGCTGTTTGGATGGTGGTTTTAGTTGTTATCAGTTGCGGTTGCTGTTGTCGTTGAGTGGTTTGTGCTTTGAAAATGGGTGCTTGAGTGGTGCGCGTTGTGGGTGCTGGTGTTGTTGTTGTTGTTGTTCGTGTTGGTAGTGTTGTGCTCGACGGACGTCTTGTAGTCGTCGTTGTTGTTGTTGTTGTTGTTGTGGATGGTGTTGTTGTTGTTGTTGCCGCCGTTGTTGTTCGCGCGGTGGGCGGTGGCGTCAGCTGTATGTTGTGCAGATCCACAAATGGTTCGAACGGTGGCTCCAGGTCCTCGGTCAGGCTGTGATTGTACTGATCATTGTCCGTGGGCACTATGAAAGTGACGGCCACATCCAGATCCGGATCGGTGACCTCCTGCAGCCACGGTGGCAGGGTGTATGCATATTCCTCCTCATTGTCCAGCTTGTAGAAGGTGGAGGGGTCCAGTGGTGTAGTGCTTCTGCTGGGACGTGGAGTGGTCGTTGTGGTTGTTGTCGTTGTCCTAGTAGTAGTTGTGGGTATGGCTCTTCTAGTTGTTGTTGTCGTTGTTGGCGCAGCAGTGGTTGTTGTTGTGCTAGTGCTGGTAGTGCTGCGGGGCCGCTGTGTGCTTGTGGTAGTGCTGTAATGAACGGTGCCGCGATGACGACTGGGAAAGCGTCCGGCATTGCGGGGTGTCGTGCTGCCGACATGCGCATTGGTGCCGTGCGCCTCGGGACCGTCCTGCTCGAGTGGCACTACCGCCACCTGACCCGGCGTCAGTGGTGCAGGTGCCTGGGGATTGAGGCCCTGACCGCTGCTCAGACTGACGCGTATATTGTGGCTACCGGGCTGCTCGACGCCCAGCACATGACGCGTGGGCTGCTGTTCGGTGATGATGAGTGGTTCTTGGGCAGTGGTTTCTTCCAGTGGCGGCAACAGATCCCAGGCAATCACGCTGAGTGGTGCACCGTCCGGCGCTGGTGTCCAGGGTACGGGTCCGCCAATGTTCTTATCCTGCCGCTGCAGCTCCAGCAGATAGTCGGGCAGCGTGCCAGTGATCAGCTGCGGCGCTGGGACACTCTCCTCTTGCTGCTGTTGCAGCGGTATCAGCTGAGCCTGTTCCACCTCCACGGTGGTGTCGGTGGATGAGACATGCTTGGGTGGTGTTAGTGATGTGGCTGGTGCTGGTGCGAATGAGGTGCTGTCGGTGCTGTCGATGTCGATGTCGGTGCCGATGTCCGAGGTGGGCTGGGCCACCGCAATGGCATCTAGTTGGGAGGGAGTTGGAGTTGGAGTTGAGTATGTGGCGTCAGAGCTAACAGGGCGCTTAGAACTGTTCTGTTGGGACGCGACGACGGGTGGGGGATTTAGCCTAACGGGCGCTTGCGGATTGAGGGTGAGCAGGCTAAATGTGGGTGGTGCATGATTTGAACTAGCGGGCACAATCACAAACTGTTGGCCGGATGATTCGCGTTTGGAATGGAAATTGGGAGGGGTTAGTCGTACAACATGAGTGGGTGAGGGCTGCGTGGGTGAGGCTGTAAAGCTTAGGCTAGTGGTGCGTTTAGTGCTAGGTGGTGCTGTTGGTGCACGTGTGTTTTGTGTTTGCTTTAAGTTGCTTGATGTTGCTGTTGTGGTTGTTGCTGTGGTTGTTGCTGTGGCTGTTGCACCGCTGGCTGTTCCATCTATTGCTGTACCACTTGTTGTTGTTCTTGTTGTTGTTGTTGTCAACTCACCAATATGCGGTGGCAGCAAGTCATCGGCGGGCTTGCGTATCTCAGTGATGCCCGACGCATAATTGGGTATCTCGAACTGTACACCCTGTGCGCTGACCACCTTGCGCCCATCGGGCGTATCGATCGGACGCAGTGAGTCGATGGGATTGCCATAGCTATCGATGGCCCGATCGCCAGCATCGAACGTAGTTGCCTCAGCCAATGGCGGTTGCAATTCTAATGAAAATGGCGATTGTCGCACATCTGCAGAGAAGGGGGGAAATTTGTTGTTTTTTGTTGCTTTTGTTTCTATTTCTGTTTTGTGGTTTCTGTTTTGGTGGTTGCGACTAACATATGTATGTGTGTGTGTGAGGCTGAGTTGGCAATTTGGTTGGCACTTTTCACAAGAGTGTTAGAAACAGAAGGCATGTGGCAGATGAAGAAGAAGAAGTAGATGGCAAAGATGCAATGAAGATGAGACAGTTGGGTGGCTCTTTGGCAATTTGGCTGCCATTGTCGACTGATTGATTGACATTGGCTTAAATGGCCCATATAGCTGTTGTTGCTGCTGTTGTTGTTGCTGTTGTTGCTGTTATTTACGGAGCGGTTTTAGTTGACACATAGCAACAAATACACAGCGAATTCAATTTAAAAGCGTTAGTCAGGCCAGGTGGGTTAATTTGTTGTTTGTGTGTTGAAGTGACAGTGTATCAAGTTCGTTGCCTAAGTCTTTCGTTTCACATGAGCTTCAAATGAAATGACGCCTGATTCTAACAGATAATATAGTAATAGTAACACATTATTAAACTGTTCCAATCTTAATTGAATTTGCAGATCGTTTTCCAAGTCTTTCGTTAGACTTCTAACCAAATAATAGAATATATCTGGTATACTTTATATAATGTTTCATATATCTTCTGCTATCTTTAGCACTACTAGTTCAATATCTATAATTTCCCATTTAAATGCAGTAAACGCTTACAACTGGGTTCCAGACACGACTTGTTACAAAAGCACATTTGTATATTTGTAGATGAGGATGTTTATGGCACATGCTAAAACCAGTAAAACTTGATCAGCCTAACCTTATCGCTCAGAAGGTGCGCCTTGCGCCCACATTAACTTTAACACTTGAACTAACTAACTCAATGTTAAATATATATTTCCAAAACATTCCCAATTGATGAGATTCGGTGTGCCACTTAGTCTGTCAAAATCGTGTAAATGCGTTACTCATTAATAATCACTTGAGTCATTTGAGTTTCTTACCTATTCAATCTTACAAACTTGGCGCCTTTTATGTATATGAGAAACTTGTTTCGCAGCATAATTAATAAGAATTTAACAATTACATACGTCAAAGCTTTGTATACCCTGTACATACAGAATGAAGTAGGCATTTTCTTTGTGATAGGCTACAGGATATCTGCTAGTCTGGCGCATTCTTACTAAATGTTTAGATTCGTGTTCGATAAATGCACAAATACATTTACATGCCAATAAACAGCAGTGTGTGAATCAAGTTAGTTGCAGTATATAAAAGTATATACAGTAATTTAATTAGAATACGTTGTGGGGAATTCTAAAAACAAAGCATTTAGAATGCGGTTTTTGCCATATGTGACTAATAAACCAGACGGCCACTGGCACAGAAAGAGACAGAGATAGGGTGATAGAGAGAGAGAGAGAGAGAGGGAGAACAGCAGTTAGTGATGATCACTCGGCGACTTTGATAGGCGTTTTGAATTTCTAACCGAGTTCCGGCTGCTAAGCATATGTGCATATATAAATGAATCTCTAACTTATTTATGCTTGCTCATTTGCATGCATATTGTTAATATTGCGCTTGATTATAAATAAATAAACATGACGCTGGGATTCGCTGCTTGACAGACGGCTTATCAGTTTACACAGAAAAACGAGAAAAGAATAATGCTGCCCAATTTTATCAGCCGCTCATTAAAATTAGCAGAAACAATCTGACAGCTTTCGAGCTGCAGCTCATAAATATGAAATATGAAATATGAATTGTGTACAGATAGATGGATACAAATGCCAGATATATATCTACAGCTGACAGTCTGACAGTAAGGTGGCTTCTATTGTTGTTGGGCTTGTGAAAGTGTTTGTAACACGAAATTGCATAAATATTTATAAATGCGGAAAACTTTGGCTGACTTGATTCTCATGAAAAATGGCAAATGTTTATTTATTGCGACTAATTTTTCTATATGTCAGCAAATTGTTGTTGTACGCAATAAACATTGCCCAAGACACACGCCCCGAAAAACTAGACAAATTTGTTTGTTTACCGCTCAAGTTCAGTGCCAATTAATTGTCTGATTGTTAGCCATTTTTTTTTGTTTTTTTGCCATTTTTGAACAGCGTTTTTAATTAAGGTTTTAATTGATTGACGACTTCACGACATTTGCACCCACAAACGGAAAACACAATGGGATAATTCCAAGTTTATTATTGTGTTTTGTTTTTGTCATTTGTTTTCTTTTATCTGTTGCTGTTGTTGTTGTTGCTGTTGTGCACTTGCCAGTTTTACAGTTTGTTTGCTTGATTGTTAATTTTTGACAAGTTTCATACAATATTTGCGAGTTTAGCAACCTTCGTTAAGACATTAAAAACAAAATGTATTTGGCGTTTTAGTAATCTCATCCCGCGATCGTTGTTGTATCATCTTTTTTCGTTTCTTGCCTTGAGTTATCGACTTATTAAAATCACAAACAGCCCACACAACTGATCATCATATGATATGATCACAAATATGCGCCAAAATAACGCAGCTTGTAAATAATATTTCAGTGACAGGTTTTAGTCTTTTGTGTGTGTTAAGATACATGAAAACTTCTCACAAGCAAACGTGTCTAGCAGAAACTTGCACTTGAAGCAGGCATAAACAAACTAATAATTATATTAACAATAATCAGTGAAATTCTAAGCAAACAAATTAAAGTTTATTTTTAAATGTCAAGGGGGAAATGCCAACTGCAAACACTTGTTCCAAGCTCCAATATTGTATTAATCACTTAATTTGAGTTTGAGAACATGTTTAAAATATATATATGTTCACAAATGCATTCGGTTTTCCCCCCAATTTGCTATCTACGACTAAAAGTGGGCTAATGAAAACCCATTAGTGATGTAAGAAACTCACTGCTCACAGATTATCAACTGTTATATATATATATATATATATATCTAATGAACTGATCCATTGTGCTGCGCTATTAAGTAATTATGAAATTGACTGTCTGCGCTGAATACCACAGCGGATCATATTAAATATAGTAATATAACAAAAGCTCATGTCAAATCAGGCACAGTTTAATTAATGGGCCCCCCTAATTGTGCAAAACAGCAACTATTCACTAAAATCCGTGCGAATTTGTTAATTATCGCGTCCATTACGCTGAGTTCATTCAAGTGGCAAAAAATCAAATCAAATTGTCGACAAGTCGTGTGAATAGAAAACCCACTTAAAATGGCCACAAATTGATTATAAGCCAATAAAGTGGTGAAAAGTAGCCAATTCAATTTGGCCATTGAAGTTTGCTGCATTGTGGCCAAAAGTAAGCGAAACTGTCACTGAGAAAATTTAGTAGTTGGTCTACCAAATATATTGTGCTTAATATGTTTAACTGAACTAAAGCTAAGAAAATTCGCAATAATCTTAGCTTAAGCAGTTTGAATAGCTGTTAGAATACTTGAACTTAGATATAAGAGATTAAGCTGACAGCTAATCTGCTTAAGACAGTCATCTACTTTAAAGATGCTGCAAAGAAATAAGCTCCCCCATCTGAATTGCATTGAAGTCAGCAATTAACCTCTTTTCTGGGCCCCCATGACCCAAAAACAAAAAAGAGAAGAAGAACAGCAACAATAACAACAACAAAGCTGGTGTATATGCAGCTTAACAAATTGTCATAACAATTTATGGACTTGTCGGCATTTGCCCCTACAGGCACAAGATAAACAGCCTCTAAAAAAGGTGGAAGCTGCTGAAGTTGTTAAAGAAGTGCGCTTCCCAGAGGTCGCCAGTTGGACACCCTCTCCGCCAAGATGGAGATGGTGATGGAGCCGAAGCCTTGCCAGTCACGTCATCTGGCTCTTACATAAGGTTTTGTTGTTTTTAAACGGTTTTGTTGCTTTTTTTGCTTTCGTATTTTTTGTTATTGTCTGCCGGCGGCTTCTTGTATTTTGTGGCTCGTCTCGAGTTTCATTTAGGGTCTTAGTTGCCTTTGGGAATGAGACGTTTTTGTCGCCATTGGCAAAGTTGTTTATTTTTCTTTCGAGCAGCTACTCGATTTTGGGGGCCTTCTGCACAAGATGATATGTGTTCAGGCAGCGCTTTGTTTGCCAAATAAATAACAGCGAAGCAGTTACAAATTTCATGCGAGTAGTTTGTTGTTGTCAGCTAATTTGGAGGCGCCTGGCCGCAGGGCTCAAGATCTGAGACTGATGAATGTCCCCCACTCAAAAGCCTAGAATGCAACTCTTTTAGGTCATGAACAAAGCATCCCAAGCAAGGTCGCTTGATCACGATTATAATACGATACCATAGTATGCAGTTTGAGAAGTATTATGTATGTTTGATTATGTGTTATTAGATGAGTGTGCTTGTGCGGGGAATTAGTAACAATTATGGGGACAGTTCAAACAGAGACTCAAAGGACATTTAGATATTGTTATTAACACTTATTAAAGTTAGTTAATGCTAAAGTAAATATTAGGGTATACATTACAGAATCGAAAAACAATATGTGCAAGTCTCTAATTTATGATTGAAGAAAGATCATTATTATAAGATATCTATTAAATGTCTTTCAAAGCATATTCAAGTATTTTTAAGCAAGTAAATAAAAACAGATATCTATTTTAATATATATTATACATTTTCAACAAATTAGGAACCGAAATTGATATCTTCTTTGGTATACTAAGTGCTTATTATTTCTAGTTTTCAGAAATTGTTATTCAATTCTTCAAGCGATGATGGAAAACTTTACTGCACATATATTTTAATGACTCAGCTCAAGGGGGAACAAAAGAAACAATAGCTATTGATTACACAAACAAATTAAACAAATAAATAAACGTGCGTTAATCGGAAATCAAAGACTGAAATCACATGCGTATAAAGACGTAATGCCAAAAACAAGAAAGAGCAATACGATACATAGAGATACGCAAATAGACGGAAAGGCGAAAAGGAAGTTACAAGCAAAACAAACACTAATTCAATATCGTATGGCTATGCGAATTGATTACGAGTTCGAACTCGAACTCGAATTCGAATTCGAATCGGAATCCGAGTCCAGATCGAAATGCAATATGCGCTTTGGTTCATGTAGTGTATATACCAGGCCTCCCAGCTGCACCGTCGATGTTCACCAGCAGCGCCAGCAGCAGCGTAACGGTAACGCTAACGCTAACGGTAAATGTAACGCCGGCAGCTCCGCGACTGCGTTGCTCCAATTGGGAACTGCGCGTTTGCATTTCGGAATGCTTTATTTTTGGCAACTCAAGATATGATGTTATGTTGGCCTATGGTTGCTTATTGTTATTATTGTTGTTCGGATCGTAGCTCGTAGCTGGTATTTTGTCACGCAACGGATAATTTAGAATTGGGCATTGCCCAAAACGAGTTGAAAAGCCGCGAGGAATAATTAGCGCGTAGGCAGAATAATAATGACGCCAAGAAAGACGAAATGATGCGATGCTGGTGGGGATGACAAAATCCGCAGCGCAATCGTTGCCGGCGTGCACACGAAAGATACCTTATTGCCAAACACAAATAATATGTAATATTAATTTTTTCTCGTTTTTATTTTTATTTATTTATTTGGTTTTTCTCTGGTCGCGACTGCACACAAAATCTCAATCAATTGTGACACGATTTCACGACTCGCTGTCACTGTGTGTGTGTGTGTGTGTGTGTGAGAGAGATGCGCCGGAGTGGACTGTGAACGGATACGGAGACGGAGTCGGAGACGTTGACGGTAAAGATTAGATGCGCGAGGCGCTCGAGCGTAGCAGAAACACGTCCGTAGCTCACGAGTTCTGCGCTTTTAATAAACCTCGCCGCCGTCAGCGACAACGAATGAAGCTTGGCTTATGCTTCCAGCTTCAAGCTGACGGCGACTGCGCACAGTGGGCGAAATGTGAGCGAAAAGGCTACCAATGCTGCTTGCGAAAAAGTGCAAGTTGTCTTGCGATAAGAGCAAATTGTAAACAATAAAATAAGCAATTTAATTGGTTGCGCAATTATTGCATATCTAAAGCGATTTAAAACATAAGCCATAACATACTTTTGGCAATGCTTTTTAACAGTTTTAAAGAACGTTTGTTAGATTACCAAAAATAACATGCTTTGAACCATTTGCCCATTCCATTTAAGCACATTCAAATGGCTCTTGAACCAATGTGCAGCTGTTGCTCAGCAGCAGCAGCAGCGTTTAGATGCAGCGACGTCAAAACAAATAGGTAAACAAATTTTCCGGGCAAAAGGAAATTGTACAGCATAAACAAAATATTTGCAATGATGATATTGCCACTCTCACTTTTGTTTTTGGAACATTCTAATAATAGTAACTATTATATGAATCTATGTAAATATGTGTTTGTATCTAGACACATAAATGCATACATATATGCAAGAATTTATATCTATGCAATCTTGTTAGCTGCAGCAGCACAATGCACTTGAGACCGGGAAACAGTGAAATTAATTGCCATTTAATTGCCTGAAAACATATCGAGTATTACACTTTTTGCTGTTTGCATACCCGATCCGAGGCACTGAAGCATTTCCAATGTCGCTCAAGGTCAGACTTAACATGCGCCTAACAGATCGCCTAACATTCTGTTATTGGCAAACGGCAACTGTTGCCAATCGCGCACACGTTTCAACATTGCTGCATATATTTATAAATATTATGCAAATGATAAATGAAAATGAATGTGTTAATGCTAGAAGCGTTTGTATCTTTATTGTTTGTTTATTTAGACAGGCCGGTTTGGTTATTGAGTCTGAGCTCAAGCTTGTCTATCGATCAGTCAGTTCGCGTCACAGTCAAGACGCTAGCTAACAATGCATAATTTATGCCAGTCAAATACATATCTTAAAATACACACATACATACATTAGAATAGATCCTGTTCTTTTGACAGATCGTTTTTGGCGGCTTTCGCTTTCAGCATCGAATTGCGCGATTCATTAAACTCGCTTTTTTATGAGCGGCAGTTCTTTTGTGAGGCAAATTTGGTTCTGATGCCAGTCGACACTTTTTTTTTGCATTTAGTCATCGATTGCATTAATTTGGCATTACTGGGTTGAGTCAGCTTATATTAGATCACATTGTGGGAACAATCAAGTTGTGCAAGGCTCCCAATAAGACGCTTATCGTTGGAGTCCATTGATCTCTCTCTCTCTCCCTCTCGATCGATCGATGATCCGCTGCGATTATATTGTTTCAGGCAACTTGGATTACACAATTTGTGTGATTGTGCACATTTAAAATTTGACACTGTTCATTTATGTGTGTCTCTAGTTCATAATTGCCAGGCATCGGCCCAGGGCAGCCAAAGAAATTATGTCAGCTAGTTGGCGAACTGGTTCCGCATTAGGATTTTACCGGCATTTTCAAATAACGCTTCCTCTGCCGGACTACTAATGATGAGCTTAAGCTTGAGCATCAAATGTTGTTGTGCGGCATTATCATTATTGTTACAATTACAGCAAAAGATATTACCAAATGGACTGCCAGCTCGTGTTTGCTACTGCGCTTTTGTTGTTGTTGTTGTTGTTGTTGTTGCTGCGCGCCCACCAGACAATAAATCAAAAGCTGAGCTCCAGAGGCAAACAAAGCCATCAATGAGACGTGCCGAGCCTCAGAGCGGCGTCAAAGAAGTAATCAAAATTGTATTACGAAAACAAACGTTTTTATAAATTTCTCGTTTCTCGTTTTTCCTACTTACTATTTATAACAATGGCCCACGGCCCAAAACAGATGACGATGGCAGCGTGAAGTCGAACTTCAAGTGGAGTTGCCGCAAAAGCGCCAAGTCAGCATCACTGCAACAACAACAACAACTACAACAACAATAACAACAACAGCAACAAACAACAATGCAGTGACAGCATTCACGCTATATATTATTTACTTTAATAGCGCCAGGGAGCCCCGCTTAGTTGGGAAACTGAAAATGCGTAATCCACAGTTTGAATTTGACTTTTGGCGCCCCTTCACCGGCGCTTTTTTTATTTTATTAATTGTTTATAATCATTAATTTCACAAACATTAAACGCTTTTGGTTGATGCAAATGAAATTTGCTTTAACACTCATAAACTCATTAATTATAGCGACACAGCTTCGTCAAGCTGCAATTTCCGTTAAACAAATTAAATGTGCACATGATATTCGAATATTTGAAAATATATTTACAAAAGGTTAAAGTTTTGTCGTAAATTAACGCCTTAATGAAAGAAAACAAAACAATGTTGCTGTTATTGTTGTTGCTGATGGCGATTTCGTTGCCAGTTTTTCGGAATTTCAATAACTGCAATTGTTGACTGCAGGCGCCGGCCCACACGAAAAAAATTGTGTTTCGAACGAAAAACACGCCAAAAACTTAAAAACTGACAGCGAAAAATAAACACTTGAGAAGTCATATGAGAGACCAGTTTTGGTTTTGAGTGCTGCTGCTGAACCAGTTGGAGCGCATCTTCTGTAAGATATCAGCAGCTATACAATTTTATTGCAAAAATATTGAAAAATGCGTTAAAACAACAACAACAATAACAACAACTACAATGACAGCATAAGCAGTGTTGGTCACCCTGACCTTAACACAAATTTCGTCTTAATATCAAGTGGCTGACGAGCAGTCAGTTCGACTGACTGACTGGGTACGTGCACAGCCTTTTGGACAAGTCGGGATTGAGGCTCGCACTCCATTCATATGCAAAAACCAAAAAAAGCGCAGCTCTTTTACAACTCATATTTTATAGTAATGCGACTTTGTTTAAATACAATTTATTGGATAGAAATTCCTTGGCCAGTTGAGTCATTAATGCGATGAATGGCGTCGGTTCACTGAAACAAAACCCCAAGGCATCAAAAGTCATTAAAGCGTTGTCTTGTTGACGAGCGCGCTGATTTTTGTGGTTATTAATTTGCGTGGGTTTTTCGTTTTCTTATAATCGAGCATTCACACATAGAAAGAAAGTCAAGAATAAAGAGAACAAGTTTTTAGAATTCACAACGACAAACGGAAATTTAATCCCGCTTACGTGATTTAATATGCGCAATATAAAAATAATTTGAAAGCTGCGTAAAATCAAATTTTGAATTAGATTTAAGCCGTTACATACGTTTCGGTCTCTTTTGACGTCATTGAAGCGCAATCTTCGATAACATGATGTGGTGGTTCACTAATGTTCGATTACATGAGCTGGCTCAGTTCATTGGCATAAATTGCTGTTGCAATTCATTTGTTGTTGAATTTTGTTGTGTCATTTTTACATACGATTGTTGTACGTTGTTTTTGCGAGTTGTTTAATGTAGCTTGTAAACTAACTCAATAGTCCGTATTGACCTTGTGCTACATTAATGCGATTCGCAATATTCGCAAGCTCTGTCAGCCCTGGCAATCAGCTGCAAGTGTATAGGCAAACAAAAAAACCAAAATAAATAATTATTGTCGTTTAGCAATAACAATAACAAATGAGCGCCCTCTTTCGCAGCCTAAACAATTTTTCGTCGAAGCGTGAGAATGTCGTTAAGGAGGCGCTGATAAACACACTGAACGAAAATGCCAGAGAAATTGAGTTTGAAGTCAAGCAAAAAGGATTGGGTAAGTCCCCGAAATGTCAATTGACTGACGAATGACTCATCAAAAAGACTCCTCACAGAGGTGCTGGGCCTTTGCGAACAGACGAGTGCACTATGCACCACACTGGAGGCCCTCTTTCTGCACGGCCTGAAGGACTCCTTTCTGTGGGCCACCATCAACGTGATTGCTGGCGATGTGGAGCGACGACCGGAGCCGAGTTTCTGGTCACCCGCCATGATCTTCATGCACAAGCAGGTAATCGAGCAGATACAGTGCTTGAGTCAGATAACCTCCGAGATTGGACAGTGTCGCGCCTGGGTGCGACAGTCGCTCAATGACTGTGTCTTCTCGGCGTATTTGAACAACATGCGCAAGAATGGTTCCGCATTGCGTCCATACTACAAGAAGGATGCGCTGCTTAAGGATGCCGAGGGCTTGGAGACGGCAGCCAAGATTATGGAGAGCCTGGAGGCCTATGTGGCATTCGATTTGCCCGTCAACTCGAGCCTGCTGAATCAATGGCCCGACTATGCGCTGCAGCTCTCCGATCTGTGGACGCCGGCACTCAAATCCTGTCCGGTGCGTACGCAATAGTAATCGTATAAGATCAATGTTTAATTATGTACTCTTTTGTAGATAAGCAGTGGCGTGGATGTGGCCAGTTCGCTGGCAACGGAAATCATTGCGATTCCCACACCCCAGCCTCTGCACACCAATGAGCTCTTTTCGGAGTCCATTTCGAACAGTCCCTTTAGTCGAGGTGGCCAATTTGCTAATGCGGATCTCAACCAACACGAGATACTAGATTTGTTCATGCAGAAGGTTGACGAAATGGACATTATTAGCGAGGAGCAGACGCTCCCAGTGGAGCAGGCACAAAAAGCAGACGAAGCCACTGCTGCGACTGAGGCGGAGCCAGCAGCGAAAAGCAACCAACGGGTGCGCAAGCGTTCCGTGCGTCACATTGAGGAGTCGTTCGCCGAGCTGCCACCCGCGGGCAGCAATTCGCTAACGAATCTAATGCAGACCTCCTGGTCTGCTGACTTGGATGCCCACTCGCCCGCAGACGAGAGCGGTGCGCGCTTCTTTCAGCGATCCGTCAGCATGAGCAGCGCCACCAGTCTGCGCTCACCCAACGCCGATCGCTGTAGCTACAATGCGCTGCTGCGCAAGCACGAGAACAATCGTGAGGACGGCGCCGGCTGGTCACACATCTGGGAGAAGTTTTGCGCCAGCGCCTCCACGTTAAATGTGGCTCAGCAGCAGCAACAACAGCAGCAAAGGGAGAGCGAGTCGGCTGCTGCAGATGATATGAGTGATCTGCAATCACTGGATGTATGTGGCTGCCTAATTACATTTAAATCAAAGCTGATTATCCGATCTGATCTGTTTGCAGACCAATTCGGACTTTGAGCTGATCACCTCGAACTTTGACATGGCCGAGCTGCAGCAAATGGTCGCCCAGCTGTGCCAGTTGCCTCGCGAGCCGGGCCTCAATGCGCAGGGCTTTCTGTGCAAGGGCTGCCAGCATCCGCTGGGCATTGGCGACAACAATTTCCAGTGAGTTAACTAAACTGCAATCCACTCTGAATATACATATAAACGTTTCGTTTTGCAGAGTTTGTGCCTTTAGTGGCAGCTACTATTGCAACAGCTGCATGGAGTCGGAGATTCAACTCATACCGTCACGCATCATCTACAACTGGGACTTTCGCAAATATGCCGTGAGCAAGCGTGCCGCTACCTTCTTGGCCGAGTTCCGTGCGCAGCCGTTTCTCGACATGCAGCTGCTCAATCCCAGCATCTACTACGCCTCCGATGCCATGGCCGAGCTGCAGTCGCTGCGCATCCGCTTGAATTTCATACGCGCCTATCTGTACACCTGTGCGCCGGCCAACATTGAGCTGCTGCAGCATCATTTCTGCGGACGGGAGTATCTCTATGAGCATATACACCAGTACTCCATAGCGGACTTGGCATTGATACAGCGCGGAGCGCTCTGCCAGCAGCTGCAAAAGGCCTTCAAGCTGGGCGAGGCGCACGTGCTCAAATGCCGGCTGTGCCAACTAAAGGGCTTCATCTGCGAGATCTGTCAGAGTCCGCGAGTGCTCTATCCATTCCACATTGCAACCACATTTAGGGTGGGCATATATTCCACTTACCAGTATATATTTTAACCACTTCTCTGTATATTGTAGTGTGTTACGTGTGGCGCTGTTTTCCACGCCGAATGCCTTAACGAGCAGCAGCCGTGTCCCAAGTGCGAGCGTCGACGCAAACGCGAGGATCAGCCCTTGCAGGAGGCGGTGGAGGAACTAAAGCTCAAGCATAAGACTTCTTAGATGGCCATTTAGTTTGTAAGCTACAAAAGTGCGATTGCTTATTGTTCTGATTCAGTTCAGTTGTGTATTTGAAGTTTGATTAAGCTTATTATTGTTAAAGCTTTATTTTGTGAAATTTGGTTAGTTTATGTACTGTTGTTTATATACTCAAAACTACTATATATACTATATATACTATATGTATATGCGCTTGCTCGTACATTATATTAAAGAAAATACGCATTTAACTAGAATACTTTGTGGCCTTTCGTGTTTTTGATGCACCTGTGAAAACAATACTTTAATTTCAAGCTTACCCACCAATGAAAACTCATTTGTAATTGCATAATTTGTTAATGCTTTGAAATTTATTAATATGATAACTTTAAATGCAATGATATTGAATAGAATGTTAGTTTGTAATATGCTGGTTATTTATTACTAATGACGTCCGAGGTCCAACAACAATGAATTTAATAATAGTTAATTAATTGTATGTTAATGCATAATATTGCCCTAGAGGTTTGTTTTTTAACAAATATGTAATTTGGTTGAAGAATGCAGCATACATAAGTAGTTCGAATTGTATCACAAAAATAATTGTTCAGTACTTGAAAAACGAAAACTTTTAGTAATAGTAGTTGCTTGTGTGCGTTTTCTGACCAATGTGTGATTAATGTGTGAGTTCGTTGGAAAACAATTCTCGGCTGTGCTATTATTTTCATTCTGCAATCAATATCTTTAACATTTTTGTGTGTGTTTGTTTGCTAGTTTTTGTTTTTTGTTGTTTAAAAATATACATAAGTGTACTTAACATTTGAATTTCGGTTCAACAATTTTCAGTCTAGTTAGATAGGGATAGCGACAGATACGCTCCTAAATATGCGTCTTTATACTTACATACATATATATAAAAGGGTATATTCTGTTTGCTTTGGTGTCTTTTTTGTCTCTTGATTAATTTGACTAACTTTGGTCTAGATTCAAATGCGTCTAATATTGTTATGTACAGATTATGTAGCCGCAGTTTAAGTATAATTGTATAGGCCTTGGGAAGACGCTACGCTTAATTTAACCAGCACTCGAAACAGTTTTAAATCCAATTTATTACATACCAATCTCAAATGCAATGTTAAAGTTAAAAACACGTGAACAATTTTCAAATACTATTTAATGGAACAGTTTTAAATATTGATATTGCTCTGAGAACGGTAATTGTAGTTCTCATATATTTTGAAAAGTTTTTAAAACTGTTTTTCTTGGGAATAATTTGCCTATTGATGCAATTTTACTAAAGTTTAAGAACTGTCAACTAACTTATACTTCGAATATTTCAAATTAAGCTCTTTGCGCAATATACTGTATGTATGTATATTACATACATATTTATATATCCACTGGGGCACCACACACAATTTTCAGCTGCGTGTCTTTTATGTTATTATTGTACTGATTATAATTTTATACACTTTACATTAGAGACAAATTTGAACAGTTTCCACTCACACACATACAGATACGCCCGCATTCACACACGAACACGCGGCACAACAACAACATTTAAGACACACACACATACATAGATATATATACAAAGCATAATCACTGTTATCATTTACAGTTCGATTTCAATAGACCGTCGAATTTCTGGGCACACTTGGCGCCGGCTGTGACTTGGGCCGCACCACAGCAGATGGCACACCAATGCTGCTGCTGCCGCCAGCTGGGCTGCTGCTGCTGCTGCTATTGCCGCCATATAGAAAACTGGATTGCCTTATCACAGACACTGTGGCGGCGGCGACACCCGCCTGTGGGGGCGGGGCGGGGGCGCGGTGTTTCTTGAGCGGGGCATAAGCGGGTTTCAGTACAGCTGCTGTTGCCTTAACATTGTTATTACATGCAGCTGCACTGTTGTTGTTGTTGCTGCTGCTACTGTTGCTGTTGCCGTTGCCGTTGCTGTTGTTGCTGCTGCTGTTATTGTTGTTGGGCGTCGAAGCTGTTTCTGCTCATCATCGAGCGTTAAGGAGAAACAGGTAAGATATAGAGATAGAGAGAAGGGGATATATGTATATATATATAGACAGTTGTCGATTTGATTGAAGCAATGGCAAATTTACAAAGCAAATGCAACGCACACAAATGAAACGAAGAAGTAGGAAAGGAGGAAAGGACAATAGAACGCATGTAAAATACATTTAATATGTGTATATTTTGAAAATTCAATTTTATTTTGGTTGTTTTTATTGTTTATAATAACTTCAAAGAAAACAATAATATATGCTTGTGCTAAAATTAAATAAACATACATATTGTGTACGTTTAATAGATATATATGTATATATACGATTAAAAAAAGTAGTACATGTACAAAAAATATATGCATATAAAATGAAGCCGATTGTAGACAAAATACATACTGAGTACATAAAGTAAAAGCATGCGCTACAGTTATACAGATATTTATAAATGTATATATATGTATGTATAATGCATTTGGACTTGAACATAATGCAAATTTGTTGTATGAACATTGATAAAGAGGCATTTTAAACATAGTTCTCTATATAATAATACATAATATGTGTGTGCTTAGTAATAATATCGCGTTTTTCTTTGCTAACATACAAATGTTCAAATATACATATATGTATATTTTAGGTAATATAAAAAATATGCTTGTTAACAAAAATTAGATGTGGAATAAAGCTATCAACTCTTTATATTTCTATATATATATAGATATTTAACATATTTTATACATTTCTTCTCGCGATTCTAGGCAAATAATCAAACAATAATATTGTAACGTTTAATGTAATAACATATGTATGTGTGTGTATGTGTTTCAATGTATGTGCGTGTGTGTTTGGATGTGTGTGTGTGTGTGTGTGTGTGTGTGTGTGTTAAAGACAATTAAAAAATTGCATCGTTGTATAAAGTTTCCTCAGCTCATCGATATCTAAATGCTACATTATATGTGGGGTGTGCTTATAAATAATACAAATAATAATAATAATAATATGCAGCTTGTATGCAATATGTATTCATTATATAACAGCATTCCATATGTGCATATAACAATAATAATAATAATAATAATAATAGTTAATCATAATCATAAAACATAATATGTAATAATTAACAAGGCGCGTGACTTCTGCGTAAATTGACCCACACACCCAAAACACACACACACACACATACACACACACCCACACACATACACACACACACACACACACACTTATATCCTTTTACATACCATTGGTTGCCTTAAGCGTGCGACTAGGATAGATTTTTTGTATATTTAGAAATGGAGGCGGCTTCGGAAACTCGGTGACATTATGAAATCTCTTGCCAAACTTTGCCTCCAAATCGATGACGAGTCGCCCAACAGATGCGCCACTTGCTGCACCCGCAGCCGCTCCTGCTCCAGTCCCAGCCAGGCCACCGCTGCTGCCAAAATTGTGCGTCGCATTGGCCATGTGCGTGGGCGGAGTTAGTGGCGCATTTGCCCGTATGGAGGAGTGCCGCTGGGGCGGCACAGGCGCCTGCTGCTGCTGCTGCTGGGATCCGGTCTGCAAAAGGGATAACATGCAATTAGTTTTATTTGGGCTGCACTGCGTTAGCCTAGTGCCTTAGTTACGTTGCGCTTCTGATTGAGCATCAGCATGCTGATGATAGCCTTGAGCTGTCTTTTACAGTTGCCTAATCAACTCGAATGTCCCACGTTTCACATGCTAAGCACAAAATGCAGTATATTGCAGGACCAACTATCGAGTCAAACTAGTATCAAGCTGCACTTTCGTTGCACACGATAGACGACAGACGGATAAACGACAAACGACAACAAAAGACGATGCGTTCAGGCGCTGTTTTGGTCACGTACTTATTGTTGGAAAATCCATAAAGGTAGTAAAAAGCTAAACGTAAGTGCGCAGCAGAGAGCAAAGAGCGAGCGCGCAGCTCAAAGGAGATGGGCGAGAGAGAGAGAGAGGAAGAAGAAGAAGAGAGGGGGAGAGGTTTTGTCTGTGAGAGAGCGCTAATTGTGCACACTGTGCGAAATGTTCAATTGACTTTCAGCATATATATATATATATTTGACTTTTTATACTCTTTTCGAAGAAAATAGTATATTAAGTTTGTGCTGAAGTTTGTAACGCATAGAAGGCAGCGTCGGAGACCCCCAAAAGTTACTGCCAGTATGCTTAGAATGACAAAACAAATTGATCTAGCCATGTCCGTCTGTCTGTCTGTCTGTATGTATGCAAACTAGTCCCTCAGTTTTTGAGCTATCGTGATAAAACTTTGCACAGAGACTTATTATTCAAAGGGACAGCACATTGGTCAGAACCGGCCGGATCGGACCACTATATCTTAAAGCTGCCATACAACTCGAAGTCGGTTTTGGTCATATATTCGATCTTTTCAAAGCTATCGCCTTAAATTTCCTTGTTCATTTGATCATCCTTATAACTCATCAATCTTTAAAATTTCAAAGCGATTGAATTATAATTAGCAAAGATATGCATCATTAAATATTTCGGTGGTGCAGTTGGCAGAGTGAAAATTGCATAAAGGTTCGAAAAGAGTATAAGATCTTCGGCACGCCGAATATAATCCTTCCCTACTTGTTTTTACTTTTTTGTATATGTGCATTTTATATTAAAATCCCAGATCCAGTCTTGAATAATTATACTACGACTGGCTTAAGCATTTTTCATTCTCCATACTTATACATTTCTGGATAGTTTTTTTCAGTACATTAATTGAATATCGTATTACTGTGAGTAATATAAATGGCTAAGAACTATTTTTAAACATGATTTCATTTGAAATGTCAATTTCTGTCATTTGTCTATCTGCTTTTCATGCTAATGAAATAAATCCCAAGCTCTGCTCATTCAAGCAAGTTTTCAAATGAAATCATATGGCGCATTAGATCGTATGAAACTGAAGCTGCTCAAATATAGCTTTATTGACCTTGACTCATAATTTCTTGCAGTGTACTCAAAGCTCTATTTAGTGGCTGCTACCTTTGGCCTATGCGCCAACTGGTTGTTGTTGTTGTTGTTGTCTACTCACATTGCTCGACTGTCGCTGCGGAGGAGGAGGCGGCGGGCAGCTGCGATGCGGCGGCAGTGCTGGCGGATTGATGGGTCCACCGTTCAGTATGATGGGATTGACCTTGTCCCTCGCCTTGGGGCTGGCTGTGAGTCCACTGGGCGGTGTCGGCGGCGTTGCGCTGCCTCCGATGCGAAACTGATCCCGCAGAGCGGCGACGCTGCTGCTGCTGCTCGAACTGGAGGGCGGTTGCTGCGGTGGCGGCGGCGGCGATGGCGCCGATGTACTGATCCCGGCACTCTGCACCAGAGCCGTATTCACTGCGCTGAACGGCGTCGCAATGCTGCTCAGATTGCTGTTCGAGATGCTGCGCGAAGGCGTCGGAGGCGGTGGCGGCTTCACCGAGGGGCGTGCTACGGAAGGAGGCAATCAGTTTAATAAGTTGGCATTAACTGTTTTTAAAAGCAATTTATATGCTTAAGCCTGAACTAATTCAGATTATGAGTTGATGGTACCCAGAATCGATTATGCATTTCATATGTAAAGCTCTATTAATAGTTAAGTATGTCTATATGCTTAAGAATCTGAACCAGGAATATATATCTGCATATATATAATATTATAATAACATTCCAGTTACTCTTTATATACACATATTTACAGAGAACTTCAGATAAGGAACAACTTGAAATGCACATGGTATTACTTATACGAATGTATATTGCTGTAAATTTAGATCACCAGGGTAGCTCGTAGTCAAGCAGCCCCGTCTCGAGTGGTTCTTACTTGTGTGCTTTTACCACACTCAAGTTTAAGTATAGATTAAGTATTCATGTGCATTAAGAATACTATAAATAGTACTGGCGATTGTAAGTGCTGGTAATCAGCCATAAAACTATTCATATAGTCATTACACAATACTGGGCTTACAACAAATTAAAGCTGTTACAAAGAAGTCTAATAATACTAAAGCCAACTAAGAACCAAGTAAAATATATGAATTAATCTCTCTCAAATAACATATAGTCTGATTAAAGCTAAAAAAGATTTTAAGCTTAAATTATAGTTTCCAGTGTTGAAAAACACGACTAAAGTCAATAATTTTAAGCTGGCTTAAAGAATATTCGAATTTGTAGTTAAATTTAGACCGTCTAAAGTTGGAACTTACTCTTTGGCGGGTTGGGTGCAGACCGAATGCTGCCGCTGATGCTGTTGGTGCTGCCACTGATGCACTCACTGGACTGCAGCAGCAGCGTCTGCTGCAGTGGAGCGCGCATTGTGCCAAAATGTTGTTGTTGCGTCGCAAAAACGGGTCCATTGATGCCGCCAGCAGCCGGTGGAGATCTGTGCAATAGAGAACACTTGATTAGAATGCGAATCACAACAATGGGGAAGCAGCGTGCAGTTTTGACAGCAGGAACAAAGCTGAAAGCAACTAAAACCGAAACCAGCGCGCATCGTCATCTGAAGCAATTGTCAGCGGCAAGCGGTGCAGTGTTATGGAGTTGTGGGGGAGTGGATATGCTATATACCTGGGTGACTTCATGCTGTGGTGACGCGCCACCGCTGGACGCTGATGTCCATTGGCGAGCACCAATTGCTGCAAGCCCGGCGGTTTGGGTGCAAAATTTGGCTTTCCATAACCAATAGCCGGCTTCTGTTGTTGTTGTTGCTGTTGTTGTTGTTGTTGCTGTTGTGCGGGAGGCGTGGGTGAGACATTACCACCACCAGTTACTGCCGCTACACCACTGCCAGCACTTCCCGCACCACCAAACAACGTTGATCGATTTGGCGCCAAATTGCGCAGCGTTCCCGTTGATGTTGTTGTTGCTGCTGCTGTTGTTGTTGTTGCTGCTGATGCTGTTCGACTTGCGTTTGTTGTTGTCACGCTGGTTGTTGTTGTTTTTGTAATGGAACTATTTACAAAACTATTGCCTAACGAGATACTGTGGATGTGTTGGTTGGTTGGTTGGTTGGAATGGGGTTTGTTGTTGTTGTTTTAACCAAAATATTGCCCGGCAAAGAAACCAAAAACAAAAGATAAATAATGCAAAAACATAGAACAAAATACACAAAATATTGTACAAAAAACAATTACAAAATTAAACCCATAATAGTAATAGGTACGTACAACTATCCCGACTTCAGATAGACAGAGGGAGAGAGGGAGAGGGGAACAGAGAGATAGTTGTAGACTCACCTTAGATTAGCCGCTTTGCTTTTCACACTGCCGCTGCTGCCGCTCTCCGAGAGCGTGGGCGATGATGCCTTCGGCTTAGCATTCCCATTACCAATACCATTGAAATTGCCATTCACCGTCGGCGTCGGCGTTGGAGTCGATGTGGCATTCACAGCGGCTGTGGGCGGTGTGCGAGGTATATTCATGCGTTCCAATATGGAATCGCTGGAGTTCTAGAATAGAAAATAAGTCATTTAATATGTGAGCACAATTACGACATCGATTTGTTGCTTAAGTGCTGCATGGGTTACACAAAACAGATAAATCACTCAATTAACTGATCTGCATATTAGAATTTATGAAGCTGGTATTAATCATCAAGCTGATTATCAGCCGGCTTTGCCCGCCTTAAATGTTTATAGTATATTCAGTTTGTGCTGAAGTGTGTAATGCATAGAAGGAAGCGTCGGAGACCCACAAAAGCTACCTCCAGTATGCTTCGGATGATCAAAATCCATTTTTCGGAAAAAAGTATGAAACTTTCAAACATTGATAAATTCTATTCGATATTTTTGAAATAAATCTTTTTTACATGCCTTTTTTTGTAAAAAAAAGTACAAAAATGAAATTTTTGAGAATTGATTAAAACTTAATTGTAGTAAAAGTCAAAGTAGTGGAAAAACCATGAACAAATTGGTCTGGAACTTCAAAATCGTTTCAGTTTTGACAAAGTTATGACAGGTTAAATTCTTCAAAGGTCATTTCTAGGGTATCAAAAATCTCTTTTGGAGCCAAAATTGTTGTTATTATACTCTTGACGTAGAAAACAATTTGTTCATTCTGTGCTGAAGTGTGGTGTGCTTAGAAGGAACCGTAGAAAGTCCCCAGAAGCTACCAGTATGCAAAACAAATATATATAGCTAGTGAAATCTATCCATAGAGTCGAATAGAGTATAAAATCTATATAGTATAAAAGAGTATAATCCTTTCCCACTTTCCCAGTCAATCGATAAATATGTTTAAATACCCTGACTCATTATATATCGCATTATTGATATTGTCCCTAGTTATTTATAGGCTAATTTGAAATAGTTTTTCTTTGTGTGGGTCCCTCTCCTACCATACATACCTTTGGCGGCTGCGGTGGTGGTCCGCGATTTGTTCTCAGATTTGCTTCGGTTGCATTGATATGTGCGCTGTTGTTGCTAGCGTTGTTTGCCTGTGATTGTTGTTGCTGGGGTTGTTGTTGCTGCTGCTTCTGCCGCTTCAATGTTAAATGCTTGGTGAGCTCCGTGTTAAAGTCCATGGGTCCATTACTCGATGCGGCGGCGGTGCTGGCGGTGTTAGCGGTGGCGGTGGCGGTGGGGGGGCTGTTGCTCCGTTCGGGTGTCGTTGTTGTTGTTGTGGATGTTGTTGGTGCTGCTAATATTTATGATAGTTGGTTATTGTTGGTGCGTGATGCGTGGGCGGTGTGCCTCCAAATATTCAAAGCGGAAATCAATTGAGCAACAAAAAACGAAGAGTGCTAGAGTCGAGAGTGACCGACTGGGAGATGCCCTGTAGCCACACCAAACACAAAGTATTCTCTATTCTTCTTCTTCCCAGAGCTTACTCTTAAAGAACTGCTGTACTTATTGTCTGATTGTCATCAAATTTATCCTCAATATGTGTCAGCTGTAGCTGTAGCTCTTTTGAGTTTAGCGTATGCCCATAAAAACGTTGTTCCAATTGAGTTATTGACAAAGCTTATTAAAATGCCTATGCGTATGTTAAACATACATCTACATTCTAAATTTCAGCTCTCTAGCATTTATAGTCTCTGAGATCACATAGACGAATAAGGCTAGATCGACTCGTCTTTTTAAGCTGTTCCAGAATATATACAAATGTGCTCGAGGCAGTCTCCTTCCCTTGCCCGTCACATAAACACATTCTACATTTGATCTGGCTACAGGGTATAAAAGCACTCAATGTTATTTGCATATACTTATAGATGTATTTATATTCCATATCCTCCACTTGAACTTACCCCGCATGCCATTCACTGGCTTCAGTTTTGGCATCTGCGACAGGCCTTGGAACAGTCCGCCCAATTTGGGACCCCCATTGCCCATGCTGCTGCCACTGCCACTGCTGCTGCTGTTGTTGTTGCTGCTGCTGGTGTTGTTGTTGTTGAGGGTACGCTTGGAGGCAGATGAAGAGCCGCCATCGCCATCACAGATGCGACCGGACAGGGCTGGACCACTCTTGTCCACGGTAGCCGTTTTGCGCAGCTTGGTGCCCTTCTGTATGGAGCTGAGTAGGGCGGAGCGTGTATCAGCACCTCCTCCTCCTCCTCCTCCGCCGCCCAGCTTCAGTCCGCCCATAGCCGGCGGTGGCGGTGGGCCAGGCGGTGGCGGTGGTCCCGGTGGTGGCGGTATGGCCATCTGCAAAAAAGTGAAAACAAAACTATGAGTATGAGTATGAGTATGAGCAATGCAATCAATAATCAAGCGTGTTTCCATTTCCAAATGCTTCTCAAGCGTAAAACGATTGAGATGAAAAGACATTAGAGAGAAATGTGAAAATTATTGTTTTACAGAAAAAGAAATCAACTAAATCAACGCTAATGGGCACAGTAAACTAGAGCTGTAAAGTTGGGGTTTTACTTTTCGGCTAGGGGCGCGTCGAAGTAGTCGCATTTTGGGGGTCAAAACTTAGACTAAGGCTATCTATCCGTTTAATTTGTGTGTCCGCTTTGTAGCGGCTGTGGCTCAAGACTGAGAAGACTGAGGCCACAAACTTGACGACGCGCTTCAGCAACAACAACTGTCGCCACCCACACGTTGAAATAACTCAGTTTCTTTACTTATTATTATTATTATTACTATTTCTTTGTATAGTCGTCGTTTGTTTCATGTGTGTGGCTGTTTCTGGTCTTGTCTTGTCTATTTTGTTGCTGTGTTGCTGCTCTGTTTGGAGATTGACGCCTCGATAAAACTAAATCAAATCCGAAGCGCAAACAGCGCGTAAAATGAATGCCAGGCCCGCAGCACAGTTTGACAGCCATTGGGCGAGAAGCTCCCACAGAATCCACAAAAAAAGCCCACATGCCGGTAACGAAAGCACAAATAAATAACTGTAGGCATAGATGATATATTGTTTTCATATGTAAGTCATTCTTGGTATATACACTAAGAGAAAACAAGTTGTTTCTGTATTCAAATTGAATTTGTTATATTTGAATATCAGTATTATTTTAACTTTGATACTTCAAACAAGCAAAAACTAAATTGCAAAAATACTGTAAAATGTTTTCAGAACGCAATTGTTTTAAAACGAGAAAAATCGCATGAGTAGAATATTAATGAGCATACAATTAACCCTGAGTCTGATAACCTTTCACCTTTTGAGTTTTACAGCAACTGATAAGAACAGCTAAAAACTGTGTCAAACGCAAATATTTAAATTACAAATCAAACGTAAATAGTTGCTCATTAGAATGTTTATACAGAAGACTGCAAATTTAGTGTGCATTTTCTTGATAATTTGCCAAGTTAGAGTAAGTAAAAATGAGTCAATTGTCAAATCAAAGTATCTTTAATAAAGTTAAATTTGAATAGTGTTATGAGCTGAATATTTTGCATGAGACAGCACAAAAACTACTTCAAAGGTGAGTTGAGAGAAGTTCAATTGGGAAACTGATTAAAGTTGAATATTTTACAGCCTAGAGGAACAATTGGAAGCACTCAAGGCATATGCAAATACTAACAACGATGCCAGCAAAAGTGGTATGATTAGCTTAAAGATTTAAATGAATAACTATAACTAATCACATGCTATACACAGCTAAAAACTATCCCACATCCTGCCTGACGTCCTTCTTCAACGCAAGTGGAGTTTATACGATAGAAGTGCCCGGTGTGGAACCCTTTCGTGTATCCTGTGACAACTGCTTGGCGGGTTTTGGTTGGCTGGTCATACAAAGACGCCTCAATGGCAGCTTGAGCTTCTTTCGCAACTGGCAGGAGTATAAGGCTGGATTTGGGGATCTCACAGGGGAGTTTTTCATAGGTCTGGACAAATTGCGTGCTATAACCGCTGTGGAGCCTTTCGAGCTGTACATTGTCCTGGAGGACTTTGATGGCGAGACACGTTATGCGAAATTCGATGAGTTTGCCATTGGCAACGAAGAGGATGACTATGCACTCAATGTCCTCGGAGGCTACTCCGGCACCGCAGGCGATTCGCTGAGAAGTCATCGCAAGATGAAGTTTTCCACCTACGATCGCGATAATGATCGTGAATTTGCCAGAAACTGTGCGTTTGTCTATGTGGGTGCCTGGTGGTACAATCAGTGTGTGGATAGGTAAGATATTTGGAAGTACTCACTTCTAATTCCACTTATTTTCAAAAGTAAACCAAAATGTAGCAATTAAAGCTGCAATTTAGTGATGATAGCTTGGAATTTATCGATATGTCGATCAATGATTTAGTATTTTATGTAAAAATACTAAAGTTGTTTACATATCGGACGGTGAAATGTGTTGTTGTAAAGCTAGACTCTAATATGATATTTTCTATTCAACACAGTAATCTCAATGGACAATATATCGATGGCGGCAAATACGAGGAGAAGCTGTTCGCTCGGGGCATGTGCTGGAGAGCCTGGCGTGGCCATAACTATGGCTATAAATTCACCCAAATGATGATAAGGCCAAAGTGCCGAAACTTTCCAGCTTCATTCAAAAGCAGCAACAGCAACAGTTCTCAACAGAAATGTGACTCATTGTCTTAATTTTTCATTTGCATGCAAAGTTCATATTCAATCCTAAAGCGAAAAAGAATAATAATAACAACAACAAAATCATTGCGATTCGAATTTGTACTCTATGAATGTTGTTGATTATTATGCAAAATATGTGTGTCACCTTATTCGATCACACAAGCAGTTTAAAAATAAATGGCAAGCATTTAATTTCCTGAGGTTTCTTTATATGTATTCATCTACATTGGCAATAATATTATGTAATTATAAACTATGCAATGCACTGAGTGAATAACAATAGATATATTTAGCTATAATTGCCAGATGATATTCACATCCGAGTACATTATCTAGGCAAGGGAAAACTTGACCTATGTTTTTACTTGACGCTGATAAGAAATGCTAGCAAACAAACAAATCGAACTGCTTAATGAGATACCCTGTATCAAGGTCAAAAGTAGCTGAGTAAGTATTGTTTCTTTGGAATTCTATTTTGAAATGTAGAAAGAATTTGTATATACAAATTTCACAAGTTCACAGACTTAAATACCCCATTTTATAGATGTATATCTTCTCTTCTAATCACTTTGAATAATTAGTAATTTGAGTATTTTAAGGCAGTATTCAGTATACCTCTTCCCTACAGAATAATGGGTACAACTATAAACTGAGCATTTGCGTTAAACTTGCTCTACTATTTAGTTTAGATTACGCGATCAGTGCAGTAATAATATAGACATGAATGGGAAGGCTGTAGGAAACTTATTACTATTGCTATCCTGGAGTAGTCTTGTTATTACAGAAGATCCAACAAATGATGGAAATATGTCAGGAACGCACTGTGGGCAATTGCACAAATTATACGAAAGGGCTGAAGAACTGATTTTAAGGTAAGTTGATAAGTTTTAAGCATACATACTATAAGCAACATTTATATTATTTTCTTTGAACAGCTTGAAAGTGGAATTAAATCAGTTGGGAAACCATTCCCTAGCAGATAAAACTAAAAAATCAGGTAAACACACAATTCTATAGATTTTGCCCTGTCTATAACGATTATATATAGGCTATCCACCATCCTGCCTGGCGGCAATGATCAACACAAACGGCATCTACACTATAGAGGTGCCCGGTCTGGAACCCTTTCCAGTGGCATGTGAGACCCGCACCGCTGGCGCCGGCTGGACCGTTATTCAGCGCCGTCAGGATGGCAGCGAGAACTTCTATCGCAGCTGGGCCGAGTACCGAGCAGGTTTCGGCAATCTGAGCGGTGAGTTCTTTATGGGTCTGGAGCAACTGCACCACATAACGCAAGCGGAGCCCTACGAGCTGCACATCCAACTGTGGGACTTTGATGGGGAGACACATTATGCCAAATACGATCGATTTGTGGTGGGCAACGAGTCCGACTCATATGCACTGCACGCATTGGGCAAATATGCTGGCGATGCTGGGGACTCGCTGAGATATCACGTGGGCATGCCGTTCTCCACATTTGACAATGATAACAGCCATCATCGCTGCGCACTGGAGAATGTGGGTGCCTGGTGGTACAATGCCTGTCAGCACAGGTGAGTCAACAGCTCAAAAGGGCGACGGCTTCTAATTGATTTGCATTTGCATTTTCTGTGTCTTTGTCTTTGTCAGTAATTTAAATGGTCAGTACATTGAGGGCGGCCATTATGAGGTGAAGCTAACGGGACGCGGCATTTGCTGGAAGAGCTGGCGGGGCTACGATTATGGTTATAAGCAGACACAAATGATGATAAGGCCAAGGTGTCGAGCAGCCTCAATAAGTTAATAATATATTCAGCGTTATGTTGCTGTGTTTGTGTTTGCTTTGCTTTTGCTTTGTTTTTTCATTAATCAAATGATCGATTTGTTTTGTGGCTGTTGAATCATCCTCAGTTTGTGCGAATCGAATAGATCTTTTTATTAGTTTTTCAAAGCTTTGCAGCACTTTATTACGTTGCGTTATCAACTACACTTTTTATTTACGTTTTGATTATATATTTGGCGCTCTTGCTCTTGATGTTTGCTTTTGTTTTATGTATTTATTTCGCTTGCGCTCATAACATTCGCAACAAAAACAAAAACACCGATGTACCGTGTGAAACGTGCGTTGCGCTCAGCTCGCGAGTCGAAAAACAACTGAAGAACGAACAACGGTCGCGCATGCGACGCCAAAGCAGAGAGAGAGAGAGCGCGCGCTCTGCCCGCGCACCGCAAAAAAGAGAGCGGGAGAGCGGCCGCCAAGCTTTGAGGGGGGCCACAGCGATGGAGAGGGAGAGAGAGAGAGCGGCCGCAAGCAATTCATAAAATTAGCTGTTAAGGTCGATGCGGACGCAGTTAGAATTAAACGACAAATCAGCGACGCTGTGACGTCAGAGCATGCGATCGCATGCAGAGCCAGAGAGACAAAGCACAGATGAAGACAAAGACGAGGCACAAAGAAGACGCAGCAAACGCATTTTAGCACCTGTCACTCACACAGCGCTGATGATCGGTGGTCAGTGCAGAGAAAAAGCGCTTAACTGTAACTCTGGGCTGCTGTACGTGTGCTTGTGTGTGTGTGTGTGTGTGTGTGTGTGTGTGTGAAACGTGCGAAATATTTGTAGTCTTGCCTCAGACTTGAGTCATTAACTAGCCACAGTGGGACGAAACGGGGCGTTTTGTGTGGCAGCCACTGTGCGCGGCGCAAACTGGAAACTCCTTAGCTGTGTGGTCATGCATGATTCATGCTGCAGCTCTTGACGGACGACAGACGACAGACGGAGCGACGCTTAATTGAACAGCTGCTATGGCCGCCTGTTGACAATGATCGCAATACTCGAGAGTACTGACAATACTCACTCATTTCGTTACTTCCCAATTTAAGCCGAACGAATGACTTGTTGAGTACTTACACTTACATGAATGCACATATTTACACATTAGATTCACTGAGATAAGATCTGAGTAATCATAGAAATAGGAATTAATGAGGCATAGCTACACACACATACACATATATGATGGATGGATATGTGTGATAAGATAACGCGTTTTACTTTCTAAGAATCTCTAATAACTTATTTACTTATGTAAGGAAATTATGTGATAATATGGAATACCCAATGAGACATAACTTACAGTGAAACAAAAAATAGATATGCTCTAAGATATAATACATTTATAGTGCAAAATGCTCTCGATCTTGTTAATGAGTTCAGTTATAAAGAGTTATAAGAGTTTAAAGTCTAGGAAGGGCTCTTTTAATTTATGCATTTATTTTTTTCTGTGTACATTTACTGTTGCTGTCAGCGCTAAACCTTAGAAATGTACATCCATCCAAAGGCTGGTCAATGCTTTGAGTTGCCACACTTTTCATGTTTTGATGTGGGGGGCGTTTTGCGGCTTGGAACTTACGCAATGTTTGAGGTGTATTGTCTTACAGGCAGACAGACAAACGATGTGGGGGCCCACAACCACGAGACTTGGGGCTTGGGGCCCGGGGCCTGGGCTGGCATTTCGAATAGGCGTGTTAACATTTAACACACACACACAATTTGGACTTGCATAACGGCAATGGATATTAATTTTTGACAGGGAAATCAATTTGCTCGCGTTTCAGACAACATTTCCGGAGAGGATCCATCAAATGGGCCCCCACAAAATCGACAAAAAAACGAGGCAGAAACAAATGCGTGCTGTAATGATTTGTCAAATTGAATTTGATTTGATGGCTATACACGCCCAGTAACAACAACAACAGTAACAACAATACACTCCCTGCTGTATTTGGGGCAATTAAGCTGATGACACTTTGGGGCAATCGAGCAGTTTCAAGGGGGCAGGGGCAAGTGGCAGTTTATGTTGACAAACGCGGAAAACACACCTCGAAAACATTAACCGAGAGCCACAGGATAACAAAAGTAATAAACTTATCCTAAAGTTTATTTTGTTCACTGACCGCATTTTCGTATCGGGTGATTTGATGAGTCACAACATAAAACGTATATTTGGAGACTTCTCCCCAGGTGAGGAATGCCAGCTTAGCCAGTCAATGAACTTGAACTATCTGGCATTATCAAACTGATTTTGACTGATAATATAAACATATATTTATGTGGAGAGAAGAAGCTCTCAAAGAGGTTTTCTCCCCAACTCTTTGAAGACTCTTTTTTACATATCGCATATTGTATACATATATTTCTTTTGCTTATGCGATAAGTTTGTCGTCTGCCAGATAAGATATAGCTTGGGTGCTTAAAACCTTAAATGCCCAGCAAATTGTTTGGCATGACTCATGGAGCACACAAGAAATACCCTGAACATTGGGTTCGCGAGTATAAAAGCAAATTGAAATAAACATTTTTGAGTTTTGATTGGTACACTAAAGGTATTCTTAATTTGAATCAAATTGAGTGATTCATACTCGTATGTATGTTGTGGAACAAAAAAGCCGCCAGTAGGCAGTTAATTTATACATATATGCTAACCGATCAAACAGTCATAAGCATATAAAGCCATTATACAATTCTAATTTTATGTAATTTTATCGATTCAGTTCTGAATCAAATCTTACAACAATCGCTTAGCCAGTCAAAAACGAAAGCTTTAGCTTTACAAATTTGATTGTCATTTAAAGGTTTTTTTTTTGAGAATTCGTTGAAATGTTAGTTTTTATTCTCGTTTGAATAAATTTATATATTTTACATATTTAATTTAATTTAATATATAAGTCTGTCACACGCTAAACCTGTTTTCTTTGGATTAAATAATAAGCTCATCCAAACTTAAACAATAAACTTTCGCTTTCAATTTCTTTTTCGGGGCTTGAGCTGCTCTTATTGTCTTGGCCAGCGATTGTCAGCATTTGGCAACAGCAACAATTAATTAGCATTTCAATGTCTGTGCAACAATTGTAAAAACAACAACCAACAACAAAAAAACAGAGTGTCGTGCTATTTAATTGAAATTCCAAATGCCTCGCATATGATAATACTAGTATGTGACCGCAGTGCAAAACTTTTTCACAGATGGAAATAAACAAATGCGATGTTTGCACTTAAATAACATCAGAGCAATGTCTACATACTTACAAGTATATATATACCGAACATATATGTGTATTATATGCCTAGCCGAGTTCGATGTTCAAATGCCAAACACGTACGTAAAGCGGCAACAATTTTTGTTTACATTAAGTAAGCACAGATCTGAGATCATATTGGTAATTTTGCATTTAACAGGGCGAGAGAGGAGAGCAAAGTTGTCAATGAACACAGGCAAATTGATGAGCAATCTCATATACGCAATTAAGACGATTGTGAGTCACAAATCGTAAACGGGAAACTATTAAATATTGTTTTTGAGGGGCAGCCTACGCTTTGGAATGAATACTAAGTTAAGTTCAAGTTAATATCAGTTAAATACTAATTAAATACATTGTAGCACAGCACTTAAACTAGTCTCACACTCAATATATCCAATTTCATATTATTATTATTATCACTATCAACAATTAAATAATAGCGGCTTTCATAAGCCATATACAATAACACTCTAACATGTGTCAATCTGCATTCAAAGAGGGTATTGTAATTATGTCTTGAAATATGTGCATTTATTGATTGATATTAGATAATTTGTACTCTATAAAGTATTTAGATATGCATGCAAACAGGGCCAATCTAAGTCAATTATATTTGTTGCAGTCAACTGAAGATTTGACTAAAATTAAACATGCATACATATTTTTAAAATTCTGGAAAATGTATATTTGTAGTATTATAAATTTAATTTAAATATAAATCTATAAAATAAGTATAAGTCGCACAGAAGTCGCCTTTTAAGCAAGACTTCGTTTCGTATCAGATAAAAATATAGAATATTGTCTTATTCATTCTTTCCAATAGAGTATTTAATCTTCGATTTCTCTTGCATTTGATGCATTCATTTAGTAATTTTATAGCATCTGCCCGCGCATCCATCTGATATTCATTATGTGTTATGCTCAGCGATATTCGCTAACAACAAACAAACAAGCAACAACAACAGAAAAATGGGTCTCATTGTTGTTAGTTTATTAAAATGCGGTTTTCCAACACCGTCGCACAATGCTTAAATAACTGATGCAAAATATTGCAGCGTTGAGATGAGGCTCAATGACAACAACGGTGTTGAGTTCACTTTGGGTTGTGGCATGTATAACAACAACAACAACAACATCAACTACAACAACAACAACAATAATATTAACAATGATGTAAACAATCAGCGCTGCTATGAGTCACCATTCTCCTCCATTCGAATTGAGGAAGCGAAAGGCACAAAATTGTTTGTTTTTGAATACTCTCCAAGAAATTTGAGCTCAATAACTAATGCATTAAGCTTAAGAAATTAGTCGATATTTTGATATCGATCTATATAGATCTACAGTCAGTGAAAAAACAAAATATTTACATACTTAACATTTTATATGTATTTTTTTATAGGATCTTAAAGCAAAAAAAAAATTTTAAAATAAAACTATACGATTTTAGTGATTGTTGAAGTTAACTTTTTATTTTATGCACCGATTTAATTCTTTATCCGAGGGTATGTCAATATCATTGCCAGCGTTTCACGTTTATGAGTTTGTCAGCTTGGCATGAGGGCATGTTTTTGTAATGATTCAGAGTCGTTTATAAGGAAGTGCATTTATTTTGCTGCATAAATCAGACGCACTGGGGCCGGTATCGTTTATGTTTTGTGTTTTTTTTTGTTTTTTTGTATTGTACAACACTTGACAAAACGGCCGCACGCAAGGTTGCGTTGCGAATTGTGACAATTGCATGTCTCACTCATGCTGTCTCGCTCGCTCGCACTTGGTAGATTGCGTATGTGTGTGTGGGTGGGATTTTCCAACAATAGAAATCATGGATGGTCCTTGTAGCAAGGCCACAAAAGATACCCCCACAGCCAGGAGTGCAGCCCTTTCATGACATTGAACTCGTCTGTGTTGGCAATTTCATGTGTGTGGAATTTTACCACATGTAAAATGCATTTTGTTGTATTTTTTTTGAATTAGAGCATAAAAATGCTCGTCTGCTTTGAGTCTGGATTGAAAAGCATTTTCAAATATCAGTTGGATATGATTTTCATCTGTCTGTGGCAAATTTGAGGACTTTTATCCGATTGTATTCACAGTTATTTACAAAACGATACTTGTTCTCAGATTTCGCAAAGCAACTGGAAACTAATATACAGCTATGCGCAATGAAATAGTAGTGCCGTTGCGTCCGAACTATTTCACTACCAAATTACTTATTAAGTGCAATTTTGGTATAGAAAGTTATTAAAATAGTATTTGCTGATCATTTTCAGGATTATTTAAAGTTGTTGCGGGTATATACTTCTATTAGTTTTCATACCACAGCAAAATTACAAAAAAATGTAAAAATTATGCTGTTCATTAAGTTATATTAGAAAATGATTAAATTGTTAAATTACATTTACAAACATCGGGTTTTGTGTAATTTTTTAACTTTTTGACATATACTATTTTATTGCACAGTCGATTTTTGGGGCAAATCTCAAAACGCATCATAAAAAACACAAATCGAAGCAAAAACACCTGGTTTTTCTAAGCTTAACATTGTCATATATTAAAAAAAAACAAGTGAGAACGTTGCAGTCGGGCGGAGCCGACTGCGTAATACTCTGATACCATTTTAAGAACAGCTGAAAGCAAGTGAACAGAAAATTTTTGGTCGATCTTAAGAGGGGGTGACCAGAAGTCTATCTACCAATTTTGGTGACTCTAGCTCTAAAACTGTGGAAGATATAAGCTTTCGCGATTTTTGGGGGCGGGAAGGGGCGTGGCCCCAAAAAATTTGGCCGATCTTTAGAGGGAGTGACAAGAAGTCTATTTTACAAATTTCTTGACTCTAGCTCAAAAACTGTGGAAGATATACATTTTCGCGATTTTTGGGGGCGGGAGGGGCGTGGCCCCAAATTTTTTTTACCGATATTTAGAGGGGCTGACCAGAATTCTATCTTCCAAGTTTAATGACTCTAGCTCTGAAACTGTGGAAGATATAAATTTTCGCGATTTTTGGGGGCGGGAGGGGGCGGGGCCCCAAAATTTTTTGCTGATCTTTAGGGGGGCTGACAATAAGTCTATCCTCCAATTTTGGTGACTCTAGCTCTAAAACTGTGGAAGATATACATTTTCGCGATTTTTGGGGGCGGGAGGGGGCGGGGCCCCAAAATTTTTTGCCGATCTTTAGGGGGGCTGACAATAAGTCTATCTTCCAATTTTGGTGGCCCTAGCTCTTAAACTGTGCGAGATATAGGCTTCCGTGTTTCGTGGGGGCGGGGTGGCTGGGGGCGTTCCAGTGGGCGTGGCCGGAAAATCCAGGACGCAATCTTTTGGGCTGGTCAGCCCTAGTCTAAATTCCAAATTTGGGAACTCTAGCTTCAAAATTGCGGGAAATATACACGTGTTATCGAATTGTGCATTCATGTATATCGATTTTCGCGATTACGGGGGCGGGAGTGGGCGTGGTCGAAATTTTGTTTCTGTAATCTGTAGAGGACGTCACCAGTAATATATATTCCAAATATGGTGACTTTAGCTCTAAAACTGCGGGAGATATAAGCATTTCAAATTAATTTTGGAGGGGGGCTGGTGGGCGTAATAATGGGCGTGGCCGATTAACCTAGGATCCAATTTTTTCGGGAGGTCACCAGCAATATACCTACCAAATTTGATTACTCTAGCTTCAAAATTGTGGGAGTTATTCACGTTTAATCGATTTGTGATTTGAGGTGTATCGACATGTTATCGATTTGCCAGCCTCCCAGTGGGCGTGGCATAAATTTGGAATAAACTTGATCTGAAGCAGATAGCTATAATCATAACGCAAAAGATTTCAAGAGTCTATCTAATATCGTTTCGGAAATACGCGCGTTCATCCAGACAGACAGACGGACGGACGGACAGACGGACAGACGGACAGACGGACGGCCTGACGGACATTCGACAAAACCAATATACTATGAGTACCTTCGGTATCAGAGTATAATTAGTTTGGTCAATTTGAAAGGCAGAAAAAGTCAGAATTGAGGTTTAAATGCTTTGGGCTGCGGCACTACTATTTCATTGCACACAATTGTATGTATATAGTTTATTTTCAGTTGAGTTGTTTTTACATATTCTCGCGTCTGTTGCCATTTCTTCGTGTTGAAGTTGTTTAGTTTCTGGTGCGGTTCAACGCTCCTTGGGCACAAAAAAATAAAAAAAACAAACACTACCCAAAAGTACTTTGCTGCATGCATTGCCTATGTGCGAACATTTTTGCGCCTAGCCCAACCTAAAATCAACCCTTACACTATGGCAATTGCAATTTGCCAGTGACGGGAGCGCATTGCACTTTTTGTAGGTCAGTGCTGGGTTCGTTTTTGTTGTTGTGTTAGTTTTAGTTGTTGTTGTTGTTGTTGCTGTTGCTGCTTTCGTCATGCGTCGCGTGCAACAACGTTTTGCTTAATGTGATTAAAACAAAAGTGACAAATGGCTGAAACAGAAACAGAGAAATACTGAGAGACATCGACATGTTGATATAAATCAAAGCACCAAAGTTTATTGCACCCTTGCGCGTTTACCGACTGACCGTACCGGATAACAATAACAATACCCCAATTGTTAATCTAAGAATACTATGTTTGTTATTTCTTAAGAAATTTCTTTTATAATTCTCTAGATTATAAAAGACACTTGGAAATTAAGGCTTTAACAAACTATTGTCAATAGTTTTCAAAATATGATAAATTTTAAGTTTCGACTAATCTTTGAGCAATTGATCAATAGCAATTTTTAGCTTAAAATACATATAGCACAGAAATATTAATAAATTTCATTTATTAGTACGAATCGTGCTCAGCTTTATAAGATTTATAGACACACTTGTGAAATTTGCAACGTAGCTAATATAATAACAATAAATTCGATAAAAATAGAAAACTCGAAGATTATAAAGAAACCACTACACTGGCAACAGGGCGCACATACGATGTATGTATGTACAGATGTGTGTGTGTGTGTGTGTATGCCTTATCCAAAAAATCGCTCGAACTGATACCGCCTAGTTGGAATTTTTGCATGTGTTAGCACTTATTAGGCACAAATACCAACGTCCAGTTACAGATAAGATATGGGCGGACGACAAATGGTTCGAAAACAGCAACATTCAAGTTACAGTGTTTCTAACCAATGTTATATGTAATACTCTATATGACTAGGGGATTTGGAAAAGCACCGTATCATAGAATGCAGGTGTAAAATGAAGAGAGAGAAAGAGCTATCGATAAGCTTTGAAGGAGCCACTATGTTATCGATATCACCTGATATAAGAAATACATTTTCGAAAATAATAAAAAATTTTGCTTTAAATCCGAGCAAGTGGATAAAAGCAATATATGAAACAACTCTGAAAACAGGTTAATTTACAAACAAACTCACCTTGAAGCGGTTTGACAGCTGATTCGTTGTTGTTGTTATTGTTGCTGCGTCTCAATTCTCGATGGTGTTATTGTAGCTGCTGCTTCGATGTTGATGTTGTTGTTGTCAACGCGAGGCGAAAGCCTTCACTTGCACTTGTCGTTTTTTGATTTTGCGTCACTTTCGGTCTTAAATTTCTATTAATGCAAACAAAGAAGCTACGAAACGAAACAATTGTGGCGCAGTCGAAAATTAAAACGTTGCATTGCCCAATTGTTTCCGTTCCTGATGGGCGACGGCTGTTTGAGCGCTTGACAATTCTAGCCGCTGTTTTGCTTGCATACACCACTGTACTGATTTATGTAAAAATTTAGGAAAGAAAACAACAATTTCTTGCTAAATGTGCCGAAAAAAGACGAAGAAACTAAGTTTGACTAATAGACACACACATATAAGAGCGCACTCACACACACACACACACTCGCACGAGCAACTTCAGACTGCGATATTTGTGCTTTCTCTGCCCGCTGCATTGACATTTAAGCAGACATTGCATTTGATGGCATTAGGTTGTCGGCGTTTTGCGCTTTTTATGCATGTTGTTTCATTTAAAGCCACTTGCTGCACATAGCACTTGTGTTAATGTTATTGCTTTGCATTTGTTTTCGCTGGCGAATGTTGGAAGGTAGAGTAGATAATTGAGAAAACACAACCATGCTACCATTAATGGTGTGGCGGCGGTGCGACAAGTATCGATAGTTTTTGACAGTGTTGGCAAAAGTCTTGCAATAGCTAAAGTTGCTCCTCAGTTAACAGAATTGCTCCACACTTTACATAGTTATTCGTCGCTTGGCACAAATAGAAACAATTTATTTAAATTTTTATTTGTAAAAAGTGACATCTCCATATTCAAATGTTGGCAAATTAAGTAAAAGACACAAATGGTATATACTGCATTCGTTACTTAACTTAATAAAAAGTGTAAAGTTCCTATTTGCGTAATCTCTTTTACTATTTGCAACATAGGTCTCGATATATGAACTATCGATTTTGTCGATTGTACTTTTTCCAAGGGAATCGATGCTACCTTCGACATCGACGCCAAACTCAAAAGTTGTTTTCTGAATTTCATAAAACTGTAAATGCCTATGTATGTGTCAAAATGGAGCAATACAAACTAATAAATGCCGAACTAATGGATCAGGTGCAACGGCAGCGCATAGTAATTCGCAACATGGCAACATCGGAGCTAAGACTCAACAGGCAGCTGATGGAGGAGCGCGAATTGCGCTTGGCCGACGCACAGTACAACGAAAACAAACTGAAATGCGCCATCCGCACAATGCTTCAGACTTTAGACATCAATTTAGACACCATCACTGATTCAACAAGCATGCGAACCTCGCTGGCCTCCGATGCCGTCCGACAAAGTCACTACAGCAGCGGCCGAGCTAGCTCCGAGCTGCGCCGCTCGAGTGCCTTGCTGCAAAGGCCCGTAATCCCATCGCCCAGCAGACGGAGTCGCTGTCGAAGCACACGTAGTTACACACAGGAGGAGGAGCTGCCGACAGAAGAGGAAGCGAGCTCAAAGGAAGACACTCCCTTGGTAAGTAAGTGGCTACAGCATTTCCTATTGCTTATTGCAACTGTATTTTAGAGTGAAGAAACGGTGACAGCGAGGAAGACACCAGAGCCACGGCGCTTAGCAGAGCTGGAGGCCAACTTGTGCTCGCCGGACACGCCAGAAACAGAACTAGTGGCCGATGTTCAGGCTTCACCAGATCCATTGCCGACTCATGCCGCTATAATGTATTCGATTATTGAGGAAAGTGATAGCGAGGATAACACTTTGTCTTCGCCAATTACACTAAATGAGACTGAGAGACGTAGCATGGATATATCAACTCTACCCCTGAGGGACTTGACCAACACAAGAGGCACTACCTTGTCCCAGCCAAAGAGCTCGAATGCAGCCAGCGACATATCGCGTATCACACACGATGATACCGAGAACAATTTGCAGGAGCAGCTTCAAGAGAGTCCATTTGGCAAGGTCACAAAGACGCGTGGGAAAGCACTGCGGAAACCAAAAGATCACACTGACTTTGACCATCAAGAGATGAGCATAGAGCAAGTGAGACTTACTTCCCCACTGCCAAATTCATCGATGCAAATGATGGTGCCATGTGCCTCTATGGATGCAGTAGATGCTCTTACACCCAGCCGCTGCCAATTGAATTTTTCGTATTTCAATGGCATTTTCGATCGACCCGATGATTGCAGCACACCGCAGCAAGACCAAAAAATGTCCAATAACAAGCGTACAACAAACAAGCCCAGATCCAAGCCCAAGCCAAAACCCTCAAAGAGCAGTGCTGAGGCGGCCACAGAGCAGTCCAGCAACGATAGCTTTCAGCGCACTCGCTTCAGTCGCAGTTGTCGGCCCAAGTCGCTCAAGGAACCCAGCTGCAAGGAGAAACTGCGAAATGAAAGCCAAACCAAGCTATAATTATATATATTTTTTTGTTCACTATCAATTTTACTCTGTTTACTGTAATTTCAATCGAATGTGTTTTAATAAAATGAATTCAATAAATATATCATGAAAATCTCGAAAACCCCAAAAATTTATTAGAAGTGAAAGTATAGAGAGAGGTCAGACATAATTTTAAGGAGCTGTTGCTTAAATTATTAATAAATAAATAAAAGACTGCAAGTATTAAATGATTTAACCACACACTGTATAATTTTAAATATTATATATTTTGTAAAGAGCAATAGCATATAAGCCCAGACAGTTTGATTAATTGATATTCATTGAAACATATACAAAAGAGTCGGTGTAGAAACTACAGTTGCTGGTCAAAGCGAAGACGCATACATTGGATGGACGTGCACCAGGACACGCCAGGCTAACAAATAATTGCACTTTGAATACAATAAAGCATACTACCTCAGACAACCTCAAACTTGCCCAAACAGCAGTTCAGATGATCCACAGCATTCCCAGGCGGCTGTGCTGAATTGTTTAACGACGTCGGCGACTGTTCGGTATTCACTTTGATTTCGCTTATGATGTCCTGTATCTGGTTTAGTATCTGCTGTGAGTTCTCAGGCTCAACGGCGCTCGATGGCAACTGTTGCTGCTCCGGCTGCTGCTGCTGCTGTTGTTGTTCCGCTGGCAAGCCCAGGCTGCCCACCAGCTTATTGAGCGCATCAATCTTTTCACGCAGCTGTTCGCGCTCCGCTTTCAGCAGTCGCATCTGGGTGGCCTTCTCGTACTCGCGCTGCTTCAGCATGCGTCGCTGCGTCTGGTAGAGTGCAATGTATTCGCCAATGGTTTCCGTTTCGCTTTGCAGCTGCAGCACCAGATGCTCCAGACTGTGCTTCTCCTCGGTCAGATCCGCCACCTGGCTGATGAGCGTTGTGAAGCGCGATTGCAGCCTTTCGACAGCCTCGGCCGTCGGCAGCAGTGGCGTCTCGCAGGTGGACAAGTGCTCGGCATGGGAATGGCTATGATTATGATGCTGGTGACTCTCATTGTGCTCGTGATCGTGACTGTGATCGTGAACGTGATCATGCTCGTGTGCTTCCACAGCGCCGTCGGCTGTTTCATTTGCAGCTACTGTCGCTTCTTTCACATCCTGTTGGCTGTGATAAACCTTGGCCTGCAATTAAAGCGGTTTTAGTTGTAATCCTAACTGTTAGCTGCTGCCTCCCGCTCACTTACTTCGTAATGCTGCAGTCGATCCAGCTGCTGCTGTTGCATTAGCTGCACACGCTGCAGCTCGACATTCTCGTGCGAGAGTCGTATCATCTCCTCGTCCTTGAATTTGAAGCGCTCTTCGTTGGCCTGCAACTTGTGCTCCATGGTGACATAGTTCGAGCGCATCTCGCGATTGGCAAACTCTTCGGCATCCAGTTTGTTGACCAGTTCCAGCTTGTCATTGGTCAGCTGAACGAAGCGCTGCTCCAGCTCGTCCAGCTGTTGTTTCATGTCCACGTTTTGGCTGACTGCTCGCGAGGCGGCCACCTTATCCGATTCCATGGTGGCCAGCAGTTTGACCTGATCCGGTTGCTCAGTCTGCATTCGCTGCAATTCTAGCTGCAGTTCAGCGAGAGTGTCCTCCCTTAGCTGCAGTTGATCGTCCTGCGATTTGATTTTTAGCTGAAATTCGTGACGCTCAAACTCCAAGTCGCTAATGCGCTCCTGGAGCGCTACTAGCTCGGCATTCGGGACCGCCTGCAAATAAATATGGTCTTAACCTTATGCGTTTTAGCATCCAGTGAATCACTCACCTCTGGCTGCTGCTGTGGTTCCTGCGGCAGCTCCTGCTTGGCCGCCTCCTTGTACTGCGACTGCAGGGCCAGATTCTTTTGTATGTCGCGTTCCAGGCCGCCGACATGCTCCACCAGCTGCCGCTCGCGCTCCTTTAGCTGGACACACTCCTCGCCCAGCTCGGCGTTGCGCTCTTTCAGATTGGCCACGTAGCTCTGGTATTGCATGGCCGACTGCTCCTTGTCCTGCGTCAGCTGCGACACCATCTGCTGCAAATCGCGAATCTGCTGCTCGTACATGTACTGTGTCTGAGTTAGCGCCTCTACGCGATTGTCCCCATTCACGTTGGACTCGTCGGATAGCTGGCGGATGCGCAATTGTGCCATCTCCAGTTCGTTACATTTGCCCGCATGCTGCTGCATCAGTGTGTCCTGGCGAGTGTTCAGCTGCAGCAGCTGCGCCTCCAGCTCGCCGAGATGTGCTTGCTGATCCTCGCTTGCGGCATGAGCCAGCGCCAGTTTGTGCTGCAGTTCGGCGTTCTGATTGCGCAGCTGTTCGGCGCTGCGCTGTTGATCCTGACAGTGCTGCTGCACCTGCTCAACGCGCTGCAGCGTCTGGCCGTGCTCGGTGCGCAGCTCCTCCAGCTCCAGCTGCCGCTCGCGGCACACATGCCGCCACTTGGTCAGCTCCGTGTTCAGTTCACCCTTCTCGGCGATCAGCACCTGGATTGTCTGCAGATTTGTATCGCCCTGTCCGTTCGAAGGCCAAATGATTGGCGGCGGCAGTTCCGGCTCGGGTTCCAATACCGCGACTGGTGCCAAGTATGCAGCTGCTCCGGAACTGCTAGAAGCCTCTTGCTCCAACGTCTGCAACAGCTGCATTCCAGCGCCGTTACTCAGGCTCAGCTCGCAGTCGGAACGTTCCGACAAGTTGCTGGCAATACTCACCGTCGATGAGTGCTCATCCGTGTTGTTATTGTTTGTGTTGCGCTGCTGATACTCTTTCAGCTGCAAGCAATTACCGAAATCAATATATGAGGCCAAATTGTTGGGTGTCCACGTCACGATGTTTTCAATTTGTGTATTTTACCTTTTTACGCGCAGCCGCCAGTTTCTGCGCTTTGGCATCCTGCGTGTCGTCGGGCATGGCCAATGGGAGCAGCTACTGCGTATTGCCTTTGTGCTGGTTAATTGCCAAATCCAAGCAATGCCAAAATTTAAATGAAAATTAAACCGAAGCAAGACTGCAGACGGTGTTATCGTATCGACATGTTAGGGATGATGAACGGACAGCGATATATCGATGTCGATTAAGCTGATTTAATGTTTAAGGAACTAGTTCAGTTTTTCAGTGCAACCAGTTTGGCTGTTTTGCTGTGATTTTTAAAATTGTAATACTAATTTCCATTTTGTATGTATGGTAAAAGAGAGAAAGAGGGACTATTATATCCCGTTATAACTTTTTTTTATTACACTTGCCGGCTTAGAATACAGAATACAGAATACTTTGAATATATATTAAATTAAGTATATCGTTTTGTAACGATGTTCAATATGGCATGACATAAAAAAATACTAAATAATCGCCAGACCTGCATAATATCGATTACTTATGCAAAGTGCGATAGCAAATGCTTGGCACTCGATGGCGATGACAGAGGCGCGTACGTTTCAGTTGTGTTTGGATGTTTAATAACGAATGCTGTGCGCTTTCAGAAATTGAGTGATGATGATATCCACAAAATGGCTTATCAGCAGTTTGGTATATCTGACACTGACACAGTGTCCGGCCGCTGCCAAGAGCCGTTACAATATCAGCATGGCGCAGTTGGATACTTGCGATAGCATCCATATCGATGCGTCCAATGGCTATGCCTACAAGGAATTCTTCATGGTGCACACCTTGGATAACAACAATGCGCTGTCGAACGAACGCCTACATTTAAAGTTCTATGTGCTAACCAGTATGGATGCACACATTTTGCTATCGGTAACAAGTCTACCTCGTCCCAATGATCGCGTTTATGAAATCGGTAAGCTAAATAGTTTAGATACAGACTCCCGTTATCTTGACTCGCTTTCTCTCTATCTCTGTCTCTCTCTTGCAGTGATAGGGGCAGGCGGAAATACTTTTTCCGCCATTCGCAATAGCATGGGTTTGCAGCGCGTCTCCACGAACCAAGAGCCGGAACTGCTATCCGTATACGAGCCCACACCGATTGAGATTGTGCAAACAAAGGGTGAGTATGCAGCTGATATGGCATTATATAAAAAAAACCGTATGAATAATATATTAGTATAGTTTAGTACAGATTTTATAATATGTCCAACTTTTCTGAAGCACTTAAACAATTTGGATATTCTATTAGAATCACGACAATACCTAAGACTCCCATAGCTTTGTCAAAACTTATCCGATTTTTGTTCCCGAGGCAGCTTTGATCATGGTTTGGCATCTTTATTAATTCGACATTTATACTTTTCAGATGGTCATTTGTTTGTTTACATACCAGGCCATAAGAAGGAACCGCTGCTGCACTTTCTGGACACCTCCCCACTTAACATCAACTACTTAAGCTTCAGCACATTTGGAAGGAATAGTGCACGTTGGTATTACGACTGCTCCTTTGATGGCTACGGTAAGTACATTAACTATTAAAGACATTCTATAATCTCACACTAAGAATGTTTGCTTTGCAGACAATGAAATGGAGGAACAGCAGCGGGAGCAATCAGTGGAGGAGCGACTGCTGGGCGCTCTGATCTATCAGGCTCAGAATAGCAGTCTGCCCGGCAATCTCAGCGAGATTCAGTTTAATTTCCAAATGCAATCGCTGGCCTACAATCAGGCCAGTGCCTTGCTGCGTACCCGCATGGAGCTGATGATGCACTGGCAGGATTACCGACTGCAGTGGCAGCCAGAGAGTTATGGCCAGCTGACGTCGCTGGTGCATCCCCAATTGCAAATATGGACACCGCAGATTGTAGTCCTCAAGTGAGCATCAATTAAATGCAGCTAACTTATTTATTAACATTATCCTACTTATAGTGCAGCCATGGAGTCGTTGGGTGAAGCGCTCAAGAGCTTCGAGCTGCGTGTGTATAGCAATGGCAATGTCACCCTGCTGGCCAGCAACTGGGAGCTGACCACCTGGTGTGTGGACACCGCACGCAATTGGCCCAACGAGCGCATCGATTGCGACATTCAGCTGGGCGTGGAGCAGAATCAGGCGATCATAGCTCTGGCCTACGACGGAAAACGTAAGCCGCTGGCGCCCAATGAGCACGTCAACACACCATCCGGCTGGAACTTTGTCGAGATTGCGGTCACCCATGTGGAGAATGCCACAACCATGAGATACACACCGGACGGTTTACTGCAGACCGTATCTGGAGATGTAGCCATTGGGTTTACTCTGCAGCGGAACAGCTCCTTCTATCAGCTAGTCTTCGTAATGCCGCTAGTTGGTATGTTTGTTTTATCTAGTGTACCATATGCACAAACTAACTTCTTCTTTCGTTTGTCCAGCCTGTGAAATCTTTATCGGACTTTCGTTTCTCTTGCGTGGCTATCGACGAGGTGCTTTGATACTCATTACTCTGATGCTCACGGCCTGGGGCCTCATGTGTCTAACGCGCCACGCCTCTCCGCACTATGTGCCGCCCTTGAGTAAGCAATTTATAAGCATCATTAGAAACACAAGTGTGGACGGATTATCTTTGGCATGCCGAAGATTTTATACTCTTTTCGAGTCTGTGGATTCTCGGCATCTTGTTCTACATTTAAGTTTTGTCCAATTTTTATACCCTGAACCCATTAAAAATGGGTAAAAAGGGTATTATGGTTTTGTGCAAATGTATGTAACAGGCATAAGAAAGCATCTCCGACCATATAAAGTATATATATTATTGATCAGTATCAACAGCCGAGTCGATCTAGCCATGTCCGTCTGTCTGTCTGTCCGTCCGTCCGTCCGTCCGTCCGTCCGTCCGTCCGTCGTCCGTCTCGTCCGTCCGTCGTCCGTCCGTCTGTCTGTATGAACACGCGGATATCAGAGACTACAAGAGCTAGAGACTTCATATTTGGAATATAAGTTCTCGAGTGCGGGACAGATCAAGTTTATTTCACTTTATCGATAACTCGACCCATTCAAAAGTTATCGATAAATTTCGATTTCAGACTAGCGTTTTTGGGCTATAACTTACAAGTTATAAGAGTGCCCCTAATTTGGCATGTATAATCTCGAATAGCATACACATGTAACAAATATTTCAGTTTTGGATACCACCCCCAAACCCCCCAAAAGTTAAAAAAACGCATTTTTGAAGGTACGACCTTGCAATTTGGTTTGTCACACATATTATCGACAATTGCTTGCCCCAAAATTCATTAAGATCGGACAATAAACACAGAAGTTATTTAAGATTTAACTTTCCATTGTGTGGGGCTCAGCGAAAAGCAAGCTAACTGCTTAAACCGCTTGCACTGCTTGTACTGATTGTACTGCAGCATGTGTGTGCTTAGAGCAGTACGAATGATTGTAAGGACTGGGTTCAGGGTATCTCGTAGTCGGGCACTCCCGACTAGAGCACTCTTACTTGTTTAGTTTTCAGAAAAAAAATTTCCTTGAAGAGATTATAAAACAAGTAAGAGTGCTCTAGTCGGGAGTGCCCGACTACGAGATACCCTGAACCCAGTCCTTACAATCATTCGTACTACTCTAAACTCACACATGCTGCAGTACAAGCAGTACAAGCAGTGCCAGCGGTTTAAGCAGTTAGCTTGCTCTTTCGCTGAGCCCCACACAATGGAAAGTTAAATCTTAAAAAACTTCTGTGTTTATTGTCCGATCTTATTGAAATTTTTGGGGCAAGCAATTGTCGATAATATGTGTTACCAAACCAAATTGCAAGGTCGTACCTTCAAAAATGGGTTTTTTTAACTTTTGGGGGTTTGGGGGGTGTTATCCAAAAAGTGAAATATTTGTTACATGTGTATGTTATTCGAGATTATACATGCCAAATTAGGGGCCTCTAGCTCTTATAACTTGTAAGTTATAGCCCAAAAACGCTAGTCTGAAATCGAAATTTATCGATAACTTTTGAATGGGTCGAGTTATCGATAAAATGAAATAAACTTGATCTGTCCCGGGATTAGGAGAACTTATGTTCCAAATATGAAGTCTCTAGCTCTTGTAGTCTCTGATATCCGCGTGTTCATACAGACAGACGGACGGACGGACGGACGGACGGACGGACGGACGGACGGACGGACGGACGGACAGACAGACAGACGGACATGGCTAAATCGACTCGACTGTTGATACTGATCAAGAATATATATACTTTATATGGTCGGAGATGCTTCCTTATGCCTGTTACATACTTTTGCACAAAACCATAATACCCTTTTTACCCATTTTTAATGGGTTCAGGGTATAAATATGGTTGCTGTTACTTACATTTTTACAATTAAAGTTCAACTTCATATCAATGGATATATATTTTTAGCTGAGCCATTAGAACTTATAAGTCTTACAGTCTAATGTCTAATGTGCTGAAAATCTATCGAAAGAGATTTCGACTTACCAAATACTCGCAGAAGTTCGACTGTAAAATATATAATATATATGCTTCTTTTGTCTTTTGATTTCGCCCTAGTGTCAGCCTATCAGCACATTATGCGCATTTCCATCTATTGTTATCTGCTGCACATTGCAATCATGTGGCTCGAACGATATCCACCACGGGCCAAGGCGCCAGCTTGGCTTTTGGCCATGATCAACTCGACAGCGCTGCGTTTGGTTCTGGGCCTGCGAATTTCGGATGTAAGTGAGAAATACTTGAAGCAAAATTGAATCACTAACATCTATCTTACTCATAGTCCACGGAGTACTGCGATATTCAGGGACAACCCTGGCGTCAACTGGCCAAGATGTTGAACAGCTTGAGCTTCATTAGCATCAACATTTGCTTTATTGTAGTAAATGCATTCGATCTATTTAGCCACTAAAATATTATTTTTATCGCTCGTTTTGAGATCGAAACATAGGTTTTGATTGTAATCGTTAATTATCGATTTATGTTAGTTAAGATCGTTGTTCAAGAAACGTATTCATCATTTGAAAAATGTAATTTTTCTTTATTTGCAGTGATTGAGCCTTAAATAAATACAGAATATACGAAATATGGGAATGCTTTCAAAAATAATTGCTATTTTAGAAAACGTGCGGCCGTCAACTCCTCTCTCTCTCTCTCTCTCTCTATCTCTCTCTGTCGCTCTTGCTTACTCCTTACTTTTGCCTCACTCTGGCCATCTCCCTGCGCATCTTGCTCAGTGCTGGAATGCGATGACCGCTTAGTGATAGCCATAGCCATGATCATCGTATCCGCCGTACGACAGAGCCGGAGCAGCATAGGATTTCAGCAGCGTTGGCTGGTAGCTAATCGCTGGGGCAGCATACGACTTGACGACAGTTGGAGCAGCGTAGCTGATAGCCGGTGCAGCATAGGATTTGACGACAGCTGGGGCAGCGTAGCTAATCGCTGGGGCGGCATACGACTTGATGATGGGCGTGGCGTGGGAAACAACCTGGCGGGCAAGGAGGAAAGTAAGTGGTCCAATGTGATTAGTGTATATATGAATGATTGCTTGTAACTTATGGATGTTAAGTACATAATATGATCAGATAAATCGCTGTAAAACAAGAGAGAACGTATCCGACTGCGTAATACTCTGATGCCTGTGTTATTGCAGTTGAATACAGACAGGCGGACATCTTTTTGATTTGACTTTTAAAGAAAGTTATCATGATTCTTCGATTGTTGCGATTTATTAGGCAGCTAATAGGCGTGGTCGTAAAGTTATCGATACCGATTTACGAAACAGTTCATCAGATATTTACCTTCAAATTTTAATATATTGGACGCAAATGAAATGAAAAATCTTTGAAATATATATTGTTATACGCAGTCAAACTATGTATCTATATATATATATATGTATATATTCTAAGTTTCAAGTCTCTTTAGACTCTTTATCACTTCGTAATCGGAGACAACAGACAAATCTGGTTCATTAGAAGAACTAAAGTGGTTCACTTTAGGAAATGCATTTCTAGACAAATAGACTTAAAGTGGTTCCAATCGCAAACTTACCGAGCTGAAGTGTGAGTAACTGGTGGCCGGGGCAGCAACGGCTTTGACGGCAACTGGAGCCGCATATGACTTGAGAACCGTTGGAGCCGCATAGCTGATGGCGGGCGCATAGGATTTGATGACTGGAGCAGGTGCAGCATAGCTGATCGCTGGCGCATAAGACTTGAGTACGGTGGGCGCGGCATAGCTGATCGCAGGTGCATACGACTTGAGGACCGGAGCAGCTGCCGCATAGGTCACAGCTGGGGCAGCATGGGCGTAGCTGATGGCCGGCGCTGCATGAGCATAGCTGATCGAGGGCGCCGCATGGGCATAGCTGATGGCGGGCTCGGCGTGTCCGTAACTAATAGCCGGAGCCGTGTGTCCTCCATAGCCTCCATAGTCCAGCAGACCGGGTGCAGCGCTCGCAGCGGCCAACAAGGTGGTAAGAATCTGTGACAGCCGGAGGATGCGGTGATGAGAATCGAAGGATGCGTTTGTCCTGCTAGAGACAACTCACCAGTAGTTTCATATTGAAAGCCTTTTGTGTTCGCTTAGTGTTCGTGCTGGCGGCGTTGACTGAGAACTGCAACTGTAAATTGAATGCGTGCATTGAGTCACTTTTATACTGCAACGAGGCACGCAGTCGACGACTCTTGGACAGCGGACAGGGGACAGCGGACAGGGGACAGCGGACAGGGGACAGCTGACTAGCTAGATAGCCAGATAGCTAGATAGCCAGCCAGGCTTCGAATTCGATTTCGATCTCGTCGTTCAGAGCGTCAACAAAGCGGGCCAACACACAGCACCAATTTGTGAAGTATCTTTGAAGTAGACAACGACAACCACAACAACAAATTCGTATACAACTGTTGTTGTTCTTGTTGTTGGCTGCTGGCTGGATGACGCAACTTGGCTCGGCTCTCGCCAACTTGGCTTTTGAATCTGCTGCAATTGGCCGGCAAGGCAGACCACTTGTCGTCAAAAAGGCTGACTGACTATTTCGCTGGCAGTCGCTCGGGATTTCTAATTAGAAAGCAGCATTCATTGTGTATTCTGCGCATACAGTCGAACTTCCTTAACACGAACTGCGCCAGTTTTAGTGACGAAATTCTATATAATTTTGTCGCCATATCTTTATAGCTTCAATGATGCCCAATTTGGCTACTAGGCGACTTTTTAGAGAACATTTGACAGTTGCGAGACTGTTAGAGTTGTTTATTGGTGTCTTAATCTTTCTGTCTCTATCTCTCTCTCACTCTCTCTTAATACTTATACGAGCGCTCCTACTATTCTCGTTCTCTCTTTCTTTCTCTCATTATACTTAGCCACCCTCTTCCTCTATCTATATCTCTATGTCTTTCTCCCTCACTTTATATATCTCTATCTCTATCCCTATCACTCTTCTCCCTCTCTCTCTCTCTCTCTCTCTCCGTCTCTCTCTCTCGCTCTCTCTCTCTCTCTCGCTCTCTCTCTCTCGCTCTCTCTCTCGCTCTCTCTCTCGCTCTCTCTCTCTCTTGCTCTCTCTCTCTCTCTATCTCTCTCGCTCTGTATCGTTCTCTCTCTGAAACTATCTCCGCTCTATTTCGTTTTAAATCAACACTACCTCAATTTACTTAATATATTTTTAAAAGTTTTCAACTCAAATTCACCAAAAAAGCAATGTTCCAATTTAGGGAAAATCGACTATATTTGCTATTTAGCAAATTGGCTGCCTTTGGCTAACTGCTGACCTTGCAGCTAACCACTTAATTAGCCTACGACCGACATACATATGTACATATATACATACATATGGACACATTTATTCATGTGTGGAATCCCGACGAGAATGTCGTCTAATTGTTCTCAGCTGTTCTCAGTCTGGGTGCTATTGAAAAGCGCCGGCAATTTGACACGGCCAACAATTGCATAATTATCGTTGGTTGCCAAATAATGATCACAAAAAGCTCACAGCAAATTTTTGAAACAATCTTTATAGTTTTCGGCTCTACTAACTGCTGCTGTTGTTGTTGTTGTTGTTGTTGTTGTCGGGGCCAAAATGCCGCAGCGTGCCACATTTGACCATATTTGTGTATTTAATGCTGAAAATTGTGAATTTTTGCTGTTACTGTTGTTGTTATTATTGCATTTTACAAAAGTTGCCCAGCCACGCCGGACACTTTTGGCTCAGAAAAACCAACAACAACAACAACAACAAAAACATAAAACATATGGAGTACCAGAGCATTACAAGCTTGGCAGCTCGTGGGATTTTTATGCACCTCACTTAACCCTTGTGTATCTGAAGCTTGTTTTAAAATTTATGTATCTGAATCTTGTTTCAAATTTAGAGCAAATATATTAAACACTGCTTTTCAACAGCATGTTGCAATTTTTAGAAGTCAGAATTGTCATTTACCATTCAATATACAGAGGATAAGCTTATGTATTTTATTGAAGAATATTATATTCGAATTTCTAGCAGATCTCGAGTATTGTTAAAAAGATTTTCATATTTTTGAATGTCGACTAATAAAATAAACAACAACCAAGCTTTGAAAATGAAAAATGAGAAATATCTGGATATATTTGACATATACATGTATATTAAAAGCTTCAGTATTATACGAATTGAAAGCTTACAACAAGTTTAGCTTGATTTGTAAATTTTGTAAATACCATGTTCAAAATAAACTCTTGTAATATAAAGAAATATTGCTAATTGCCTATAGTCTACCTAATTCTAAAGCTATAGAAAACTATGTAGGATATTTTTGAAAAAAATTGTTTTAAGCTAAGATTCCTTAAACGAATTTCGTATCCTTTTGTAATTTTTTGAAATCTAAGAAACAGATGTAGTTTAAAAGTCAAATATGATTATAGAATGATAGTATAGTATGCATTGCACAATAATTCATTGAGAATGGTATATTAATATGTATTCTATAATAATTCATGTTATTCTGGCCAAAAACAACCCGTTCTGAAACACATGAGTTAGGATCGAAGGCGAGCTATGATGGTGACGCAGCGATTATTTTGCAGCGGCACTCGAGCTGATGCTGAAGCCTCCTCTCAACTGGCACAAGAGGCAACAAACACCATGAGGCAGAGACACACAGACAGAGAGACAGACAGACAGTTAGACTGATAGACAGACACCTGTGGCCGCAGTTCATGCATAAATCATGCCAAAAGTATGTGATTTATGTGAAATCTATTAGCAAATATTAAGTCAATATAACAATTGTGAGCCGCTTTAAACTGTGACCAATGTGGCAATGTTGCACGGCAGAGTTTATAAATAAATGATTTTATGCCTGCCCCACATTTGGACAGCGTGAAAATTGCGTACGCGAAAAGTGGTCAGCTTATTTTTCCGCTGCCGCATTTTAATTTATGCCAACTGGTCAGCAGTTGGAGAAGGGTTGTTAAATCTGATGCCGAATTGCCCATTTGCCGCAGTGCAACATGTGGCACTATAAGGCGTCTCCCAGTTTGCTTTATTTAGCGCCGAAACAAACACAAACACACAGACAAAACGACGCATTTGGCAATCGGGCGGCGCGCGCACCAAATTAGTGCAAAATGCTTTAGATTTTGATTTTCGAAGTAGACTTTGACGTGGACGTAGTCGGAGCCTAATTAACCAACAAATCCAAGGCGCAGCGTTTAATTTTTGGACTGCGATTGCCCAATGCGAAGAATTTTTGACGGCGAATGCCATGAATACTCTGTGAATGCATCGAATGCGCATGTTCCACGCTGCGTATGCGTATTCTCGCATCGGCTCTCGCTTCATTTTCAATTAATTAACGCAGCAGCAGCAGCAGCAGCAGCGCATTTGAATTGCAAAACGATTGAAGCGACTATGCCCAAAAGTAACAAAAAATCACGCTCGAGTTGATTAAACCCAATAGCGATCGTAAATTTCGACTAGTTCATATCCAGAGTGCCGAAAGCTGCGATATCCTAGAAAGCTGCCAAGCTTACTATTATTTTTAATTGTTTAATTGGCAACGCCTTTATTACTCAGCCAACTGGTTGCAAAGTCTAACATTTTTTTATTTTTAATTCTTGTTTATGCTATCTAATAAATTTCTAAATATTAAGTATACGTTAACATTGCGTTTCAATTTGAATGAAGCTGCAATAAAATATAATTTAATTCTACTAATTACATACATTATAGTTTTTACTTTGAAGCGCAATTAAAAAGGTAAGCAAACATTACTCGGCATTGCGCGTGCTAGTTGATTTACTTTAAAGTTTATTTAACACTTTTCACTTATTAAGTTAGGGTTTGATTTTATAAAAGCTGTGATTTATTCATAATTTGTTTCAGAGTTTTAACAATAAGTTGTAAGCTCATTAGCCACAAATACAAATTTCTCAAATAGTAAACCTGCCTTTCCATACAGTATGTATTTTGTTAATATTTGTACCACGACTCCAATGAATGGAAATTTTGCTTAACATGATAAAAGTGTTAAACAGGAGTTTGCCATCAGTTTTCCATACAAATAGTGCACCTATATCGCAGGGTATGAAAGCGAGATAAAACATTTACGACGCTGGCTGCTGGCTGGCAGGAATTAATGAATGAAATGGCTCCGCTCTGCTGCTGCTGCCAAAGCTGTTAACTGGCCAACTGTAGCTGGCCAAGAAACGAAAAACGCGCCAAAGTCAAAGTGTTGCCAAAGACTGTGACGATTTGAGTGGCAGTTGTTTTTGCATTTGGCAATCCAAGACTGGTCCCGGTGATAGTTTCCATCATGCGTTGATGGTCTTGTCAGCTTGTCTAAGCCTAAGTGGGTTAATAGTGTACCCGATTCGATATATCATTTTAGGTTAGCGACAGTGTTTAATATTGTTAAAATTAAAATGATTTATTATATAAATTATTTATCAATATTTTTGATAAAAGTACAAAGGACTAGGAAATAAATGAATTTTTTCTTATGAAACTGTTATATATTATTAACAAAGTATGAAATGCTGTTTTCAATAGGTTGGAATAAAGCTTATATTAAAAATACTTGCATACTTTTAGGCATTACTGCTGAAATGGTAACTAGGGGTACGACAGACACTTTTTAGGTAAAAAGTAAAGAAATGAATAAAATTAGAGGAAAAACCATTAACAAGTTGCTCTCGCGCTTGAAATTGGGTTTGGTTTTGGCAAAGTTATCGGAATTTAAAGACTTATAAAATTAATCAAAATTGTTTCGATTTTCTGTATTATTGCTTCATGTTCTTAAATAGACAATAATTTCTACAGAATACTTTTAGGATTGTGCAAAAGTTATTTGTGATATTATAGTCTGCTGCAAAAACTATGCTTTAAACATTTTTGTGTTAATCAATAAATTACTTTTAGAACATTTCAGAATTAATATCTAACCTCAATTCGATTCATCCACTTACGAGTATTGTTTCTCTCGTTTACCTTTTCTATTAGCTACCTATTCTCGTTCTACTGTCATTTATGCATTTAAATTTAGATCAAAGCGTTTTGCAAAAACACAAAACACACACACAGTCAAGTTTCATGTGGTGTGTATATTGAAAAGGGGATGTAATTCAGATATGCTGGAACCCAGCTGAGTTCGAACTCTCAGAGTGAATGCGCACTGACCTTAAAATACATATTTAGACGCCAGTGTCAGAATAAACAGCAAGGATGGTAAAGTGGCAGCATGCTTGAGGCCATTGATTGGACTATTTATTGATTGGCATGTTTCAAAATAAAACGAAATTGAAGGTTGCTTGAAACTAGAGGAAGACAACTACAAATTACTAATTTAATTAAGTTAGCAGCGAACAAGTGACTAAAATTAACAATTAAATGTACAGAGTGTACATATTCATCAAACTATACTAGAATATCCCACTCTATGTACATACATACATCAATTCATCAGTGCGTGTTTGAGCTGCTTGAAATTGAAGTTGCCTAATATCTTAAAACCACAAGCAGCTTTAATGGTCATAATTCGTCGTGTGGCGTTGCCCCCACCCCCCTATAGCCCCCCCCCAACCCTATCGACCCCCACTCGATGACGTTGACGATGGCAGAAACAGTACCCTAAGCCCCCCAAGCCAAAAGGAGTGTCTTATTGTTCTTGTTGTTGTTGTTGGTATTGCAGTACTATTGACATTATTGATGGAAATTCTTTTGTGTGTTACGAAAAAAAAGAACAACAAATGAAGTAACGAATGAAGCTGTTAATCGAATACTCTGAGTATTCAAATTTTGGTATATTATTGATTAATTGACTACAAATATGTTTCATTTTCTGTGTCGCCATTAAATAAATAAAATAATGCAATAAAATATTCAAAATATAACCTATACATGCTTTTCTTTTAAATTATTTTTCTTCTTGTGTCACAACTCCAAGAACTTTTAAAACTGTTGCTTAGAGGCTTATAACTTGCGAACAGTTATGATCAGTGTTTCATATAATTTCAGTTAACTTAAAAAAATAATATATATACATATGAGATAATAGTTTATTATGCTAAATACGTCCAAATGGAGACTCATAGTAAAATCTCCACTAATCAATAATAATATTTGGTTCAAGCTGCATAGTAAAAAGTTGAATGCCCAAAACGTAGCAAGTGTATTGAATAGAACAAGCGACTTGGCGGCTGTTTACTCTTTCTTAGGCAGCAAATGAAAGCCCAACGTGTTGCGTATGTGGACAGGTGCATGTCTGACTCTGTATGTGTGTGTGTGTTGTGTGTGTGTTGTGTGTGTGTTTGGGTGTGTGTATGTGTGTCTGTTTGCCTCCGTTTTCGTTTACTGTCCGTCTGTTTCGAATGCAGCCCATGAGGCCAGACTCAGACGCAGACTTAGACTTAGACTGAGAGAGACTCACACCCAGTAGAAGACACCATGAAGAAGAAGAAGCAGCAGCTGAAGAAGAAGAAGAACTCAACGTCAAGTGCGTGCCCCAGCCAAACAGTTATGCAAATCATGAAACGGAGGCCGTTTTCTCAAATGCCCCCCGCTCCTGACAAACGCAAAGCTTTCTTCTCCCCCAGTGTGTGTGTGTGTGTGTGTGTGTGTGTGTATTTAGCGCCTAATACCCAAGTTTATGTCGCTTAATTATAGCCTTTAAGCAGCCGCTGTTTAACATGCTAATCGCTCGAGTGCTTATGCTTCTCCGACTCCTACTTACTCGGCCCAGCGTCATCTCGTATCAAATGACCAGCTTTAACTTTTGAGACTCTCGAGGCTCTCTAATCAAGCACACACATTGGGTTTTGGGTGGCTTGGAAATTCTAGTAGCTTGGGAGCGGAAATCCGCCAAACGGTTGCGAAATTATTCTCATAACCTTTTAAGGAGATCATAACTATTCGTGCACTCAGAAAAATAGATGACCTAGTAAAACCACAAACTTAATTTGTGTTTCTTTGAAAATCGAAAACTCGAAAGTGATTCAAATTTAAATGCAGTATTATTATAGACGCTAAACAATGAACAAAACAGGAAAGTTATGGGAGTTATACATACTAAAACTTACTAAAATTTTAACTTTTCAAGAATACTTTTTATTTTGAAATAACATATTTCTGAAAAGTTGAAACTTGATAGCTAAAATTCTGAAAAATTGCGTAAATCTTTTAGTAGTAGTTTAAATCTAATAAGTATCTAGTAGTTTTTTTTATAATAATAACACATAAATACAAAATACACTGCCCCCAAGAGTATTGCAAATTTGTTAATTGTAGGGCATATTTTTTTCTAAGTGTACATAGTGTTTTGCTTGCTGTATGGGCTTATGACTTGACTATTTATGCAAATGGCAGCCACACTATAGTCTCAATTATGGTCAGAAATCGAAATGTAATTTATGCTAACTAAGCATGGGCGTAACTGGGCTCTATTGTCCGATCACACTTGTTTTATGGTTGTTCTTTTTTGTTTTTGGTTAGCTGCTAGTTGTCAGCCAAATTAGCGGACACAGATCTGCTTTTAATGATCGAAAAATAGCGCTGAGCATTGCCGATTAATTTGCCATAAAAGCTCAGCTTTAATTGCTCGAGTTTTTGTTGCAAACAGGAAATCTGCTTAGAGAGCCATTGACAAAGAGCCATATGGATAAGTAACTATAGATAAATTTATATTGATATACAACCTAAATGCCTAATGAAACTTTAATCATTAAAATTATCAACTTTAAATGATTTTTTAAGTCTGCGCATTTGTGTTGGTGTTTTAGAATTGTTTATTTTACCCTCAAAAGCAACTGCTTATTAGTTTTTACGTTATTTATTGCCTTTTTATAACCTGAAACTAAATGATGATCCATTTTCGGAATAATTTAAGACCACTTTGGATAGAAAAGCAAATAAAAACTAAAAACCAGTTTAAGTCAGCAACAATTGTAGAAGCGATTTTGCGGATTTCCAATTAATATGATTTATTAAATATTTAAAACTATTAAATTAATAATAATAGTAATAAATGTTGTATTTAAAGTTTAAGCTACAACAGCGTCACAGCAGTCAGCTTTCTGTCGTCTGCACACACTTGTTGAGCGTCGGACTGGGAGAGCGCAAAATGTTAAGTTAACAGCGGACTGTAAAATTATCAAGCAGAAATTTCTATCAACAGTTGGCTGAATGAAATAATGTGCGCTTAAATGTTATGGTTTAAACTATTGTTTTTGCTAGAGCTCATGATATATTTTTAATCCTGCTATATAAACAAGACATTTCTGCAGTTAAATCAATTGACCAAATTCCTTTTCACGTTTTTAAGCGGATTTTAAATTAATTTTAAAGATACATGAAGTTGTTTAATTTTTTTTAATATTCTGAAAAATAACTATAGGTATTCCTTGCTTTTACATATTTATTTCTTGGACTTTATAGTCTTTGCGTTGGGTCTGTTAAATTCTTAAGCCCAGAACTTCAGGCACCGACAGCACCCGATATGGACCTGCATGCAAGCCCCACACAACAAAAAATATCGATGCCTCTCCACTGTTGTTCGCTCGCTGGTTTCATTCCAGCAGCGAACGTGGAGCAAGTCGGTTGTGTCGCGCTTCGTTTTCGGTCTCTCTCGCTCTTTGCTTGTGCTTCAATTTCGTGTTTTGTTTGGCTTTTGTGTGTAGCCCCAGCCTGCTTAATACGGTACCTACGCCAAGCTCTAATTCAAAGACGTGCGCGCTCTTTCTTTCTGCCTGCGTGCGTCTCTCTGTCTCTGTGTGTGTGTGTGTGTGTGCCTGCGCGTTTGTTTGTATACATATATATGTGTGTGTGTGTGTGTGTGTGCATTTCAACAAGTGTTTCGGTTACAGAATGCGAAACAAATCAAAGAAACAGCAACAAGCAAATGACAACAACAGCAACAACAACAACAAGAGTGTCATTGGCAATGCCATCTTATCAGAAATTACAACAATAAAAATTATATATGCTATATATAATAATACTTTATATATACTTTATAGTTGTGTTCGCTTGAAAAAAGAAAGAAAATATTTATACTGAAAACAAAAAATGCTGAGCGCAGCATTTGAATTTGCAACGCTTTGCGGTCTATAATAATAATATTTTGTTATGATAATTTTGTCGACGGTCAACAGAATTTCTCAGACAGTAGCCGACTGATAACTGAGCCAAGAAATAAACGCAGACGCTAAAAAAGAGCACATGTCAACAAATGTGCAACAAACGATAACAAAAACGAAAACATTTCAATGTAAAATACTCGAGTGCAATTAATAGAAAATAAATATGAATATCCAAGACTTTGGATAATGCAAAAATAACAACAATTATTGTGAAGTTGTGTGCCAACAATAATAAACAATAATCAAGCCGAAAAGAATGCCCATTATGCAATCAAATACCTTATAGCGGTTGTCCTCCAACTTCCAGTAATTGGATCTAAGCTTTGATTGATTTCTGATTGCGTGTCATGTAAAAAATTTGAAACGAGTAGCCAAGTTCGAAGTAAAACGCCCTAATGTCAAGGTTTTTCGGTGGGGATTTCTCATTACGGACTTGACCTCCATTTGCGCATAACGGAATGGCATTAAATTTAATACTTAATATGTTCTCAAGTTTAAGAAAATAAAACAAATATATTAATCGATGCTTGAAATTTAAATGTTTTGATTTTTAAAGTAGTTGGGTGTTTTTTTTACCTTAATTCCCTGTCCAATTCATAATAGGTATTCTAAAAAACATAAGTGTTTAATAAAATCGATTAACGACTATTCCTAATCGAAGTTATTACAAAATTTCAGAGAGCACATTAACAAAGGAGAAAAAAAACAACTTTATAAAGCTTTGTGAGCCATAAAACTAACGACTACAGAAAACGTGTTGCAAACAAACCGCAAATATCTAAATAAAATCGACGGATTTTCACAACAACTTGATGATTGTAACGAATTTGGAAGGCACTTCGTAAACATTTTATTGCGATCTTTTCGCTTTGCTGCTTGTCTTGCAGATTTGTGCAGAAGAAGTTCCATTCTAAACGCTACTCGGAAAAAGGGTGAGTTGTGTTAATTTATGCTAACTTAAGAGAAAGGAAAGGGAATAACTTAAGAGCTTAAGCACGAAGCGAGAGCTTCGAAATGAAAGCCAAATGCAATTGTAATGAATGTTATTAAAGTCTGATTAATAAATTAGCTTAATAATATTTAAAATAAAGCACAAGAGTGTGAAATTGCACTGCGTGTTGGTTTTTTCTTTATATTTAAGGTGGGTTCAATAAAAAGTAAAATTAAACGACCTAATTATTGCTGTAGGTGTATTAAAATCTTAGTATATTGCCTAGACTAGTTTACTCAATCGAATCCAAGAATATTTCACTTTTATTTAAATTTTGTTAGTCTATATTCAGCTTGAAACTTTATTATTATGAAATAAATGGAAATGGAATTTTTAAAGTACCACAAAACAGACTATGTAAAAGATATCTTTGCCGTTAATTTGAAATTAAATGCATTAAAATTAGCTAATAATAAAATTGTTTGTGTTACCTAAAATAGTATAGTGAACACTAAGTACTGAGACCTCGAGATTTGAATAGAGTTAGATATATCATTATAAATACCCTGTAAAATGGGTTGTAGTGTTAGCTTGTGCGTTGCTCGTCTGGCTCTTAAATGGCTAAACTGTCACTTATGTTGGCTGTTGAAAGGAGCTGATCTTTTTAGCTGTCAATCCACAATTGGAAACAAACAATTCAAACAAATTCGTTGGTCGAGTGTTGTTTGGGTTGAACAACCCAAAACAAACCGCAACCGAAAGCGAGTGGTAATAAAAAGTTGATGTATGTACTTGTAGCATAGATACATTTTGTTGCTGCTGCTGCTAGTTGCTGCTGCTGCTGCTGGTTGCTGCTGCTGGTTGCTGCGGCACATGAACTTCACAATCTGTCCGCCGAGATCTAATGTCATTAAATTCGCACAAGGTTAGGCATGGAGCTACCGACACACACAACTTTTCATTTCATGTGGGCTTTTGCACCTGTCTGACTTTTGCTGGCGTTTTTGCTTTAAACGTCAGTCAGTCTATCGTCATCGTTATCGTTATCGTTACTCAAAATACGCTTACACACACACACACACACAAAAGTGAAAGAAGAACAAAAACAAATACGCATCTAGAATGGGTTGCCTGTGCGGCAAGAAGTGCTCGCTGTTCTGCCTCTTCATTAGCATCTGGGCCACCTTGCAGCTGCTGCTGATGGGCGTCTCCTACTCGATGAATTCGCTTTCGTTCCTGCATACCCTGCCGCTGGCCGAGCACTATGATACGCTGGCCGAGTTTCGCGTGGACGCGGATCGCATGTATCGAGGACTCGCTATCCGTTGCTATGTCACGGCCGTGGTCTATGCACTATTCGCACTTGTATCCTTTGTCTGCATGCGTAAGAGGAACAGCCAGCGTGCGGATAAGAAGAGCAAGGACAGAGACTGAGACTGAGACTGATGTCCACCAATACCAATACTATATACTATATCCATATATATTTTCTAGACCAGACATAAAGCAATGTTCTTCCAGCAGTCTCCTATTGCCAGCTATTTTCACCTACCCACAGCGACAACACACACAAAACAACACCCACAATTCCAAACAACAACACCCACACCCATGTGTGTGTGTGTGTGCACACCTACTCTGTGCATGCACTTTGGCTGCAAACCGGGAACAAGTTTGTTGACCGCATTCTCAACGTGACGTGATTAGCTTCTCTTTAGCTTCTTTATCTCTGCTTAAACTACAAGCGAACTACTTTTAAGTCTGTCTATCTGTCTCTCTGTCTGTCTGTCCAGTCTTTATTATGCATTCGTCTCAACTATACAATTTTGACAAGTTTCTTGTTTGTTTGTTGTTGCTGCTGCTGCTGCTGCGGCGGCGGCTGATGTTGCTGGTTGCGCACGTGACACCTTTGTAGATTTGTTTTTTAGGCGTCATAAATTTCCATGAAATTTTTGATGCGCTCTAACATGCTAATGTGCCCCGCCATCATCTTGTACCAGGCATTTCAGTCTCTCCGTCTCTCAGAGATAAGCTTTGGGCTTTTTATTTGTGGCTTTTGGCTGATGCACATTCGAGTTCATGTAAATTATCGTACACGATTTTCTAGCTCTTGTCGGGCAGTTATGTTTCTTTGTTATAGCACACACACCAACTGGATGTTAAGTTCTTAAGTAAAATGTGGCTCTTTGCTTAATGCACATGTTCGAGTTAGGCTTTAGATTTTACACAAGTTATTGTTGCACTTATGCTTCTAAAAATCGTTTGTAAGTAGTCTTTGTACAATCGTTTCTTATGTGCTCATTTGAAAACTATATTTAGAGTGTTTTGATGAAGTTTTTAATAAATATATATATAATATAGTTATTTAATATCTAATAATAAAGTTCATCTTAAGCTTAATAAAACAATTATTGTTATATTTATTTATTTTTTATTTACACTCAATTTATTATCCAAAGCTGCTTTTCGTTTTCTGTCAAACTTTATTTTATAAGTAGTGTGTAAGCAAATAAAATCTTGCAAAACTATAATTTGGAAATTTTGAACAAAAGAGTTCAACTCAATTGTGTTTTGAAGCCAATTTTTGCACTTTTCAGGACTATTCAGAAGAAGTCAAGAGTTTATCACTGGTGCGTATAGATATAGAATAAAGAGCCAGAGTTCAAATTACTACAGAAATTATAGCATAAGTCGATTGATAAAAGTTCCTATTTTGCAACGTTTTACAACACCTTTTCAAAATCTCTCCCCATTGGATTTTGAAAGCCAAAAAGTCAAGCGCAAAAAAGTCAAAAACCAAGCAGCTATTGTTAAAATTTGTTCAGACAACTATATTTTGAACAGTCTCACACATTTCATATTAATCTCAAGACTGAGCAAAGACATTAGAAATATGTCTAGACTTCTGCGGGCCGGTCCGTCGCGCCTGCCCTGTGAGCGTAAGTATTCCCAAATAGCCTTCCAGAGTTGCTAACCTAAACATCCAAGCTGCAGTGTTGCCCAATCGTTTGACCTATTTTGTGAACATATCGCGACAATTGGCCGCAAAGACTCCGGCCAGCAAGACGGCGCCCAAATGTCCTCCTCCCGAGCCGCCCAAGCTGAAGCCGGGCTTCTTTCCCAGCGGTGGCACTCACGCCCTCTTCAGCGATCTGCCCAAGCCGGAGGGTGACTTCTATAAGGCCTACAATGCCAAGAACTCCAAGTACAACATGGTGCTCCTCAGTAGCATTGTGGCGCTCATTGGCACCATTGCGTATACCGTTACCTCGGAGGTATTGCCCATGTATGCCACTGTGCCCGATTATCCGTACACCGAGAACGAGATGGAGGAGTTTGCCAAGGAGGAGGAGCGCCGACAGGAGGAGAAGCTGGAGCGCGAGCAGCGCCATCAGGATCTGCTCGAGGCCAAAGAGCTTAAGGTGCGCAGTCGCAAGGCCAAGGATGCCATGGCCATTGAGGTGCAGCTCATGCAGAAGGACATCGACGAGGGCCTCAATGATCAGGAGATGTCCGAGCTGGTCAGGTTGACGCAGGAGCGCGAGGAGTTCGAGAGCTGGGAGAAGGCGGAGCTGAAGCGTCTCGAGGAAAAGGAAAAGGAGCGCGACAAGATCAAAAAGGAGAAGGAGAAGGCCAGGCAGGAGGAGCAGAAGCAGCGCGACAAGGAACGCAAGGAGCGCGAAAAGCAAAAATAACTCAATTCCAACACAAGAAAACAACAAATAAGAAAACGTTCCTTCTACTCTTTAACACATTATCAAACAACATTATTCATTATTGTTTCAAACACCAACAGCTACCAAAATGCACATGAAATCATGAAAAAACGACAGCAACTTAACTTAACTAATCGATATTGTGTAAATGTAATGTTTTAAATTGCATGCAACAATGTTATAACAATAAATGTATTCCAATTGCTGTTGTTAAAACGTAGAATATTCTCTTTTTGTTGAAAGGCTTTTAGTCTGTTATCATTTAATGTAAATCAAATTGACTTCAATTTCTCTTTTCTGTAATTATAGAAAATTTGGCTCAATTCCGGAGAATGAAATTCTTATTTCAAAAGTTAATTGCCTAAATTCCATAATTCTATATTGTTTTCGAGTCTGTGGATAGATTTCACTAGCTTTTATTTTGCACTGCTATATGCTATATAATAGTTTGTGTGTAATTCGCAAATATCTCGCTGCACATGCTTTTAAAATATCTTAAATTAAAATTATAAATGCCTTTTGAATACTTTGAACTCACATAACTTGGCCAAAACTAAACAGATTTTGAAGTGTTAGAGCAATTTGTTCATGGTTTTGTCCTTATTTTTTTTCTACATTTAAGTTTTGTTAACTTTTTAAAATTTCATATTTCTTTAATTTTTCCGAAAAAAGCATGTACTTTACTCATTTTCAGAAAAATTTTAATTCAAAAAAATAGAATCGCGAAATTTAATTGTTAATCGATTGTGGGTGTCATAAATTAAAAACTATAACGTTTTGCATATATTGTAAGCCAGTTGTGGGTTTTTTGTACTTGATGCAAATTAATTAATATTTATACTAATTATATATATATAATATTCTGAAGTTAAGTTGGAATATTATTCATAGATATGTACTTTATTCTCGTTTATTGCAACTAAAATGTGGACTGCAATGTGAAAAACATTCCGACCGCCTTTCTATTGATGATCTATGCACATTTATTAACTTCAAGTAGTCCGCTCTGTTCTGACCCAACAAGTGGTCATATCTATGGATATACAGATGTACTATATATATAGCTGAAACAACGGATTCTTCTATGACGGTCAGAGAGGAACAACAAAGGAAACGGCTCATTGCATGTAATCAGTAAAAAGCACACTTGCCGCATCGCCAACTAAATTGTATCTCATAGATAACGAACCCATATTCGCATATTCGCATATTTTTCGCATGTGGCACGAAATTCAATTTGCAGCTGAAGTCGCATAAAGGCCCAGCCACTGTTCCAATTGCCCCGGCTAATAAAATAATGTGTGCCTCTTCTATGGCAACAATGTATTAAATGCAATTTCCCAACTGGGGCTACTTGTTGCTGTTGCTCTAGCTGCTGCTCTATCTGTATCTGTATCTGTATCTGTATCTATATCTTTTGCGCTAAGTGTGCTGGATGTGCGCACATAATGAATCACAATCGTCGTCAGTTAAGCTCGGCTTATCATTAATCAAATTAGCTGCACTCCCATCAGCTTCCTCCAACAACAACAAAACACTTGCTGCCGCTTTTCTTCGGCCCCTTCGTGCAGCACAGTGGGTGATGATCAACATTAGCATTAGCATCAGCATCAACATCAACATCAGCAGCAACATCATTAAGCCATGAAAATGAAAATGAAAATACAACTCACTGTTTTATTCGTTTTCCCTGTCCAAAATGGAGCAGCAAATGAACTTTTGTGAAGCGTAACGCAAAATGATTTGTAGCTAATGTAAAGATTTCATGTCTTCAAACATAAATGAACTTCAAGTGCTAGAAATATACGTTTATAGTGAGAATACTTAGTTAGAAATGTTTTAGTTATGTATGATATGAAAGCTGTAACGCTAAGATCTTAAGACACCGCTAAGATCTGATAAAAACATTACTTAAAACAAAATTACAGTTCAATTAATGATTTTTCTTCATTCAAACAATTTATTATTTCTTTAGATCTTTTTCAGAACAAAATGAAAAGTAAAAGTTACTATGTGAAATATTTTATATATTTTAAATTCCATGCCGAAATAATTAAATTTTATTGTATTTTATTGTTGTATTTTATTTTATATTTGAATTATTTTTAATAAATAAGTCTCTTAAATTCCTGTTTAAAATTGTTCATTTAAAAATGTGCTTGGCTTTGGAAAATATATTTATTTAAAATTAATATATTCACTGTGGAGCCTAACTTTTATTTTTTATTTGAGCCTAAGGCATTTATATTTCTAAATCTTTAATTAAAAAGTGTCGTATATTATCTATTTTGTTTGCTTTAAATTTGTATGCTCAAACGATCTTGCGCACCACTGTGCACTGTGCCCACATTTCGCAGCAGCTGAATGTTGGAAACTAGCTCTGTGTGTAATTTATCATATGTGCATTTTCCAATGCGGCATTCTCAATGCTCGCTGCTCTCTGCTCGCTTCTCTCTGCTCGCTTCTCGCTGCTCGATGGTATTCCATAACCATATCTACAGGCACAGCCGGCCTTTAATACTGTCACACTGTCACAAAGTCGGGCGATTGCTGTCGTGTTTGCTCCTCTGCCTTTTATAATGCATTTATGCTGCAATTTGTTTGAATTAGCGCTCGGATCGTGTCGCTTTATTTGGGGCGTGTGTGCCCATCTGTATCTGTAGCTGTAGCTGTAAATGTATCTGCATCTGCATCTGCATCTGTATATGAATATTATAGAGTGAACTGAACTGCATTATGCAAGCGAGTTTAAAGTAAAAGTAGCTAGCAGCAGACACACATTTAATGCTTCCGGGTAAAGGTCTCTTTGTGGGCTTAACCAACTAGATTTCTCTTCAACACGATATCAACTCTTATCTCTGGCTTATCTCTAACCACATGTAAATATTTGCATCGTTTGCATCGTGTTTTTTGGGTGTTATTGTGGTTATTATGATGTTATGCTCGAGACTGATAAGGTTGAATGCTGCTGCTGCCTCAGAGTCTGCCTCACAGTCTGCCACCTGCCACAAAAACACAAACACAAACAAAGAAGCGCCAAGAGTTATAGTAATTGCTGTTGTTCGACTGCATTTTCATTTTCAATAGACTGCCTCTGTTACATTTACGGTTTGTACTTCGCCATTTTTCCCAGGCGCATTCCACAGATGCTCAGACAGCTGTATCCGAGCAAATAAAGCAAAATATCCACTTGAAGCTGTAGTTGTTATTCCAGCACTCAGCTACTATAGAAGCGTGTTAAGCTTAGAGTGCAAAGGCTTAATAGACACTAGAGCTGATCATAATAACAAAATCAGACAATTGTATTTCGCATCAGCCATGAGGAATTTAGAAAGAGACCCTTATAAGGTTAAGTTATAAGTTGTACTCTATTACGATTTTTGAACCATTAGAATATGGGAGATTTTAATAAATATATCTTTGAAAAAACTGTAGGAATGGATTGTAAATGATTTTATTAAAAGCTCAAAATACATTTTTATTTTAATTATTTAAAATATTATAAAAAAATGTTTTTTTTTTCTTTTTTATATGGCCTATTCTAACGTGTTACTGATTGTTTTTTATTATTTTGTCTGGCCGTATGACTTTTGTCATAAACCTTACAATACATTGTTATTAAATGAAATTTATGTATTTAGTTATGGCTTTACTATCCCAGTGGTACAAGAAAAACTTATATAAGAATAACATATATGGTTTGTTTTGTTGATTTTTTAAACAGACAAACTATATATCACTTAATTTCCTGTATGGTATAGAATTTAAGTCATCCTTAAGATTGCTTAAGCAGTTTTCTTAGTCTACTATCAAACTTTTGCTATTTGCATTTCCGTTTCCTGTTATCAACAAATTGATATTCACCGAGAAATATTATTCTGGCTCTGCTCTTAGACAGTTGCTGCCTTTCTTTTAAATTGCATGTAGAATTTCTATGCAATAGAAGCATTCCCAACTGCAGCTGCGCTCTCATGACTATCGTTCGAAGGGCAATCCCATTTTCTCAATCCCAGCACAAACACACATTCCTCTGCAGCTGGAATCCTGTCCCAGTATCTGTCATGTTTACTTGTGCGGAATAGCAAACACCAGAGACAAATTCTTTGACAGATCTGCAGAGACTGCTCAGCTTGGCACAAGAATCTGAAAATGAACAAGTGGAGAAGGATTATCTTCGGCGTGCCGAAGATTAAATACTCTTTTCGAACCTTAAAGCAATTTTTACTATTTTTCCGTGACTGCTTATTTAATTCGCAGATATTAATGTCGCATACATATACCCCTACATATAAAATAAAATATATAAAGGTATTCATGTAAACAGGGACGTTTCACTATCCGCAGCTCGTGGACGCGTCCCTTAGCATTCATAAGTGCTACCGAATTGAACAATATACAAGTTTCAGTTTTTCCAAAAAGTCAAAACTACATTACATATGTATACTACAATATACATACCAAATTTTGTGCCTGTTGCTCTTATACCTTTCAAGGCCGCTGTCGGAAATTGAATTGTCATAAAACTTAATCTGAACATACGAGAGCTTATATTCAGAATTTGAGATCCATATTTTTTTTCGCGTGTCATTGGTTTTGCCAATGAATTTAAATTTTTCTTTTGAATTATTCTATTAAAGCTACTTTATGTATGAAAAAAAATTAGAAACAATTTAGGAAATTGAAAATAAATGAATTTGACTACAGCTATTATATATTTGAAAAGAAGAATAAGAAAAAATGAAAATAAATGACCAGTCGCCGCTGGTTTCGAACCCGGGTCCTCTCGCTCACCAGTTCGCAACTTTACCCACTACGCCACAAGCCGTTTTGATGATCGCTGACAAAATCCCTTGAAGAGCAGACTGTCAAAAGCTTTCTTGTTTTGCTTTGTACTGCTTACACCAAGCAGTTTTAAGAATCGCTAACAAACTCGATTTATACTGAGCTTTTGTTTTTTCGCGTGGCATTGTTTTTGTTCTAAGCCATTGAAAGCAAATGAATTTGATTACAGTTATTATATATTTGAAAAGAAGAATAAGAAAAAATGAAAATAAATGACCAGTCGCCGCTGGTTTCGAACCCGGGTCCTCTCGCTCACCAGTTCGCAACTTTACCCACTACGCCACAAGCCGTTTCGATGATCGCTGACAAAATTGCTTGAAGAGCCGACTGTTACAAATTTCCTTCTTTTGTTTTCCTGCAACCTGCAACTCGCGTTTGTCAGCATTTGTTTTTTCGCGTGGCATTGTTTTTGTTCTAAGCTATTGGAAGCAAATTAATTTGATTACAGTTATATATTTGGAAGGAAGAAAAAGAAAAAAGTATTAAATTAACAATCAGTCGCCGCCGAGGCTCGAACTTGAACTTGCGAAACATGCGTTCGTTAGCGCGGCTCTTTACGCCATACGCCACAAACCGTTTTGATGATCGGTGGCAAAATACCTTGAAGAGCAGACTATCAAAAGCTTTCTTGCGCTTGACTTTGTTTGCTCAGACTATCAAAAGCTTTCTTGCGCTTGACTTTGTTTGCTCATATGCACCTGTTTTTTCAAAATATTTAATGACGCATATCTTCGCTGTTTATGACTCAATCGATTTGCGATTTTACCCATCGATGAGTTATATGGATGTTCAAGTGTACAAGGAAATTTAAGGCAATTGCTTTGAAAACATCGGATTTATGGCCAAAACCGACTTTGAGGTGTATGGCAGCTATAAGATATAGTGGTCCGATCCGGCCGGCTCCGACCAATGTGCTGTCCCCTTGAATAATAAGTGTCTGTGCAAAGTTGCATCGCGATAGCTCAAAAACTGAGGGACTAGTTTGCATACATACAGACAGACAGACAGACAGACAGACAGACAGACAGACAGACAGACAGACGGACATGGCTAGATCAATTTGTTTTTTTTTTATAAGCATATTGGCAGTAACTTTTGGGGGTCTCAGACGCTTCCTTCTATGCGTTACAAACTTCAGGACAAACTTAATATACTATTTTCTTCGAAAAGAGTATAAAAAGCATTGGGGATGTCTATGCCCCGAGAGCAAAGATCCAAAGCGTTGCAGACTTTCGAAACGATTTGAAGTAGTAGTCAATAATTTTCAACTCTCACTTTAAAGGTGATTAAAGAAGCTCTGTAAAAATATGTTTAATGGCCGAAAAATGTACGCTAATTATGCAAATTGACCAGCAACAACAACAACAACAATAAGAGTATGCTATTTAGCTTCTCGATACGAGCATTCGCCTCGAGGCTTTCTGACGCGAATAACTCACTTGGAAGAGAAGGAGCCAAAGCCATAGTCAAAGCCAAAGCCAAAGCGTGCCAAAGCGGAGTTCCATTGATATTGAGGTCTTGCCACAGTTAGCGCACACAGAGCGCAGTTATAACAATTCTAACGCTTTTGTATCTGCCAGATACACTGTTGAGGCTCAGTCTCAGGCAGTGGGTCAATTCTCCATGCTCTACTCTCGCTGGCAATCAATTTGCTACCAGCCGTTGTTCGATAGCACTTGCGTACACTGAAAGAAAGCTGGCATACATTAAGTGTTGGTACTCAATTCTCCAAAATCAAGTAGAAAACAATGAATAGATCTAATACTCATTTTTCAGAAAAGTTTCTACATTTTTAAGTAGGATTTTCGAAAATCAAGCAGATAACAGTAAAAAGGTCCAATAATACTTTTTCTGGAAAGTTTTAACATAGTTTTTACATTTTTACAGTACGATTCTCTAAAATCAAAGAGAACACAACGAATAAGTCTAATAATACTTTTTCAGAATAGTTTTTACATTTTTATAGTACGATTTTAAAGTAAAATTTCCTATAAAATCAAGCAGAAAACAATGAATGAGTCTAAAATTTCCAAAATAATATAATCAAATGAAAAATGTCAGTAAAACATAGTTTCGTCATTAAAATGTTGTCTACTGCATATGAGTGTATTCGAATTTACCATATTCTTCTTCTCACATTGCTAAGCTACAATGTACGTCTTGTCTGCCCCATATATTTTCGTGCAGTGTATGCTTCGTTCTAGCTTGAAGCGTACGCTTGGTGTGCCACTCACGTAGCTCGTCCCGCTACAACTGGAGAGTCTCTGCGGCTGACTCATATTGTGGTCATAATAATAATAAGCATTTCTCTAGTTACTTTCTGCTTTCTATGTACGCCAAGTACTCTTTATACTACTTGTTGCTCTTCGTGCTTTTTAATTAATTTTTAATACACTCGCAGCACATTTCATTGACTTGTGGGCTGACTTCTGAGCAGCTTGGCTGCCCCACAGCTCAGAGCAACGAATTCATTATTAATTTTTTGCCTTTTTTCTTTGGTTTTATTTTTGGAGGGGGTGGGTGGGGGAATGGAAGGGGGTTGGCTTTAAGCCGGAGCACGCCCCTTGGTGGAATGTGTGACCGCTTCGGCTTGTGGCCGGCCGCAGTGCCTCAAGTTTGCCTTTGTCCAATTTGTTGTCTGGTCATCATCAAATTTATACTTTTAAGACATGTCCAGTGCACAGTGGGACCAAAAGCATATGCATGTTCCATAGCATAAGCAGTTTGCATTTGGGCTGTAATATATATTTATATATATTAATATTTTATACTTCATAGTTGTTGAAATTTAAAGAAAATTATTCTAAGTTTTTTTATAAAATCCTTTATTTAAATCTGAGTATTTTTTCATTATAGAAAATATTTGATTTGTAACAATATATAAGTTCTCTAAAAAATATTTAAAATCTTCTCTAATACTATATCTTCTTCTTTGGTTATTTTATTTCCAGTTTTATTCTATTAAAATAAATAAAAATCGTTTTTAATAATATTAAGTGTTGCCAGCGACCCACTGTGCGCAGCTACCGTTGTCTTTGTTATAAATTAAATAATTATACGAATATGTGTATTAACTTATATTCTGTATGTATGTAGGCATAAATTGTTACATTAAATTGTTATGTTGCTCATGTTGCTGCCCCTGGGGGCGTAAGCGATTTGTCTTTGGTTAATTTTGTCGGGTGGCTCTTAAGGCGAAGTACCGCTAAGGCCAGCCCCAGCCCAAAAGTCCTGGCCACATGCCAAGACCCAAATCTTTGCGCCATATATCAGCAAAAAAGAAGAAATAAAAGAAGAATGCAGGCCACTTTGGTTGGGGCTTGTAATAAAGTAATTAAAGTCATGACACTGGATGATTTTTTATGGCCAAAGATTAATTGGGTATTCCGGAACGTAAGTGGCTGGCTACGTGGGCGGGTGTATCAGAGAGAGAGAAAAACTGCTCTTTATTCGCTTTTCACATGAGAGATCTTTAATAAGCAATATCAATTTTCACTCACTTCAAAAATGCTGTGTTTACTTGTATATGTTTTTGTGTGTGCAATTGTTATTGTTTCTCATAGTTGTTTAAAGTGTTTTTTACTTTCGCTCTTGTTTTAATTGCCGCCTGCTCAAGATAATGATAATGATGATAATGATAATGGTTATTCGTGTCTGATGTGCAAACACAAACATTACCAACATTTTTTTTTTATTTTGGCCAGCAAATGGTCACGTTAATGTGACCACAAAAAGCGTGTGAACTTCATTACAAAACTGGCTAACAAGCTCACGTGTCGCAAAACTTCAGACACATTGTAATAGCATACATTTTTCTCCATTTCCATTTCCATTTTCATTTCCATGGCCTTCACTTTTGAGTCGTCAAACTTTGCGACTGAATATCGTTTTACCTGGCAGGTGTGTTTGCCAGGTGTGACAATGGGCGATGTCAAGTTCAACATTTAAGGTATTTGTGATACGAAATATAAATATCGCATATACAAAATATGAGAGCGTTACAAACTTTTAACTTAAAACACACAGAATTGAATTCAATTTAAGTAAAATAAATATATTTCTTGTTCATTTTAGTTTATTGCTCCAATTCTCGACTGTCATTAGTCGACATTTTTATAAATACGAAAAATTCTACTTATAAAATGCATATTTTCTTCTCCCATTTGGGTCTGCAAAAAAAATGTAAACTAGTCTGCAAGTCAACGCAATTGCAACATTTAATAATAATTTTAATTGCTAACTGAATCATTCGGATTCGCTACAAGTATTGCCCAATAATCTGAAATTCGTTAATAACACTTGCAGTTTTTGGCTTACATTTGGTTCACCTCTCAGCCACATTTCAGCGTTTTTTTTTTGCAGCCGCCCCGAAAATTGTTGCTTTAGCAACCAGTTGGCTTTATGCTTCATGCTCCAGAAATTAGTCTCACATTTAATTGCAATGCTAGCCGTTGGCAATTTAATGTAAGCCCCCGTCCTCTTCTGTAGCCCCCCTCACAATTGCAACTGTCAGCGTTTAGCAGCGAGTCGACGCATAAGTGGAAAAGACATTTTCTGCAATCGCTTGACGTACAAAAATTGTTTAATTTCAGTCGCAGTTAGTCGCTTCTTTTACTTGTGCCACACGAAAAATTGGGTCAGCAGAATGATGACAAGGAAATGTGTTAATGATAGTGAGTGGCGTAATTAACAAGAAATGGTTTTCAGCTCTGAACGTTTTAAATGCGACCCGCATGCCAAAAACGGCACAAAATGCGACAATTTCCGAGGACAGCGAAACTGGACAGGAAATTGCATGAATGCCACAATAAGAGTCACCACAGCCGCATTGCCAACTCTAGGCTACTTGCCCCAGTCGGTGGCAGATCGTCAAAGCGTCCAGGTGGACAAGAGATCCATCACATTAATCATGCAACATATACATCGATGTGTTGTGTCACAGAATTTGGCATCAATTACAATTGAGCAGGTGTTCATTGCAGAAAGACTCGAAGTCGTATCATATTTTTAAATAATTGATTTTAGATGTTGTTCAGCGTCTTCCATATTATCATATAAAATATTTATTTTAAATACTCATACATCAAATATTTTGAAATAAACTATAATGACATTCTAAAAGTTTATATTATAATTTGTGAACATTTTATTGAAATTTAATATTCTCTTATGCATAATTAATCATCTCGAATAATTGCAATCCAATTAAATACTTAAATATGGCAAATTCTCTGACATCTCAGAAATACATATTCGATTGATTAAAACTTCTCTTCCATGAAAATCCAGCCAATAACAGTAACAAATTTTTCCAAGCCCGCAGCGCAAAGCATTCAAAAATCATCAACAAATTAGTGTCAAAATAATAACAAATTAACAAATCACAACAGCACAGCAAGAAACCAACACACACACACACACACAAATAGACATGGACAAGAAATATGACAGTTTACAAACGGTAAAAATGTGGCCAACAGCAGCAGCAACAACAAACACGGCAACAATAACATAAACAACAACAAACAACATTAGCCCGCTTTGCTTTGCTTTGCTTTGCTTTGATGACGTTGACAACTTTAAAGGCGTCAACTTTCCGACAGCGTTGGGTAAATTTCGTTTGCAGTTGCTGCTGTTAATGTTAACGGTTAATTGGTTAATGTTATTGTTAATGTTAATGCTAATGTTAATGGCCGCAAAAAGGTCAAGCAACTGCATTGTGCATTGGCCCAAAGGGTGCTTCCAGCTGTTTTCTTGTTGGTTTTTACCAATTTTCAATTATCAATTATTCAATATGTTAATGTAATGTTCTATAAGCATTTGCAGCACGTGTCCAAAACATGATAAATGACTAGGAAACAATGCGAAGGCAATTGTTGTTATGAGAAATGCAGCTCAGTAAAAGGGTTAACAAGCTAGTTCATTTCGTTTGAGTCTACAAAAAACAATTAAGTCAAAAGACAACCTATTTTGAATATGATCATTAAGGAATGCACTTTATAATATTTTATGACATTAGATAATTATAGTAGATAATTTATAGTTTTCCTTAATATAAAATGTAGTATGGTAATATAGATAATCATTTCTGAATTTACTGATTTTTTTTAAGTTTTCAATCATAGTAAATACATAAAGGCTTGGCTCCTTTTTTAAGAATCAGTTAAACTTGGGACTCGAACCCGGAACCTCTTTATCACCCGGTAAACCTAATGTTAAATGATCTGTGCATTTTTTGTAACTCAAAGCGTTTTAACAGCTTCCGCTGCAATTAGTAATGATTGCTAAGCCGTCCTAACGTCTTTGCCATTAATAAATGTTAATGTCTAAGGCAGCTTTGCTCACCGAAGTCTGAAATTCAATTTCCACTCTGAAGTTGGCTCATTGTCGTCGTCGTCTTTAATTGAACGGAAGTACATTCACGATTCACGTTTTCGATACGTAATCAAAGGCCTGCCCCCAACTGTGATCTATAGAATGTTGTTTATGCCTGAGTCATCGTTGGACAACGTTGCCAATGTTAACACTCTTTGACTTGTGTCGTCGTCGTCGTCGTCGTCGTCGTCGGCTTCGCTTCCGTTTACCGCTGTTCAATTCTTGATGTTTACTCACTTACTTACGCACTTGGCTCGAATCTCTCTCTCTCTGACAACAAACACACAAACGAAAAGCTTTTCCATCTACGATTGCGGCAAGTGCAAGTTGCAATCGACAACATTTCCGCTGCCAGCCACCCAAAAAAGGCATTGAGCAATTATTTTGGTGGCTGTGTGTGTGTGTGTGAAAAGCAAAAGCGTCGACAGTTGAGAGTCCACCACCAACAACAACAACAACAACAAAGTGGTTATATTGCGCCCACTAATAACCATGGCCAGGCTTTTGGTCGCCTACGCGAAAGGCAAAGACCGGTCAATAACAGCAACAGCAACAGCAACAGCAACTAAATATTGTCAACATTGCAGCACTTGCCGCATGGCAGCAACTGCGACTGCGACTGCAACTTCAACTGTGATGCACACACAAGTGGAGAGGCACAAGGAGGTATTCGGTCTGAGGACGGGGGCAGGTGGGGGACAGTGGGGCTACGGGGGACTTCCAGCTGCGTAGACAGCGCGCAGACATTGCTAGCAGTTTCAGTTTTCAGTTGTCCAAAATGGCCAAGTTAAAATCAACTTTAGCAATAAGTCGCAGCTCACATACACTTTCAGTAGGAATTCAAAAACGAAAGCAAAATTCAACTTAAAAAAATATATATCATAGTAAAACTAGATTAAGTTGCCACTAAAGGTCGCAGAAAACTTGTTTAAATAAAATATACAAATTCTTAATAAAAGATATGTTTTTATGTAAGAATATTTATAAAGTGTGACATATGAAAGGGATTATGTGTAGCTTGATTATTGCGAAAAAAAAGTTTATGCATTGCACTATTTGCAGTTAAATCTTGTTAAATAAATAAACAATATTTACTTAAAGCCAACAATTAAAATATAGATTTAAATTAATGCCTTAAATATGTCATAAGAAGCTAGTTTCAGTATTATTTTTGTGATTTTAGACATAAAAAATACTTTATGTTCGTAAATATCAAACAAAAGCACTTCTTGTTATCTAATTAAAGTGAAATAAATTTAAATAAATCAACAATATTGATCTTAGGCCTGTTAGCTTAAAAAGTTAGTTAAACATAATAAAGCTATTTAATTACTATTCATTTTAATTATACACAAGAACTTAAAATCCAAAAAATACTACTTGCTCTTGAAAAAATAAGTAAATTGCTCTGAAATTGGTTATTATTGACATTATATATTATTTGCTGTATATATGCACTTATGAACAATATCAAACTACAACTTAGAAGAACAACAGGCACTGCTAAAAGTAAATTACCAGCTCCTTGCAGTTAGTTACGAGCTGTCAGACGAAGTTTAAGTACCCTTAACGTGCCTATAAAAATTGTTTGCTGGCTGCGCAGTTTTTGGTCGCCTCTTTTTTTAGGTATTTGTTTTTTTCTTTTTTTTTTGGCATGCGCCGCGTGAAAAACGAAATGAAAAGTTGTCGATGTTGCTGCCGTTGTCGATGTTGCTGTTGCTGCTGTTGCTGTTGTTGCTGCAGCAGTTGTCGATGTTGCAGTTGTGGCCAGTTGGTGGCGCGATGAAGGCTGCGATGCCCGGGCAGTAAAAAACATTTGAAAATGGAAAGTCGTCGTTGCCGCTTTGCAGTTTTGTGTTGATTTCGTTGATTTTGTTTTTTTCGGCTGGGCAGCAACCGGTTGCATTACCAACATTACCACACATGCAACATGTTGCTACTGTCGTTGTTGTTGTTGTTGTTGCTAGTGGTATTGCTGCCATTGCATATTTGTATTATTTTTATTAGTCTTAGATTTATTATTTGTGTATGTTGGCGTTGTGGGTCGGCTGCTAATTGGTTGGCAATGTGCAACAGCAGAAAATATGAAAAAATGTTGTAACTGCCTGTTAGAAATTTTTATTGCAAATCTTTGAGATGCCAATGATAAAATGTGTGTGTATTTGTGTGTGTGTGTATCTGCAGCGACTGTCGGTCTTATGAAAGCGAAAGTCTTCAATTTGAAATTGAAGTTTGCAGTTCGGGAAAAGCGAAACGGCCAAAGCTATATAAACAAAAACTGCCAACCAAGTGCAGGTTTAGTGGCCCATAAAGAGCTGTCATTAAAAATGTGTTGGCCCGTAAATAGAAATTTGCACTATGAACGGGAATTATGTAAGCTCTCTATGGAAAAAGTTCAACCACATTCAGCTTTTGGCACTGCGCTATTTAAATTGCAAATTTGCTTTGGTTTCTTTCAAAGTTAAGACAAAACTTTATTTATGTATCTTCAAACATTGCTGCTGGTTGAAATAGCTAAATCGATCACCATTTCTAAACACTCTTGAGAATTGTTTTGTTTTTACAACTAACCATAGTATTATAAGAGCACAGTTATAAAGACCCTCAATTTCAAAATCATGTTTTTGGCATGTATCATTTTTTACACTTTTTTGTATTTCTTGTCATTTTTTATGGAATGTTCATTGAAAACTTATTGTTGTACTGCTTGTATATATTAAAAAATACCTATTTAAATTTAAATTAGTTGCTGACCATGATATGTGGTTGTTTAAATGTTACTAAATCAAGTATTTGCTGCAAAAATTAAATAATGAAATTCAAACAAAAGATTTAGAATGACATCTTAAGGTTATGTTAAGTAAAATTTAAGGTTATTGCGGCGAGTACATTTTAAAGACCATATATATATTATTTATATATTTCTTGAAATCGAATTTGTTTTTATGCCAAGAATAGCTGATCCAATTGACAAACGATAGCCACAATAAGATCTTAAGCACACTTTATCTTTAGCTCATATAAGGAAAACTTCCCACAACATATTTTTAGTTTTCGACTCTCATTCGCACTTTCATTGAAAGATCCCGCAAAAATTTCACCTGCTCATCTTTGCAAACCACTCAACCCACCTGCCCAGATGATGTGAGCATAAACACACACTCACACACGCACACACACCTGAGATGATTCGAGTGCACGCACAACAAGTTTGCAGCTTATCCACTTAGTGCTGATATTAACATTTGATTTAATTGATGAGTATTACGCGTATTTCTCTTTCGATTGCGATTCGATTGCTGTTAAATGTTTATAACTTTCACTGTCTCTGGTCTATCGCTAGAAAACAATAATTAATACATTCAATGCACATAATTAACTTTGTCGATTTTTCTGTTATGTGGCGGCATCTTTTTCTATGCGATTTCATGGTGTGAATATATTTTACAGCGGCATCTTGGCTTTTTATAGTCGTTTCGTTTCGTTTTTCTTTCTAACAATTTTTCTCTTCTTATTGCGCTAATTTTCGCACTTGGCAATGACGCCGTTTGTTTGGTTTACGGTTAACGGTTTCTGCCATGGGAAATGGGGAAAAGCGTTGAGGAAAAGCCAACTGCAGCTAAAACAAAACAAATACACACACTCCGCAATTCATTATGTGAATTTAACCTTCAGTTTTCCGGGTAATAAGTAAAACAGTTTGCTTTAAAATGATATACTACAAAGTACGGAAGACATTATGAAATATCTTGAATTAAAAATTATCTACATACTGTTCGAATCAGGAGTTTTTAAGCATTTTATACTAATAAAACTTGGTACTGGCGTAAAATAGTTTTGTTTAATTTGAGCAGAATTGATTTATTTTAAACTTTAATATAATATAACATTTTTTGTTTATAGTTTTTACTCCTATTTCCGCATTGATTTTGTAACCATTTTTTATTTATTTTTGTTGTACAACTCAAATCAAATTTAACTAGACCCGCTCAGTGTGCTCAGCGATTTGTGCATTTCCTTTTGGCAATGTGAGCACATAAATCAGAAACTTCATTAACACAACTGCCAAAATCTATGAATATAAATCTAAATGCAGCTAGACGCCTAATAGTAAAAGTCCACAAGCCAACCAGCTTGCTCCTCAAAGTATTCCTCGTTAGCTTCTCCTGGCCAGTGCCAACTACGTGACGACCTCATGTGCTCAAATTATAGCAAAAGCGCAACAACGGCAAACTTGCAACTTGGCAACTTGGCGACTTGCAACTTGGCAACTTGGCAACTTGCAACCGGCAGCCAGCGATATAAATAACTCAATTTAGGAAAAAGTGTTAACTTGAAATTTGCCAATAAATCAATGGACAGGCGGGCAGGCACCTTGTGATTAGCAGCAACCCAAAACCTGCCGATTGCTTATCTACTGCACAGGCACCCTGCTTCTCCCTGCTCCTCCCACCGCCCCCTGTGAGTAATTTTCGAAAAGCGGAAGACTTTTCAATAAGCTTGGCCATGCAAACCAAAAAGAAACGAAACGAACGGAAAAAAGCGCTATATAAGAAAAAAACGACACGGACTGCGAGATTGGGCAGCCGTCACTTCGCCTGACAGGCAATAAACATTGCGATTTTTGGTGCCGTTTTGCGAGATCTTTTCGTGTTTTGTATACCCTGTAAAAAATGGGGTTGGAAGTTATGTGGTGCAAAGAGGCAGATGGAGGACGAAGCTCTATCTTCTATACCTTATAAAGTACAAGTTTATTTTAGTTTTGTTTCGATAACTTTCGCCTGCTTCCACAATTCGATCATTTTCAATTTAAGACATCGTTTTTGTAAGAAAAAACATTAAGAACTGAGAACGTCAAAATAACAACTTTTTTTACATTCTCGATAACTTTTTATTTCTTACACAAATATTTTCGATTTCGATGCCTTTTTATATTCTTCGCTACATTGTACTTTATTAAAGAAAATACCAAAAAATAGGATTTAAATACTTTTCGATACATATTTTAGTGGGAATCTGTGCTTGCTCCAAGGTATCGCCCAGTCAAGCACTCTTGACTAGTGCTTGTTGTTGTTTTTATATTTCATCTGTGGCCGTAAGCGTTTTTTCATACATTTTTAACTTGGCCGTTTCTTTCATTGCTGCCAAAATAATTTGGCTCACTTCACGCCTGTCAGACGGGAAGCTGCTTAGATCTTTATCTTTATCTTGCACTGCTTATGCTTTTCAAATAAACTTCAATATCAACGTTTAATTGAAATTAATTTGTTTGTCGGTCTGTCTGTCCGTCTGTCTGTCTTTATGTCTGTCTGTCAGCGGACTTCTACGCTTTCGCGTGTCAGGTCACTTCATTAAAATATGCTTACAAAACCTTTGACTATACTCTGTATATGAGTCTAGACTGATTCCGAATCAGATTCTGTTACTGTTTCTGGTTCTGGTTGTGGTAACTTGTGCCAATATGAAGTGAGTATATGTGCATATATATAAAGCTTAAATCCAACCGGTTCTCGGCTTCTCGGGCCGATATTATTATGCTGTAACCGGTTTGCATGGCGTTGTTTTTTTTTTGCTTTTTTAATTTTATTCTCTGCGTTAAAAAATTTTGTGTTTTGTGAAATATTTTGTTTGCATTTTGAGCGCATTTGACACACAACCGCAGAGAAGCTGGTTCAAAAGGTTCATCTGGACAGATTCGTTAACTGTAAACGGTTTTAAGCTCTTGTGTTCTTGCTTGTTTTTTTGGCTTTTTTTTGGCAGTTCCGATTCGGTCGATCTATTGTTGGATTACATGATTTTGCATACAAATGCAAATGTTATTTATTCGACTCGTATTATCTTTGGTTTATTGGGCAGGTGCCGTAGCCATTATCATCTATAATGCAAATCAGTGTATTATAAACTTTTAAATTAAGGTTACGCTAGACTATAGTTAACTGAATATGTTAAGCTCTTAACAGTATTAGCTAAAGAATTAATCGAATAGATAATGATTATACCTTAACAAACAGTATTTGATCATTTAAATAATAATTTAAATTTTTTCTCTGTTTTCAGCTCTGAAAAAAAGCACTTGAAATCTCAGTAAAAACGCCAACCATTTAAGCGGTAAGTTAAACAATAGACAGTTGCACATATTTACAAACACTCAACTCGATGAGTGTTTGCCAAGCAATTAAAATCACGTTTGAATCCAATTTATATTGGTGTCAGTCAATCGGAACCCATTAAGGAATCGACGTCCCACAAATCTTTCTGCAATTTCATAAATATTTCCGTTTTGTTTTTTTAGTTAACGCTTTCCGCATCGGGAAAGTTGCTAAAAATGATCATTAGCTGATCATTCGATGGCCAATTAATCGATTGCTGACTATAATTATTGCTGCTTCGATTTTAGGCGGAAATATTCAAATGAATCAGCGTTTAAAGCACCGTTATCTTGAGGCCTTAATATCTTTTCTTATGAGCCATAAACTTGAACGATATGTTATAATATTTCATGCTCCACTTATTAGAAAACAAGTGGAGAAGGATTATCTTCGGCGTGCCGAAGATTAAATACTCTTTTCGAACCTTAAAGCAATTTTTACTATTTTTCCGTGACTGCTTATTTAATTCGCAGATATTAATGTCGCATACATATACCCCTACATATAAAATAAAATATATAAAGGTATTCATGTAAACAGGGACGTTTCACTATCCGCAGCTCGTGGACGCGTCCCTTAGCATTCATAAGTGCTACCGAATTGAACAATATACAAGTTTCAGTTTTTCCAAAAAGTCAAAACTACATTACATATGTATACTACAATATACATACCAAATTTTGTGCCTGTTGCTCTTATACCTTTCAAGGCCGCTGTCGGAAATTGAATTGTCATAAAACTTAATCTGAACATACGAGAGCTTATATTCAGAATTTGAGATCCATATTTTTTTTCGCGTGTCATTGGTTTTGCCAATGAATTTAAATTTTTCTTTTGAATTATTCTATTAAAGCTACTTTATGTATGAAAAAAAAATTAGAAACAATTTAGGAAATTGAAAATAAATGAATTTGACTACAGCTATTATATATTTGAAAAGAAGAATAAGAAAAAATGAAAATAAATGACCAGTCGCCGCTGGTTTCGAACCCAGGTCCTCTCGCTCACCAGTTCGCAACTTTACCCACTACGCCACAAGCCGTTTTGATGATCGCTGACAAAATCCCTTGAAGAGCAGACTGTCAAAAGCTTTCTTGTTTTGCTTTGTACTGCTTACACCAAGCAGTTTTAAGAATCGCTAACAAACTCGATTTATACTGAGCTTTTGTTTTTTCGCGTGGCATTGTTTTTGTTCTAAGCCATTGAAAGCAAATGAATTTGATTACAGTTATTATATATTTGAAAAGAAGAATAAGAAAAAATGAAAATAAATGACCAGTCGCCGCTGGTTTCGAACCCGGTCCTCTCGCTCACCAGTTCGCAACTTTACCCACTACGCCACAAGCCGTTTCGATGACGCTGACAAAATTGCTTGAAGAGCCGACTGTTACAAATTTCCTTCTTTTGTTTTCCTGCAACCTGCAACTCGCGTTTGTCAGCATTTGTTTTTTCGCGTGGCATTGTTTTGTTCTAAGCTATTGGAAGCAAATTAATTTGATTACAGTTATATATTTGGAAGGAAGAAAAAGAAAAAAGTATTAAATTAACAATCAGTCGCCGCCGAGGCTCGAACTTGAACTTGCGAAACATGCGTTCGTTAGCGCGGCTCTTTACGCCATACGCCACAAACCGTTTTGATGATCGGTGGCAAAATACCTTGAAGAGCAGACTATCAAAAGCTTTCTTGCGCTTGACTTTGTTTGCTCAGACTATCAAAAGCTTTCTTGCGCTTGACTTTGTTTGCTCATATGCACCTGTTTTTTCAAAATATTTAATGACGCATATCTTCGCTGTTTATGACTCAATCGATTTGCGATTTTACCCATCGATGAGTTATATGGATGTTCAAGTGTACAAGGAAATTTAAGGCAATTGCTTTGAAAACATCGGATTTGATGGCCAAAACCGACTTTGAGGTGTATGGCAGCTATAAGATATAGTGGTCCGATCCGGCCGGCTCCGACCAATGTGCTGTCCCCTTGAATAATAAGTGTCTGTGCAAAGTTGCATCGCGATAGCTCAAAAACTGAGGGACTAGTTTGCATACATACAGACAGACAGACAGACAGACAGACAGACAGACAGACAGACAGACAGACGGACATGGCTAGATCAATTTGTTTTTTTATAAGCATATTGGCAGTAACTTTTGGGGGTCTCAGACGCTTCCTTCTATGCGTTACAAACTTCAGGACAAACTTAATATACTATTTTCTTCGAAAAGAGTATAATCATATTACCAAAGCTTCGCATTTGATTATAGTCAATGGTTAGAAACAATGGGAAAAATGACTTTCCAAACAATTTGTATGTCTCTTTCTTCCCCTCTCTCTTTCTCTCTCTCTCTCTCTCTCTCTCTGCATATATAGCAGCTGTTCTGTTTCCCTCTCCTTCTAGTTGTGGTTTCGCTCAAATGAACACCAACAACTTGGGCAACTGAACGTGTTAGTTATTAAAAGAAAAGTTGACAAATGACGAATTCAGCGAAAAAAAATGAAAAAATGAAGTGTAGCGCTTACTTTGGACGTGAAAAGCGGCAGGGAAATTGTTGTTGCTGCTGTTGAGAAAACCGAAAAGTGAAAATCTTGGCAAATCAAATTGTAGCAAAAAGTTATGAAAATTAAATGAAATCATTACCAAGACTTTGGCGCTTTTCTAAACAAATCAAGCTTGAACTGGGCGTAAAGTGAAATCGCTGGGAAAATGAAAAATTGTTAGTTTTACCGTTATTATAGCCGTTTGGCTATTTTCGACATTCACTATCGATTTAAAACAAAATTTTATGATTCTTAAGCTTGAAAACAGTTTCTATAAGTATATAAAATTTAGATGCAGAATTAAACTAGATCGCAAACTTTTTTTGGAATTCAATTTAGCACAGTGTTTTCTCCGAGTGTACACATATGTAAGTAAAAAACTTCTAATATACATAGTTAGTTATTCTTAAATTTCTCAAGTGGTGTTTTTTTTGTTCTTCGTCACTTTCTGTTGCAACGTCATTTACTTGAGAGAATTTCGAACGTGATGAATCATTAATTTACATTCTGCTTTTGTTCATCGAATGAGTCCTACGAAAACTTTAAACAAGCAAACAAAGCCGCAGAAAGTCATTTCTCAAATTCTTTGCTTACACACGAATGAATCTTCTAGAGTTCCTTTTGCCTTTTGGGTCTTTGTGCCACTAACTTAATCACTATCATTAACTATTTATCTAATGTTTGCCTGGGGCGGCCTTAGTTTCATTTTCCATCAACATTTTGTCGGTGCTGCCTAAAAACTCGCGTGCTTTTTTCTTCAAGTTCTCCGAATTTTCATTGTTTACAAAACAGTTTGCGATTTGCTTTGTTCAATTCTTTTTTCTGCATTTATTTCTATCTGTCTTTATCTTTGCCGATTTTTTTTTTTGTGTTGTCAACACAATTAAAGCAAATTGCCAATTGTTGCTGTTTGTCTTCGTCTGCTTCTGCAACACCTAATTTTTGTTGAATAGATACAAAATCTTAACAGTAGTTTTGACATTAATAGCTTGATCAAACAATGGCCGCAAACTGTGCAACAAAAGCCGCACAACACAAATTCAGAAATTCATAAATAATTTGATACAGTTTGAATTTTGTTATGCTCTTTTTTGTGTATTATTATTATTATTATTATTATTGTGTTTAGTGCGTGGCCCGCAGCGTTATTGAAAAATGCAAATCGAAAGGCTGGCCAAGCTGTATTTATAGATGAATAGTTAAAGCTTTTAGTAGGCGTCACACTTTGATCGTCTGCGATTGTGTAAGCAGCTACTATTATATGAATGTTCTAGTTGACTTTCACACACACACAAACACACACACACACACTGTGAGAGAACAGTGGGCACTTTCTAAATGCGACTCGTAAATACACAAATCATCGTGTCTGTTGAGGAATTCCGTTTATAGAATCCAGTGAAGAAAAAAAAGACCAAATGGCTTTAATTAACAATTTATGTGCAGACCGGTGTTTAGTTATTATTATGCTGCAACTTGCTGCTGCAACTCGCTGCTGCTGCTGCTGCTTCTTCTAGCTTGGGGGCACAGTCGAAGCGTGAGCCCTCAATTTGATGCATCATCCCATCTTCAATAATCGCTGGCTTCTGTGTTGTCAACCTTGCCGCTTCTGTGCTTCTGTGCTGTTGCACACATATATTTATGTATATATATATATTCTGACTAGTCATGCTTAATTATTATGATTATCGACGTTTTATGCCCTATAATTGCCATTGGCCGTGACTTGGCCTTTTAGATCGTTTCGAAAAAATATCTAGGCCGTCTCCACAATGTCGCTTTACTTAATTGATTCACAATTGTTAAGCTTAACTTAGTTAATTCTGTTTCTCATCATGTTTTGGGACGGCATTTAAGTTGGCCCCCGCCCACTTTGCTCTTTGTTGTTGTTGTTGTTGTTCTTACGCATTAGTTATGCAATTGCTCAGGGCAATTTTAATGAATATCTCTTAGTCGCTAGCTAAGTGTCAGCTTAACACAAGCCACATTCGCCGCAATTCGCCAAAACACCAACAACAACAATAACGACAACAACGACAACAATAATAATCAAGCTAACAGTGGAGCTGCACAGTGGTTGAGCTAAGTGCATTTTGTGCATTCACAAAAATATTACTTAAATTCATACTTGAGGCAATTTTTGATTCATTGGAATATTTGTTGAAATTTTTAAAAAGTTGCAAGTTTGTGTTCCAAATCGATTGAGAAACATTACCAATTTATTTATTTTGTTGCTATTGCTGACATTTTCACCTATATTAATCAGCAAAAGTGTTTGCTTAAATAGTTGACTAACATATACAAAACTTAGGACAAAAAGTTGTAGCCAAGACTTAAAACTGCAAATATAATAGTAAAGAAATATTTACTCAATATCAGATCAATTTTTAAAATGCTTGTACTGCAAGTATTTGATGCAAATATAATAATCTATTTGATGATATTATCATTTTAAGTGTACGAAGCAACAAGTTTAATTTAGTAAAACTTAGAGGAAATATGAAAGTATCTTATAATTGTATCTTATAATTGACATAGCTCTGATGTTTATATGAGTATATATGAAAAAGGCATTTCAAATACCTTATGAAATTATATTTCAAATGTTTTTGATTTTTTGTGCAACATTTTCTATTTTACACCCACTGTATGCAACTAGCCAGCCAGCCAGCCAGCCAGCTAGTCGGTTGGTCCGTCGGTCTGTCGCTTAGTCGACAAACAGCTAGACTAGCTAGTGGGGTCCATGCCAGTCGCGATGTCCAGACGTCCGTGCAAGTGTCCAGGCAGGCGTGCATTTAAATTTATTATATAAGCCAGAGAGTCGCAGTCTTTGGCAGCCGCTCCACTGTCGCAACGTTTGTGGCTGCAATCTTTAAAAATCTCGCGTACTCATCAACAACATTTCAAAGTGTACGTACATCAAAGTGGATGCCAGGCCAGCTAACATGAAGGTGTATCACATAAAATCACAAAAACTATCTAAACAGGAAACCCAACAACAACAGCAACAACAGCAGCAGCAGCAGCAGCAGCAACAATGTGCACAGTTGTTGCGGTGGCGGCGTTGAGAAAATTAAAACAAAACGTTGTAGTCTATGGCTATAAGGCTATAAGGCAGCCGCCATCTAAGCTACCTCCGCCTGCTGATCCTGTCCAGTTGTTGTGCCAGCTTAAGTTGTTGCTGTTGTTGTTGTTGCTCCTCTTTTTATGTTGCTGCTGTTGCTGTTGCTGTTGCTACTGTGTCTGCTACTGTCTGCTGTTTTGTTGCCTTAACACTTTGCACAAATATTATTACTTGTATATATTATGCTGTTGGTTGTTGTTGTTGCTGTTGTTGCTATTGCTACTGCTACTGCTGTTGCTGTTGCCTTTGGGCCATACCAACAACAACAACAACTTTGATGGATTGCACGTCTGTCGTGAGGAACTCAAGTCTGCACTGCCTGTGAAATGGCAGCTACTACTTTTCGGGGCTACCTTTTTGGGCGTGTTCCATGTGGCAACTGAGGCACACAAGACACACACATATTTGATATCTCGGCTCGCTTTTTGAAGGTCAGATAGTTGCTTCGAAAAGTACAGCCAGACAGACAGCCCAACAGACTGTGATAGATACACTTAAAGAAATATATGCGTTCTTTTTACGACATTTGTCTTAAATGTAGAAAGCGCATTTATAAATTCTTAACTCGATTTTATATTATTTTATGTGTAAATGTAGAAATAAACTACTAAGATGAAAAAAGGTTTTTACTCTTTGTTTATCAACTTTTCGGTAGTGTTTTTCTTAAAAATATAGCATATACATATAGAATTATCTCGATATTTCCGATTAAGGTCAATTTCTAAGCTTCACTCGTTCAATATCGAAATTTAATAAAGTATTTTTCTGAATTTAAGCTGTGTACATTTTTATATTAATTAGATACGTTTTTGCGTACACACATTTATGTTAACTGCAGCTAGCTCATTAAGAAGGCATTTTTTTTTGGGCACGGGAGCCGTTTGTCGCAATCGACAACATTTGCCAGTTAGATGTGGGCCGGATAGGCCAAAAATCATTTTTGTTTATTACTTTATTTCTTTACAGTTTTACGGGCAGTGAAACGCATTAAAACACTTGAGTGCGCGCGCACTTTATGTAAGACTTGAATGTCGGCTGTGCATAATGCCGAAATCGGCATCGAAATGAAATGTTGGAGGCCCCACGCTCACGTGCAATGCCAAAAAAAAGCTAGCTGGATGCGTATTTACGATACAGTCACAAACAAGATGAAGAAGAAGATGAGATCTGCCCCCGCCGTAAAGCTGCAACAGTTATGGAGTTTTGGGCGCGACAAAGCTGATGACCCAAATAGAGATGAGCAGCAGTGCTTTGTCAAGTCGTCTTTGGCTTATTGGCATTGGAGCGCTTCAAATCAGGGGCACACTTTTCACAGTCAAAAGGCCACAAAAAAAAAACGAATGACTTAGGCAACGAACTTGATCGTAAAAACCGTAGCATATTTGCCTAGACAATTATCAGCATCTTGATGTACATAAATCAGTCACGGATTTGGCAGCAGCAGCAGCAACAGCAATCAGAAGAGCTATAATTACAACAACATCAGCTAAGCAGCTGCAGCTGCATTTATTCATTAACATTTGGACGCCAAAGAGCTGCACAAACAAATCCAGTCACAATTTTAAAACACAATTAACGTTGAAGCCAAGCGACTAACAATGCTGAACAAGTTTCTTCTATACTAGCTAGAATAACAACTACAACAGCAATCAGTAAAGCACTCAGATGTGAGTAAGCACAACTAAAACCAATTGAGAATGCTCTAGTTCAAATACAGCTTGACTAGAAGATACGCTGTAAACAGATCTAAAGTATGCCAAATAAACTTTTAGCTAGTGTTTTGATTTGTAAAACTATATGCAGCATATATATTTATTATATATTAAGCACATTAAGTATATGTTTACTAAATTGATTACGTGCATACAGGGTATAAGAAGATGAAGCATACAGAGCTGCAAGTGCGACAGGTGCACAGCTGGATATAACAGCAAGCTACAAATATAATAACAATCCGCAGCAACAAGTCTCAAATAATCACAATAATTTAAAACTCAAATGGAGAGAAACGAAATGTGTGTGCGAAAAGTGGCACAAACGGAAACAACAAGAAAACCGAGTCAATTGTGCATACAGAGAGAAGAGAGAGAGAGAGAGAGAGAGAGAGAAGAAGAGAATGTTTGACAAGCGAAAGATGCTGAGCGCATACAGTGGTGCAAAATCTAAATAAATAACTTCAAATAATAATGTAAGCTATAATTTACTTTAAGATCAATGCTGAAGTGACTTAAAAACTGGCTGTCAACTCTCACTACCCTTCTCTTTCTCTCTCTCTTTCTTTCGTTGAGTTGTTCAGAATTTTGATGGCTTCGTTGCTGATAATTGCATTGCGGGTCAAATGATTGACATGCAACGTAACGGGGCAGCATCATCATCAACAACAGCAACAGCAGCAGCAGCAGCAACAACTGAGTCACATTATAAAGCCATAAAAATAACACCTCTAGCGTGCAGACAACGACAACGACAACAACAACAGCAGCAGCAACTGCAACATGTCGCATCCACACATTATACAAGCGCACAAACGTTTTGGGGGCCACACGCAGCGACGGATCTTGACAAAAAGGGTACAAAAAGCAAACTAATTACATGCCAAGTAATTTTAATACCCACTGAAAAAGCGGCCCGAGCAATGAGCACTCGCACAGCAGCAACTGCAGCAGCAGCAAAAGCAGCAGCAACAGCAGCCGCACGACAGCAACACGTAATGTTGCAGTAACAGCAAAAAGTGGTGCAAGTAAACAGCATGAGGCCAATGGACTCGACAGCAACAGCAACAGCAACAACAACAACATCAGCCCATCACAATGGGCGCAACGCTCTGTAAATGGCAGCTTGTTGGTTAGAAGGCTCTCTCGGCACACAACTCCAGTCCAGTGCTTGACCCATGGCAAAAACATCTGCTGCCAACCGGCAAAAGATGAAGCGACTGTTGCTGCTGCTGTTGCAATTGATATGGCAGAAAGCTGGTATCGCCTGCTGCTGCTGCTGCTGCTGCCGGCTTTGATATGTAAATTGTTCCAAATCAATGCTAATTTCTCGACGTGCTTCAGCCTGCCCAGCCATGTAGTAATTAAAATTGCTGAAAAACAAAAACAAAAACAAACTAAAATAAATAAACAATGCCACACGCATTAGTATGCAACTCTTACTCGCAGGCCCATAAGCAGCAACAGCAGCAACAGCAACAGCAGCAGCAACAGAAAAGAAAGGCCTCAGCGGACACAAAAAACGTTCAGCGCTCAACAAAACAATTTACCAAGTTTGGCCTAAACGGTCAAAGCAGCCGTTGGCCTGGCCAACTGGTCAGTGACAGTGGCAGCAACAGCAACAGCAGCAGCAGCAAACTGTTACGGCAGCAACATCCTCATAGCGTGCATAGCAACACGTGCGTTTGCCTTTTACATTGGCAGCAGCAAGCAGCGAACAGCAAACAGCAACAGCAACAATGAAAGGCCAGCAACTTTGGCGTTTTTCGCGCGAAATTTACTAACGGCAACAACAACTGCACAACAGCAGCAATAACTGCAGTAGTTGCAACCAAACAGCAACAAACAACAACAACAAAACGCGCGTGCTCAACATTTGCCACAAATGGAGTTATCAACCAAATGGGTCTTCATCGATAAAAATTGATGAAGCGCTTCTGCTGCGTAGAACTCGAGGCGACTTTGGGCTGACGATGACGCTGGCGATGTCGATGTCGATGTCCATGGCGATGGCGATGGCGATGGCGACGATGGCGTTGGCCTGGGCCAGCAATTTTCCAAGGAAATTGCTTTCGCCTCGAGTGGCAAACAAACGAGCAATGAACGCCGAATGACGCACGTGTTATTTGTTGTTGCTGTTGTTGTTGTTGCCGTTGTTGTTGGTGTCAGTGTTGCTTGTTGTTGCTTTGCTTCATTTGGTGACTTATTTTGCTTGTTAGTTTGATTTGTGCTTGCAGCTAATGGGCATGTGCTGTCGATTAAAGCCGAAATCGATTACAATATTCATCGGCAAGATTTATGGAACTTTAAACTAAAAATCTTACTAAATCTGCATACATGTTGCTCATAATTTAACTTAACTTGTAGACTCTCTTGGATTCTTCTTCTTCTTCTGAACTAAAGTATCAGAACTTACTGGGCATATAATTTGGTATGCTACATATTGATGAGCATCGACAGTGGCAGCAATTAGTAAACAACACCAGCGATGACAGCAGCTGACAAGCTTCTAAGTTGTCACCAGTTCCAGTTCCCCAAGCGAAGATTTCAAATTGCTGACAGCAGCAGATGGCAGAAAAAAAAAGTGAAAAGTGACAACTTTTGAAATTGCTTGTGTTTGCAAGCCCCTCTCAAAAGCCAAATACCCTCCATCTAGATGTCATATTGTTTGTAACTCTGCTGGGTCTTTGAATGTTTGTATTTATGGTTTTATCGTCGAGGAATTCTATTGTTGTGGTTGCCGTTGCCATTGTTTAATTATGGTCTGACACACAAAATCATTCAGGTGTCAAAGTAAGCAGAGGAACTGTGACAAAACTGAAGGCTGTTAACCCAACGATTGGATCATTGCAATAAAGTTGATGGCTAGAAAGAGGCTCCGATGAGGCTTATATATATACGCTACAGATTTTAGCTCTTGCTTTGAGATCAGGTAGATAGATGGCACATTCGACAATAAGTACTTTAGAGTGTTTATTATTCGAGATGTAAAGCTGTTACTTTACATATGTTAATGGACATATGTTAATGTACATATGTTAATGTAAAATCAGCACTAGTGCCCTAAAGTAGCTTTGACCAGCTGCCAAATCGTTTGATTCAATTTCAATGATGTCCAAAGCAAGTCTACATAAGGGTTAAGATCAACACTTCAATTGACTTTTCACACCTGATGCTAGCCAACAAGATTGATTGACATATTGACGGCACACACACACACAGTTAGCCAGTATTTTGTAGTCTGCTGTTCATCTCATGCATGATTACGACTCTAAACTGAACATGAGCCAGAAACAAGCAACAAACAAGAAACAGCAGCAACTGGCAACTGGCAACTGGCAAGCAGCAACTATCAGTGATCAACTATCAACGATCAGTGATTGCTAACCCCGAAACTAAAGTTGTGTGCATGTAATTGAGGTTCTAAGCTCACTGATTACCCCACTCAGAGTACGGGGCAGTCGGACTGGAACGCAGCTATACATTAACTAATGACAAGTCATGAAACTATGGTCAGCAAAACAGCCAGTTGCAGTTGATGTTGCTGTTGGAGTTGCTGCTGCTGCTGCCGCTGTTGGAGTTGAACAACCTCGCAGTAACTTGAAATGAAATTGTCATTTCAGAGCGTGTTGCAGTTGTGCAGTGAGAACAAGTTCATGGCATAATTGCTACAAGCGGCAACAACAACAACAGCAATAACAGCGACATCAGCAGCATGTGTGTAATTGTCGTTGCGGATCAGTCGCAACACCTGATTAAGTGAAGCATCAACGACATCAACAGCAACAGCAACAGCTTCTAGTTGTTGTTATTGCCTCACTTGTTGCTGTTGTTGGTGTTGAGTTACGGCCACAGGATGTTGCATCCTTGAAAGCGACATGTGTTGGGCACTGGCGCCAAGCAGCAGCAACAGCAGCAGTGAAAGTATAAGCTTACCGGCAACAGTTGCTCACTGACTCAACGAAAACAGTTAGCCGCTAACAGTTTATGCAACATCAATCAATGTTGTTGTAGGCGTGCTGGCAGCAACCATGAAATATAATTGTCAACATGCTTCGGCAGACAGTTGCTGCTGCTGTTGCTGCTGTTGCTGCTGCTGCTGCTGATCTTCTCTGCTGCCTACAACAACTAAAGTCCTTAGCTGCTGCACCAATTTCTAAATTGTTGTATGCAATTAAAAAAATTACATGTACGTGCATCAGCAACGACAATGTCGTCTTTTAACGCAGCAGCAGCAGCAACATCGGCATTAGCAGTAGCAGCAGCAGCAGCAGCCGCAGCAGGCAGCAAGCTGCACTTGCCCACTGATAGCACTGATTATAATTTTTGTTACAGCCTCCTCACTTTTTTTTTGCTTCAAGTACGAGCACTTGCAACATGTGTGTGTGTGTGTGTGTGTGTGTGTGTGTCGTTGGTGTCTGCACTTCTGCAATTTTCCACAGAAAAGACACAAAATATTTAATCAAGTGCCGCACAGTGTCTCAAAATTTTTAAAACTTTATTTTTATGAAGCTAGGCAAATTTGTTAAAAATCAAATGTTTAATATAAAAAAAATGTATTTTCAGATGCATGTATAAAATTACATCAAGAAAATATAAACTTGTCTTTTAGTTTCATGTTTTTAAAATTAAATATTTTTTTATATATATTTTTTAAATTTAGAAACTATCTTTGAAAATATAGCTGAAAACGGATTTTTTAAATTAAGAAAAACCTATTGAAAAAAAAACTGAGCTTATTAGCTTTTAGCTTAAAAATTCACAATGACTCTTAGTTTTTTTTTCCTCCACTGTGTAAACATACTATTTGAACCACTGTTTAAGTTTTATTAGTTAGCCAAGCAGACTAGCAAACTAGCAACTGTTGCTGCCGCGATTGCTGTTGATATTACTCTTGCTGCTGCTGTTGCTGCTATTTTGATAAAGCGCGTAATCGTAAAAACGCTAATGATACGATTTTTGCAGCAATGTAATGATTAAATGTTGCAAACGCTGCCGGCTGTTTCCCAGTTTAAAATGGGTGCCTTTTGCGATGTGGAAGCGAATGCGATTGCAGGCATCCTGGTTAATTAGCGTAGAAAAGGGCGCAGCCAGAGACATACATCAACAATATGCTCAGGAGGAGGAGCAGCAGCAGCAGCAGCAGGTTTATAAACTGTCATTGGCAACAAGAGCAACTGCAGCAACTGCAGCAGCAGCAACACTAACAACTAAAAATAGTTGCACACGTGCAACAACTGCATTTTTGACTATTAGACATAATAGCTGAATGCATCATAATTTACCTTGACATTTAGACCAATGTCTGCGCATGCCAAAGTTAATTGCCAGCTGCAGCAGCAGCAACTACAACTACAACAGCAACAGCAACAACAGCAACAGCAGACAACAACAACTATGCAAATTGCAAATGCTTTGCTTACACGCCTGCATTTTGATTAGGTTAACTATTTATAGAATGCGATGCAACGTTTGCCAGGCATTCCAGCCACATATCCACAGCAACAACAGCAGCAACAGCAACAGCAGCAACACAGCACAACAGCAACAATAAGGCAAGCAGCAACCTGCTCGGCTGACTCATCCAGCATAATTATATTGATATGCTTAATTAGCTGCACAGCCAGAAATTCCTAAATCTCTCTCTCTCTCTCTGTCGCGGACTGGGCAAACAGGTGGCCGCTGCTGAAGGTCAGCAGCTTTTTGCAGTTTCGATCTAGTTGCAACAACTTGCGGCAACAGCAACAACAACACCAAGCCAGACATCAAATCAAATCAAATGCCCAGCTGCATGCAACGATTTTAGTTTGTGTCTGCAATTAGAAGTACGCTTAATACTCTGTTTTTGGTAGCATAAACGAAAAAATGCCGAAGCGCCGCATAAAAGCCAAAAGAAAACACAGTTTTCGGTCACTCAGAACTCGCCGACAACAACAAAGCAACAGCAGCAACAGCAACAACAGTCGAGCGTATCTAAATAGAACCACTACAAATATTTAAAAATGGTTTTTATAGAAATTGCTATTATTCGCTTGCAGAAAGTAAACTAATATTGTTACGAAAGTAATTACAGCGACATAATATTAATTATATATTTATGATTGTTCAAAAATGTCGGTATTGCATTAAAAACTTGGTTTTTGAAAAATATATAATGCAAAATAAAAAGTATTCATGCTTGTGGCAATAGGAAGTAAATTTATTTAAGAAAAATACAATGAGGTTTAAATTCTGTTCACAGTTAAAAACATTTAACTTTGAACTAGAAGTTATGTAAAGAAAACTCGAATATTACTATCAAATAAATAAATTCCAGTTAGTAATATAAGGGTTTTTAAGTTATGTGGGTAAAATTGTAATAGATCCTATAAACACTTTCGACTTGGGCAAGTTCGTCTTAAAGAGGCTCGACTGTATAACAACAACAAGAAAATGTGGGCGCAAAACGAAAATGAAAACTGAACGCATGCGCCGATAAATGTTGTTGTTTTTGTTGTTGTTGTTTTGTGTTGTGCTTTTGTTTTGTTTTCAATTTTGGTTTTGGTTTTTGGTTTGTGGTCCAATATCGAACTGGTCGGCAGGCTGTTGGCCAAGCTGGCAACCTTTAAAAGAATGCGGACTTGCCAGAAGTACACACAAGTACACACACGCACACACACACACACACACACACACACACACACACACACACACACAGGCACACACACTTAAGTGTATGTTGGCGCATGGCAGATAGGCAATATAAAGAAAAATAAGGCATGCACAGAAAAAATAACTCAAAAGTTGTGGCAACAAAAGGCGAACTCTGCTGGATGCCTTTTAATGTGGTTGGATGGGGTTCGATGGTCGAACGAGAAGTTTACGACAGCAAATCGTAAACTGCTCTTAGAGAAGGCTTAGCTTTGACTCACTCAAAGCCAGCTTAAATGCAACTAGCATTTTTAACGATCCATTAAAACCAAAATGCCACATTTATGTGCGACTTTTTAAGCCTTAGAAAACTGTGAAATCTGTATTAATAACTTTTATTACGTATCAAAACTAGAATATTTTTAGATCATAAAAACTGTAAGCTATTTACGAATGTAATCCTGTGTAGATCAAGATTTACTATGCGAATCATTCATTTATAACACTGATTTGACATATGAATCGATTCTTTGCGCTCTCTATCTATTTTTCTCGCTGTGTAGGCTTGCTAGTCGTAAACTTGTGGAGCAACCCGTGGTACACAAATGTACCAATGGCGCAATTGTTGTCTGCCTGATATTTGTTCGCATGCATGAGTGTCAGAGAGTTGTATGGGTATTGGGGCACAACTTGCCACATGCCGCATGCCGCATGCCACAGCTGTGGCAGCCACGGCTTGTTTACAGGAATTTTACAACTATGCAGCCGGCTCTGATTTGCTGCCAGGAGCAAAAGCCATGAGCTGCGATCGGACAGATACGTGTCTACAAAAAAAGCAGTTAGTAAATTTAATAAAAATAAAAAACAAAAGCAACAACAACATTTTGCAGGCAAATTAAAATAAAATTAAGTGTAGAAAAATGCGCGACTGCAAAGCGAAAGAGTGAGTGAGTGAGAGAGAGAGGGAGAGAGGAAGGAGTATGAAGAGTGCCGGGTATCATTATAAGCCTTGTCCGACTGCGATGTAGTTTAAAAAATAGTTTAGCCAGTCGTCAGTCCCCAGCAGTCGCAGAATCAGAGTCACGTTTTTTATTTCTTATTTCTTATTTTTTTTATTTATATTTTCTTCGTCATTTTTTTGTTTTGCACTGCCTGCGTTGTAATGAGCCGAGTAGGTTCTTGGAACTGCGCCAACGGCGCGTCCTTGAAACTGGTTTCGCCCATAAACAAGACGGTCATTGCAAACGAAGACTGAGACTATGACTACGACTATGACTACGACTCTGACTATGACTGTGACTATGACTAGTTGCAGACTAGAGCTGGTACTATGCAGATTGCAGATCTCAGATCTTGGCCACTCATAAAGGTTTTACTTTTACTCTATTAATTAGTGGAGTTGCACGTGCAATTTACGACAATGATTCCAAGTGCAATTAAATCCACATTAAGACGACATATCGTCCGCACAGTTCCTGCTTAAAAGCGTCCATAAAAATCAGCCAGACAAGGCTCAAACAGCGTCTGATAAAATTAGCAAAATTATTACTATCCAGTAGCCTCAGGCAACACTAAGTCCCACAGCTGGAGGCAGGCACAGGCACAGGGACAGGAGAAGGGGCAGGGACAGGAGTGGGGTCAAAGCGCCATGGGGCCTTATTCGATTTGGTTAAGTGGCGCTGCACAGTGGTTAAGCCAATGACATCATGGCTAGGGCGACTTTTGTAGTGTTGCAAAGCGTGCAAGTATTCGACAAGAATAACAAACAGCGGACAGTTTGATAAGTTAAGAGCTTATTTTTCAATTGCCAAATAAAATCTTTGTTTTAATTCAACTCCAATTGTAAATACTTGGCAATAAGAATAATCCTAGATTTTTATGGCTTTGTACTCAGTTTAAGTATGCTAGATAGTGATACAAGTAACGGTAGGACTTCAATCAATATCAAATGGTTTTTACTTAACATAGCTTTTGGTCTTAAGTCGAATTTTCGGTAGGTTTTGAAAGTTGTTAATAGTTGGCTTAGTTTAATAGTCACTTAAACAAGATCATATACTTATTTTTCTAATTGCGCTTAAAACATATTAAGAAGCTTGATTCTACAATTTGGATTGGCCTAGTCAGTAAAATTAAAATTGTTTAAATTAAGATAATGTTTTTTTGACGTCAACTTTTTCATGCAATTCCAACGCTTTGCGACCAATGTGCAATCGAATCGCATCTAAGTAAATGCGTCCATAGATACACACGCAAATGTCACATCAATTAGGCGGATGGAAGCCATGTTAACTGGTTGCTAGCTGGATAGCTGGCTAGCTGGCCAGTGGAGCCCCAGTCCAGATGATTTGGCTAGCATTAAAACTGAAATTAGCATTGACTCTGGCAATTTGAAAAGTAAAAGGCAGTTGTGTGTAAATTAGCCAACTAAGTGGCTGCCGATCGACAGCGACATCGTTTTCTATTTGCCCTGTTAACTATTGACTGTTTGCTGTTAACTGTTTGCTGTTAACTGTTAACTGTTTACTGTTAGCTGTTAGCTGGCTGCCTGGTTCATTGCCCGTCCACCCACATGTCGCATTAGAAACGACAGCTGCTGTGCGACCTTCTAACAAAATGCCTTTCCTTGATTTACGCGCGCAAACAGCTGAAGTGAAGTGCAAATATTTATGACACGCCAACAACAACAACAACAATAGAACAAATATTATATAAGCGAGTGGAATATACAACGAAATAAATAACATCGTGTCGTGATGTGCATATGTTTGCTATTTGCTCAACATATTGACTGACAATCACCTTATATTCAGTTATTGAACCGATAAGCATTCAGCAAGCGGCATTTTCCTTTTCCCTGCTTGATAAGCCTGATAAGCGCTTATCAGTGCTTCCCTACTAATTTACATGCACAAATGTAACAGATTATAAATATAAATGTAGTTAAAACTATATATAGATGGGTAATTATAAGCTTACAGCTTATGACAGACATATTCAGATTATTAAGGTCAAGGAATATTTTTTAATTTTTTTTGCGGTTTTGTTTACTAGTAAAAAAAAATACTGCAAAGCTGCAAATTGATTCGAGATTGTTTTTGATATTTATCTATTAAATTAAAATAAACATAAAACTGCTTAAGTTCCATTTCCTTCATTTCCCAAATGTAAATTTGGAATCTTAACGAAACAGAATTTCTATCACTTTAAAATTTAAAAGTCTCTCTTCGTATTTTAAATATGTGATTTCCATTTAGTTACTCTTTTCTTTTGCCACACTTAACAGATCAAATCATTTTGCAGACAGCTTGAGCTAATTATATGTTATGCTGCAATCGATTTGCTTTCAGTAAATGATTCGCGTGATTATGCTTAAATAGTTTTGCATGTTTTTCGCACTGCTCCCAAAAGTGGCCTCAACCAAACAAAACTAGTCCAAACTTCGCTTGACCGTAAAACAAGCCAAAAAGGGAAAATGGTAAAACGCCAAAAATGCAGCAAACAGCAACAAAACAATTTTTGAATACTTAATATTTGCTCAACTCCAACTCCAGCAGTAACTTTAGCGCTAGACTTTAGTCGATTCCCGCTGAAAATTCGACGCGCTGTAATTTACGTTAATTATACGCTCCGTTGAACGAGAAGCTCAACTGGAATGTTTTGTTGTTTTTGTATAGAAATTGAAATTGGGTTTTTAGGCCTTGGCTAATTTGCCTGGACTCGATTGAAAAACTAATGCGCCACTCCCCTACAATTGCAGGCAAACAACGACAGCAGCAGCAGCGGCAGCAGCAACAGTTGCAGCTGGCAAAAACGGGAGCAACAATCCATAGTATGCGTCTGTTTAAAGCGCGCAAATCAACGGACACATACAGCACACTTAGCGCCGCTCAGCAACAACAGCAGCAGCAGCAGCAACAGTTGAGCAACAACATTTGCCACACCAGCAACAGCAACGGCAGCAGCAGCAGCAACAAAACTCACGCCTTTGCAACATGCAGCAACAGATTGAGCAAAAGTATTGCCAACAGCGTTGCCATATCCTCATCCTTGCCTGATCTGCACGACAATACAGCCGTCATGATACTGAGCTGCACAACGCTTACCAGCAATGGCACCGCCACAGCCACAGCAACAGCAGCAGCAACAGCAGCAGCAGCAACAGCAACTGGCAATAATGGGCAGCCGTTACGCACAGCCACGCCCACATGTCTGCTAAGTGGACGCCAGACGCCGTCAGCGATATCGATGCTCTCCTTGCAGGAGGCCAACACATTGCACAGGCAACAGCAGCAACAGCAACAGCAGCAACCAACCATTTATGTGCCCAATAAGCTGAACAGCAATGTCAACAATGCAACATTTCTGCTAAGTTATGCCAGCAGCAGCAATATTGCTAGCGCACAGCAACAGCAGCAGCAACATCAACAGCAGCAGCAGCACTATCAGCAATATGTTGCACAACGGCTGCATCCAGCTGCCTCAAATAGTTGCCTGTATGATAAGTCGAATTCAAATGGCAGCAACATCTCTTTGGCGTCAAGTGGTAAGTAGAAGAACTTTTGATAAAGCATTAACTAATAGATTGAGATTTATTTGCTAACATAAGAATGCATCTAATATTTGTAATACCTTGCCAAAAACATGGGCAATTGTGTGCAATCATTGAGCTGCCAATGGCAATCCTTGACTACACTGCCCTCCAGCTGCTGCTGCTTCTTTAGCAGGTAACCCGAACCATTTCGAGTGCAATAAGTACTCGAATTGTCGCTGGGTGCACTCAGCAACATATAGTTGCCAGCGTGCCTCTGTTGCAACAGGTTGACAAACCATGTGGCATGCAACTCGCAGGCATTTGCCAGGCGCAGCCAGTACTGCGATGACTCCAGCAGCTCCACTTGCCACATGCTGCAGTTGCTGTTGGCGCCCAGCTCTAAAGCTCCATTGGGCAGCATATAGAGTTGATCCCGGTCATGCTTCAAGCAGAGCCATCTGCTCTTGACCAACTCGGCCAAGGAGCGTGGCAGACTCTGCAGCATGTTCTGCAACTGGGCACTGCTCCAATGTTCCTGTTCCTGATCCTTGAGCAACTGCAGCAGCGTCAGCGCAAAATGTGGCAACAATATTTGATCGCTATTGAGTTGCTGTGAGCGTCGCAGCTGCCAATAGAAGCTCATCCAGAGCCAGAGCTTCAGCGGATTATTGGGAGTGAGTCGCTGTTGCAGCTCCCGCAGTTGTAGTCCACTCTCCTGGAAGCGGACATTCCAAGCCAGACGCTGCTGCTGCTCCAAGTTGAGTTGCTCGCTCAGCTGCTGAGTCCATGCATCAAATTGGCCACCAGAAGCGTTTAGCTGCTGCAATAGTGTTTTGGCCAGCTCATAGCTAAAAGCCGTCTCTGTTTGGGCCAACAACTGAGCCAACAGTGACAGCCAAATCAACGCCTCCAAGCGACCAACCATCTCTGATCGAAAATGTGCGCAAACTGGCGACAACTTCCTCATCTGCTCATATTTATAAAGTATCCCAGAGTAATATGATTTCCATGTTCAGTTAGTCGCAAAAGCAAGCATATTTTAAATATTATATAATTTTTGTATTTAAGACATGCTTTTAGGACTTTGTAAAATGTTCTGTTATCAGCACTTAGAGCAAATAATAATTGAGCAACTCCAGAATCTCAACAAAATAATCAATATATCTGTCTTAGACTTACATTGATGCAAAAAAATGTAGAAACTTGTTACAAGTGTATAATTACTAAGCTACAAGGTACTTAACAAATTACAAGTAGGTTGTAAAGTAACTTGCAAATGACTAATATTGGTTTAAGCTAACAAATCTACTTTGTGTGTTACTAGTTTGGCAAATTGAGCGAGAGTTTTAAACAAAACGAATTGCAATATTGCTAGCTTTATATTCAGACTGTTAAGTGTTAGGGTATTCAAGCATTCGACTTGCTGGCAACATTACACACAGCTTATCTTTATATATTTGCTATGATGCCTTATCAGTTGAAGATGTTATTGCACTTTTGCTTCAGGCGAATGCACCCAAAAATGCTCTGCTTAATTTTCGCTTTGCCTGCTCTTTCAAGGTCATATGCCGCCCGACTACAAACTGGTGACAGCCATGCCCGTCGTTGTCCTGGACGACGAGCACAAGTTGGCAACAGCTGCCGAGACGCACAGCGAAACTGGCAGCAACATCAGCACAGGTAGCGCCACCTCCTTGGCCAGCACCACGCGAAATGGTGAGTAACCCACCCCCACCCCCACCAACCTTCTGCACTCACAAGATGAAACAAAGCAACCCAAAATAGATGATAAGCCCCCACCGAAATCCGTAAATGCCCTGAAATTGATTTTTAAATGAAGCGCCTTCGCCTTGAGTGTTATCGAATGGATCTCTGCATCTATATTTATGCCAGCCATCTAATTTATGGGCTTCAGTTGGGAAGCCCTCTCAGCTATTTGAGAGATGGTCCATAAATTAGATAGCGCAACTGTGAGTGCTGTCAAGTGGCAGCCAGTGCTAATTTTATAGCGTTATTTAATTGATGCTCTTATATAGTACATATTATACTTTTACATGCACAGCAGCAAAAGTTGCTGGAATACAATTAAATATGTTGTCTTACTACAATTTGACAGCAAGAATGTGAATAATTATATAAAGCAGTTGCAACTTATTTGTATTCGCTATAATCAGATAGAAAACAAATAATATATCTAACAATACTTAAACTAAGTAAGCAATTCTTATATCAAGTTCTGATACAACAAGTAAGAGTGCTCTAGTCGGGAGTGCCCGACTACGAGATACCCTGAACCCAGTCCTTACAATCATATTCGTACTACTCTAAACACACACATGCTGCAGTACAAGCAGTACAAGCAGTGCAAGCGGTTTAAGCAGTTCGCTTGCTCTTTCGCTGAGCCCCACACAATGGAAAGTTAAATCTTAAATAACTTCTGTGTTTATTGTCCGATCATATTGAAATTTTTGGGGCAAGCAATTGTCGATAATATGTGTTACCAAACCAAATTGCAAGGTCGTACCTTCAAAAATGCGGGGGTTTGGGGGGTTTGGGGGTGGTATCCAAAAAGTGAAATATTTGTTACATGTGTATGCTATTCGAGATTATACATGTCAAATTAGGGGCCTCTAGCTCTTATAACTTGTAAGTTATATCCAAAAAACGCTGGTCTGAAATCGAAATTTATCGATAACTTTTGAACGGGACGAGCTATCGATAAATTTTAATAAACTTGATCTGTCCCGGGATTAGGAGAACTTATGTTCCAAATATGAAGTCTCTAGCTCTTGTAGTCTCTGATATCTGTGTGTTCATACAGACAGACAGACGGACAGACGGACAGACGGACATGGCTAGATCGACTCGGCTGTTGATACTGATCAATAATATATATACTTTATATGGTCGGAGATGCTTCCTTATGCCTGTTACATACATTTGCACAAAACCATAATACCCTTTTTACCCATTTTTAATGGGTTCAGGGTATAAAAATTTAATCTCTCAACAGTCTAAACAAAATTTAAGCTTGAACAAATAAAATTCTATATTTCTAGACTTTAGAAAATTGCTTCAATCAATTAATTTAGGTACTTTTAGAGTTTAAGCATATTTAAATTCATTTAGCAGATGGCAATTTAAGTAGGTATTTGTTTATTGTTTTTTGCCCCTGTTTACTTATCAAGTCATTTTGCTGTCATTTGCTGATTTTGGCTGCTGGCTGAAAACATTTCCGCATCTGTCAACGCATCATCAACCGCTGGCGATTGTCATCGATACTTGTGGGTGTGTGTGTGTGTGTTGTGTGTGTGTTGTGTGTGTATGTTGTGTGTGTGTATAGCACACCCTGAAATACCGTATTGACCCGATTTTTGCATTGTTGCGCTGTCGTTGCTGTAATGCGATACGGAGCAGCAACTGCGACTGCGACTGTGATTGTGATTGTGACTGGGATGGATTTTGCAGTGGCACTCATTACTACATACCACATATGTATCTTTTATGTCTGGCCGGGAGTACACTGGGGCACACAGGCACGGGCGACTGCGGTCTCGGTTACGGCCCTAAAAACCCATAAGCGACCAAGTGTGACAAAGCTGGGCATTATGTGATCCATTTGACTGCTGATGATTCGCAATGTGAGGCAGCGGGCAGAAGAGTTATGTGACTCTCGGATGATATTATTGATTGGACTGGCTGCTAAATGGCAAACTACTTACACAGCAGAGAGAGAGAAAAGTAGTTGAAAGAAATGCCAAACAGAGGGAAAACAGCAAAGTATGAAGAAAGAGTAGGCATTCAGGCAATAGCTGAATGGCATTTGTATACACATAGTATAGAGACTTATAAGTAATGCGACATGCTGAACACAAACAGAAAGACTAATAGTCCACATTCAAATAAGACTGCTTCTATGGAGACGTTAACCATCAAATAGATATCTCAACTAGCTCAAATACTTTTATAATAAAGGGAGAAATGAGGAAATACGAAGAGGTGGACAGAAATAAAAAGTTGAAGACTTAAGACTCGCCTAAACTGAACCGATTCTTAAGTTTGAGGCCAATTTGTTCATGTGATTTCCTTTCAATTTGTTATATATTTAAGTAGCGTGTATTCCCATACTATATTTCTTAGTTCTTGAAGTAAATATTTGGAAAAAAGTAGGATGAAAAGTTTCTGTCATGAATAATAGATAATTGTTGCCACACTCCAGTGCAGAGGGTATCTCCTGATCGAGATTCAAGTAGAACACTTGTTTGATTCCCTTTTTATAGGCCTGCAGTCCTCACAGCAACTTCTTACCCACTGACCAAATATGATTTGCTCGATGCTGCTATAAAAAATTGGCCAAGAAGTTCAATAACCGTGTCATGGGAATTACTATCGCCACATTTGCATAATATGCCACTGGCCAGTTGGCTGTGCCAGTTGCCGAACTGAGCCAAAACCAAACCGAACCGAAGCGAACCGAGTCGAGTTGAGTCGACCCAAAACATGTGCAGCAACAGCAACATGGGATGGACACAGCAGCAAACACATCCAGTCCATTCAATAACAAACAAAACAAAAGCAGAAATGAGCCAAACAAAATGCACTCGGCATGCAATAATATCTCACGTACGCGTTCGGATTGCACAAATTCTTCAGATCCAGATTCAGGCTCCATAACGGAGTACGCGCGGGGTGAGGGGATTGAGGCCTTGACTGAGTGGAGATCGATAATCGGCCAGCGAAATAAATCAAGCCGAAGGGGAAACATGTAATAAGCGATAATCCAGTATAAATGCGCATGCGTGCAGCGGGCAGAGGAGCGGGGAGCGAGCAGTTGGGATTGGGATTGGAGTTGGAACACAGAGCGCCAGGTCGAAATTATAGCATTTATGTTTCGCCGACTGCCGACAGCTGGGGCGAGAAGAGATCGCCAAGTTGGCGCTTATTGATTTCTCATGCTGCTGCTGATTCTCTGATTCTCGGCTGTGGATTCGCAATCGGGGAAAATCGTTGGCCCAATCATGGCCATAATTTGAGAGAGCTGATGAAAGCAATTTGCAGCCCGCATTTTCTGACCTTGAGCCGCCTTCAGCCGCTTCAAACTAATTAAAAGCAATTAAGACAGCCATTAGAATGACAAAGGCGCATTGAACTCACACATAGCTCACAGCTCGTAAATAAATCGTCTCTGACACGCAATGCAAATTGCTACCATCTCAGCATGGATGCAATGTGACACCTGATAGAGCAAACAGCTGGAGCTGGAGCTGGAGCTGAAGTTGGAGCTCAGCTCTGTTGGCAATTGTTGAAATAAATTACGAGGGAATGCCATCAGCGATTACGATTGTGCTTCTCTCTAGCGACAAGAGAGCGCAGATCGTCAACGTTCTCTGCCGCATTATTTGAATTGTTTTGCGGAATAATCATCAGCGCAGAATCGTTGGCAAAAGCATCATTAAAGCAGCGTTTATATAATGGCTAGAGAAAAGCGTTTTAGAATGTTGCAGCTGCAGTCGGCATTATGGATATGGAAAGTGAAATATGTACAGGACTACGACAAACAACTACCTGGAATTCAAATCGTTATTTCAAATACATTCAAGGTCTCGGTTTTAACTGAGTGTTTGATTATATTATCACTATTTCGCAACTCTTTGCTTTATATAGATGCTTCTGCATATTTGAAAGACTAGATCGTTTTTTTCCAATGTTATGAATGTCTGTCTTATAATTTAATACAGAAACTTCTAAAGAAATCATTACATTTTAAATATATATTCTGAACGTTGAGCCGAACCAGTTCTAGAACAGAACAAAAGAACCTTACAGCGAGTATTTAAAGTAATAAAAGGTATTTACTTATAATCTAACTGAGTCTACCGCATTTTCAATGGGTTTGACAATTAATCATTTCACAAGATATTTAAACAAGATTAAAAACGATTCAGTTCCTAAATTGACTTTAAGTCGCACAAAGTTCTGATTAATTTCAATCCCAGCCTCAACCCACAATTTAACACCAAATTAGTCATTAATAGCAGAGATATACTACAAACCAGATCAGATTTGTGAGATTAATAAGAACAGAACATAATGGCGCACAAGCCGAACAAATCTTGTAACATTAGCCTTACAAATCCAGCAACAGGATATATTTTCTGCCCATTTTCTTGGCCGCTTTGGCCCGCCCCGCTTGTCAGTCGGCAAATTTGCAACAAAGCTGGATCTCCGGTCGAAAAAAAGAGAGCCTGGCGGGCATTTGACACCGTCTTGAAAGTTAAGTGGGTGTAGAATTTGTGGCATGTGGCCGGCGGTCGTTTTTGATAGTCGCCGAGTGTATGGGCCGTGGAGAGGCTGTCATATAATTGATGCCCGCACCATTTGCTATTATTGTTTAACACTCGCCAGCTACGGCTACAGCTACAGCTACAGCTATGACTTCAGCTGGCCAACTAGCCGGTCAACCCATCCGCCCATCCGCCCCAATCCCCATCTGATTGCTTGCCGCAGCATTTTTAATCAAAGGCAGCGGTACAAAGTCGGTCAGGCCTGGGTGGAGCCGTTCGCTGGAGTTGTTTCAACTGTCAACCTGAATTGAGGCCTGGCAACAACAACAGCAACAGCAACAACAACAACAATAACAACAAACGCTAAAGCGAACGCATCATCGCCGCTACGCTGCGCCCACACATATTTACCGGAACACGCCTCCGGCAGGCGGCTATTAAACATCTTTGGCACGAGTCAGAGACCCAGATGCAGATGCAGATGCAGATGCTGTTGGAGCCGCAGTTGGAGTTGGAGTTGAAGTTGAAGTCCAAAGCAATTCTCTCTGGCTATGACTATGGGCGCACTTAATGTCGCTGCTGAAAATGGAAAATGCTTTTCAAAATTTTATTGCTCGCAATGCAACCCATGCAAATTGCGAATGTATCTTTCGTGCACAATTTGTGGCATCTGATTCTTTTGTGCCGGTTTTATACTAATTGTTTCTCTCTCTCTAATTCTATCGCCTTAAATATGGGACTAGCGCATAAATTTCTTTATTAACGTTATGAAACTGCACTTTAAATGCATTTTTAAGTGTTCAGCAACTGATGTTAAATCAGATCGTTAAGTTTTATTTTACGACAACGCCATTTGGTTGGCCAAGCCAAAGGGCGGCCATTTTGTAATTGAGGTGTGTTTAGTATTTAATAACTGTACTCAGTACAGGGCAACTAAAAATAATCAGTTCAGCATGGCTGCTCTTATGTGTGCAAGTTTAATCAGCATTGAGCTTTAGTATCATCAGTTATTCAGTATTGGGCAGCAGTAGTCGGGATTATGGAGTTGATTCTTATTGCCAGTTGGTATATACATATACATATGCAACATATACATATGTAACAGTAGCTGCTTACTTAGAGATTGATATATCAAAAAATTCCAATATTTTATTGCTCGTAATATATTTCAATAATTTGCACTCCATATGAGATGCTTAAGTAATCCAGTCATTAAAGCAACTAAACTTCATATTTCGCATCCCAAGTGTATAGATAATTGTTACAATCGACAAATCATATATGATATATTATTACAAATTAAAAAGATAGCATTAGTTATTTAGCTCTTTTCTTCTAAAAAAAAACCATTTCACAGCTTAGTCATACTATTTTCTAGCCTATCTTGTAGGGCATAGAGTATAGCAAGTGATATGCGCATTCATATGCGAATTCTTCAACACAATATACTATATAATTATATCAACTGCGTATATGTTAATTAATTGCACAAGTTATTACTCATCCATACATGAATCGCTACGAAATATGAGCAAGAAGACTTTAAAGAGCATTTTATTAAGTATATTTATATGTTAACGATTAAATTTTAAATTGCATTCGGTTAATTTGTGGATTAGTAGTTAAATAACAATAAAAGACCACGCCTATCTCTCAACACAAACCGCCCTCCTCCTCGTTATCAGCGGTCTGATTGGATTCAGTGGGCTTCTTCTCCACCTGCAGTATCTGTGGTAATGGAATGTTCTTGGCCAGAATCGCATACTCCACATCCATGTGGCGAATGAAGGGCGTGGCGAGCATGCGGGCAGCCATCTCGCCGTCCTCCTCGTCGAATGCTTGGAGGAGCGTTTCCAGTGTGCCAACTTCCTCGGGCTCGCAGCAAGTGCCCCACTCCTTGAAGGATTTCTCCGCCTCCACCGAGTCGCCCAGGGCCAGCTGGACGAGGACTAGAGCCACAACCAAACGACCAATTTGGCCATACGATTCCGTCTGCTGAAACAGTCCAATTTCCTGTTTGAGCGCCTTTGTCGCCTCCTCGAAGCGCCGCAATTTGACCAATATTCTCGATACCTTCGAGGCGAATTCGCCCGCCTGGCGTGTGGAGTCCTCAATGAGGATGACCTCGACGGCATGCTGATAAAACCGTAAGGCCAATTCCGGATGCTTAGACTCCGTTAACTTGGCTGCCTTGTCCAGCGCTGAGGCGGCTGCTTCGGGCGAGCCATGCTGCTGGTATAAGCTGCACGCCTTATTCGCATACTCCTCCACTTCGGGCAGCTTGTCCAGGTCCTTGCAGATCAGTATTATCTGCTCGTAGCACTTGGCGGCATGGAACCACGCTTTGTTGTTCTTGTAGCATTCAATTGCTTTTAGAAAACACGTCTTGCTTTTATCGAACGATTTGGCAATGCGATACGCAGTTGCTGCTTTCGAGTACTCATCGGCGGCACTGTCATAGTCCGGCGCCCACTTCAATAGCGACGTTTTCAGGCTCTTTTCAGCGGTGCGTACGAGTTCCTCAGCCTCGGCAATTTTCTTAGCAGCCATCGACATTTTCGCTGGCGAAAAATCAATTGTTGTTTATGTGCCTGTCACAATGTGACTGTGCGCGGCAAGCGAGAAAATAAACACATAAAAATACTAAAACAGGGCTGTAGCTGTGATGTCGATATATCGATATGTGTAGCGATAGAGCGATAGCTTAGATACTTTGCGCGCGCATAGAGACTAATCTCAAATATATTTAAGCATGTTCTTTATATAATAAACAACTTTTTTGTACTATTAATACTATTAATAGCAACTAAATATTTATAAATGAGACCATACACTCACTGCTAATCTTATTATAAGCAGCGCATAAGCGTTTAACTCCATATTTTAGTTGATTTGCGTATTTTATTGTATTTAAATAAGCTACATATGCTGCAAATTTGGTAGGAGAAAGTCCAGTTTTAACTCACCGCAACACTTTGCCTGTCAACTGTGCAATTCAAATTGCGGTCAACACACACTCACGCACACACTTATTTTAAGCCGACCTTTGTTGTGGTTGCTTTTGCTCCAATGCGTGTAAACCGATGCCGGTTTCACGAGCACGTGACAGGCTATCAACCGCAAAGGAACAGGCACAGCATTTGCCTTATGCCCACTGAGGTGTTGGAATTTATTGAAGCATTCTAATTTAATTAGAAATCACTTTCTGACTGACTTCCCTCCTTTGATTGCAGTGTTCACGTGGGGCAAGCGCATGAGTCGCAAACTGGATTTGTTGAAGCGCAGCGATTCACCCGCCGGCAACAACACACACAAATCACACACGGATCTGCGCAGTTTATTCCACTCGCCAACGCACAAGTCCAGCAGCAGCAGCAGCAACAACACTGTGAAGCCCACAGTAACACCTACGGGTGCTTATCAGAGTAGCACGCTCAAAAAGTGCAAGTCGGGACCCATTGAGACGATCAAGCAACGTCACCAACAACAGCAACAACAACAGCAGCAACAGTTGCCGCCACAGGATGTGGCAAACAGGGGCAGCCAGAGCGCACAGTCAACACCGACGCATCATCAGTACCAGCCGGTGGCGCGTCCACAGAAGGTACTCAAGAACTTCTTCCATCGCATCGGGTCCACGGGCATGCTGAATCATCGTTCGCACAATCTACTCAAGGCCTCGGAGGCATCGCAGCAGGCAACGCCGACCAGTCAGACACTCTACCGCAGCAGCTCCACCAGCCAGCTGTCCAGCTGCTCCTACATCAAATGCGATGATCCCAGCGATGGCTTGAATTTGCAGCGACAGCACTTGCATCAGCAGCAACAGTTGCAGCAGCAGCAGCAACTGTTGCCGCGCATCTCCAGCCTCAAGTCCAGCAGTTGCGATGACATAGCCAAGGTGAGCGGCTGTCTGACGGCCAGCAGCAGTAGCGGTGGCAGCACTGCCGGCAGCACGCTCAGCTCCCCACCAGCGGGAGTTGCTAGCAATCCAGTTGGTGGCCAGCAGCAGCAGCAACAGCAACAGCAGCAGGATGCCAGTAGGCGTGGCGCCTTTCCCTATGCCTTTCTGCGCTCACGTCTGTCGGTGCTGCCCGAGGAGAATGGAGGCTCTGTGCTGCTCAAGCAACGCGAGCAACTGCAGCGACAGCAGCAACAACAGCAGCAGCAGCAGCAACAGCAACAGTCGCCGCTTCCGCAGCGACACTCGCCGGAGCAACAGTTGGCGAATGTGTCGCGCAATGATAGCATCTCGTCCAAGGACTGGGAACCACTTTACCAAAGATTAAGTAGTTGTCTGAGTTCAAATGAGTCCGGCTACGACAGCGATGGCGGCGGCGGCGCCCGTCTGGGCAATAATCTTAGCATCTCCGGCGGAGATACAGAATCTATTGCCTCGGGCACACTCAAGCGCAACTCGCTCATCTCGCTCAGCTCGTCGGAGGGCGTCGGTATGGGTCTGGGCCTAGGTCTGGGCTCCGTCTCTGGCTCCTCGGTGCGCAACAGCATTTGCAGTGCACCCGTCTCCCTGGGCGGCTACAACTACGACTACGAAACGGAGACCATCAGACGTCGCTTCCGGCAGCTGAAACTGGAGCGCAAGTGCCAGGAGGACTACATCGGACTGGTGCTGTCGCCCAAAATGGTCGTCACCAACAACAATGAGCAGCAGTATCGCTATCTGATTGTCGAACTGGAGCCATACGGCATGGCACAAAAGTAAGTAGTGTGAAATTTGGATGCCTCGGGAATAAAATCTCTAAACTATCCGTTCTGCTTATCTTCCCTCACCTCTTCCTTAGGGATGGTCGCTTGCGGTTGGGCGATGAGATTGTGAATGTGAATGGCAAACACTTGCGGGGCATTCAATCCTTCGCCGAGGTGCAGCGCCTGCTCAGCAGCTTTGTGGAGAACTGCATCGATCTGGTCATTGCCCACGACGAGATCGCCACCGTAACGGACTTCTATACCAAAATACGCATTGATGGGATGAGCACGCAGCGACAGAGACTCAGCTATGCCCAGCGCACGGACAGCCTGACCAGCCTGCAGAGCCTGCAGGTGGAGCTGGAGCGGGAGCAGGACCGGGAGCGGGAGCAGGAGCGTGAACGCGAGCTGGACGAGTGCGATGCCCGTTCGCTGGCCAGCGTCAGTACGTTGCCCACTCCGATGCCGCTGATGCAGCATCGCAGGAGTTCAACGCCGCGTCACTCGCTGGACGTGAGTGCCTCAGAGCACGAGCTGCTGCGTCGGCGGGCACGCAGCTCCTCAGGTCAGCGCAGCTTGGCACTAACACCGACACCGCTCTTTAACCAACAAACAAACAGTGACACCAACAACTCCTCATCCACTAACGAATCCTATACGCCCGTCTATGCGAATCGGGCGGCCAGCGTCTGTGTGGCCTCCTCGCTGGCCGACGACGACAAGTGGCGTCTGCTGGCGCGCAAACGCTGCTCCGAGGGCGCTGCTCTGTCCCATGATGCAGTGGCTCCGGCTGCGCCCGGTCAGCAGTTTGGGCAGCGCACACATTATGCCCGCAACTCGATTAACCTGACTAATTCACATTATCGCTCGCTGAGATTTGCGCACTCGCGTCTCAGCTCGTCGCGACTCAGTTTGTTCATGCAGACGCCGCCAGCAGCAGAGTCAACAGCAACAACAACCACTGACACACCATCACCAACAACAACAACAACAACAACTGATCTCACTAATGCCACGCAGCAACAACAACAACAACAACACCATTCTTTATACATCAAGCACACGCCGAAAAGCGTTTCATTGTTTGCGCCTAATCCATTTCATAATTCCTGCTCCACTGCCTCATCCACATCCGCAGCAGCATCAGCAGCGGGGGGATCAGCTGTAACCAGCGCCTCATTGGCCCCGCCCGCCGCCTCTCTCATGCATCACCGTCCCTCGCTGCCCGTGGCAAAGTTAACAATACGCGACGAGGAAATGGCCGAGGTCATACGCGCCTCCATGAGCGAGGGTGAGAGTCTAACCCAATAGAAATTACATTTCATTATCCTTTAACAAAGTAATGCTAATGATAATAACATATCATTATCATTTAAAATAGTAGTGATAATGATAATGATATGAATTATAATTAAAATCATAATACTTATAGGCACAACTGTGATCACATCCCCTTAATAACACTCCTAACTTTCCATTTATTCTAAGGTAATGGCCGCTGCACGCCCAAGACAATCACCTTCTTCAAAGGACCCGGCCTGAAGTCATTGGGCTTTAGCATTGTCGGCGGCAGGGATTCGCCCAAGGGTAACATGGGCATCTTTGTGAAGACAGTGTTTCCCTCAGGCCAGGCTGCCGATGATGGCACACTCCAAGCGGGTAAGTCTAAGAACTAATCTTAACTTGAATTTCTATATTTATATTTGTAAACCTCCTCGAGCAGGCGATGAGATTGTCGAGATCAATGGACACTCTGTGCAGGGCATGAGTCATGCCGAGACGATTGGACTCTTTAAGAATGTGCGCGAAGGCACTATTGTGCTCAAGGTCTTGAGGAGAAAGTAAGCGAGCATAATAAATAATATATAATACTTAATATTCATTAATTATGTTCACTTGCATTTCAGACTACAAAAGGCAAAATCAATGGGCACATAAAGGAAGCTCTAATGCACATAAATATACATACGTATCCTAGCATATATTTGTTAGCACTAATTTTATGTATAAACAAGTAACATGTACATAGAAACGCTGTAATTTAGTTGTAGTCATGTTTTTTTGTAAACGTACAAAGCCCCTAAAATATGCACCCTACATATACATATGTACCTAGATTGGCATACATAGTAGATATGTATATAAATACTTATGTATATCTGTAGAAACCATACAAAACTAGGCTCTTTGCATGCTATTATTAAGTAACTGAATGGATTAACAATTTTAAATTATTTACATAATCTAAGCTAAGCTTCCAAGCATTGTACAATTTCTTGAAAATCAAAATGCCTAAATATAAATGAGTACCAATAAATATACAGCATGTTTTTTGGGACGATCGATTAGCAAGGTAATAATGTATAAATCTATGACAAAAATTGAGTACGTTTACTCGTTACTTATAGGCATGATAAACAATCAAAGTCTACAAAATACTTGACTACATTTTCAGCAATCCGCTTTGCTCGAATTCGTCGCCGTTTCTGTATCGTCTTTTACTAGAAGCCTTTGCTTTTTCACAAAGTGATCAATGCGATTCTCCAGGCTCTCTAAAAAGTGATTAGATGTATATATTTTTATCTAGCTCTAGAATAGCTGCCAAAAGTCAAGAACTCACCACAACGCTTGCGAAGCAAAAGCGGCTGATATTGACGCGGCTTGGCCGCATCCTGCAGCAGTATCGCCTGGGCAAGGATCTTTTGTGGCTTGCATTCCTGGTCAAGGAGCACTTCCAGTTGCTTTAGCACGTTGCGTATCATGGTGCACTTAACACTGAACTGCGTCCACTCGGACTGCACGTTTTCGACGAGCTTCTGTAGATTCTCCTCACTGTACACCCAATCTGTAAGATCGGCAGTCTCTGTTTTCAACGTGGCGGAATCCGCAACATCTATAGCCTCTATAGGATTCGTGTGACGCGTGGTGTGTGCACGAAAATCACAGTGGAATAGATTCAATGGTAATCCGATGGCAGGCGTATACTGTGGCTTGCAAGGATTGCTGACGACATCTAGCAATTTACTGATGATGGCAGGCTCCTCTTGCCGCTGTCCAACGAGCAGCAGAACGGCCATAATGCAGCGAATCTGATGCCACAGAAAGGCATTCGCTTGTATTTCCAGATAGTACATTGCGTAGCCTGTTGGATTAAACATGAAGTGGGTTAAGATTGTTTTTGAATCACACATATAAACTTGCCCTAGCTACACTCACCTGAATTGGAATCTTTCTGTATTTCCGCATCGATATCACAGGCCTCTATCCTTGCCGCCTGCAAATTGCGCATGTAGTTTGTAACGCCATTGTGCACATCCATTTTACAGAAATTTCGAAAGTCTCCATGGGACACAATCAATTGGCAGGCAATGCGCATGGCCTCAATGTCCAGATCGCCCTTGGGAAAGTAGTAGCGATAGGTGCGAGACACACAGTCAAAGCGAGCGCTATATACTGGACTGCGCAGTGGCATCCAGGACATGCACTGAATGTTTTTAGGAAGCACACGGTTCAACAGGCTGCAGTAGTCAATTTCAGATGCCAGTGACTCTGCCTCTAATTGGAAATCGGGAGCATGCTTGCTGCGCAAATCAATGGAGATCACCTGGCAAAAGGCGCTCACTTCCTTGTCAGTGCGGCCACAGCGATGGTAGTTTGATGTCGCCCGCGATTCTATCAGGCAGGTGCGCAGCAATGCCCGAAACAAATGTGCCTCTGCAAAAAAGAAAATGAAACTTGTTATAGTGAAAGGTCATTGAATATGCATACTCAACCAATTGTATCGTTAGAATCCTCTTGGCAGGCAAAGCCCTGATAGTCCCAGCCAAAATACATGACTTTAAGCAGGACATGGCGTCGGTGTGCACTTAAATCGCAGATACAATACAAAGATACAATACAATCTCTAGAAAAACAGCTGTAATTGAAAAAGTTTCCCACTTACCTGGCCCAGTTGAACGTGCGTCGTTTGTCCACTTTTATATTTGTATTTTCCACGGTTTGCAGGACTGCGGGTTGACCTTTTTCGACTCCTTTCGAAACTGCTTCATCTCCACGCAATAGCGCTGAGTATTCACAGTTGTTTTTGTCGCTCTCGGTCAGTTTCTTTTGCAACAGGTTCTTTAGCTGAAAATTATAAGCCTCTAGCTGCACGATTTTGTCAATTAATTCCGTTTTACTCAGGTCCTCCAGCGCCTCACGCGAGAGGCCTTTCGCACGTTTATTTATCACTACTTTCTTGCTCATTGCAATTATGAACAAATGCAACACGTGCGGCTCGCAAGTCCTAGTATTGATTGTTGACAATGTATCGCTATAAGCGATAGCAAAATATATGTATTTATCGGCCTTTCATCTAATAAAAGAAGAAGGGTGTCCCCTACACCGCATTAAAGACAAACAATCAGTTTTCAGCCGTACAGCTTAAAAATTTGTTTAGTTTTAGCAAAGTTATGAGTGTTTAAAGTCGATAGGGAATTAATCCAGAGGGCAAACAATTAAAAACACAAATTTCTGATTGGTTTGAGGACTTATCGATATCTATACGATGTATCTCACTCAGTAAAATATCGTCTGGTTGCTCGACAGCATTTTTAAGCAAATTAAATTGTTTTTGGGCATTAACTATCTGAACCCAAGAGCATTCCAATATCTTAACATGCTGGAGGGCTGGTACTGTCGCTCTTTGGCCAATCAAAATACTACATCCAATGCAACCGAGCGACAGCACTTGGAAAGTGATGATGAGCTACAAGCAAAACAATCAGCAGCTGTTCCTGGAGCACCGCCAGCTGCAGTTGAATCCAGTTCTGCATCCACTGGTACTGAAAACCCAGGCGTAGACTATAAAGAACGCTACCGCAACCTAAAGCGCAAATTGAAATTTCTTATCTATGTAAGTGAATGATATAAATTCAAAGAAATTAGTCTTTATACAGTTCTTGAAATGTCCCGACAGGAAAACGAGTACTTTCAGGATCTGCTACACACAAACCAACGACGATTACTGAAAGTGTCTCGCGACCGATCGTTTTTGATTGATCGCCTCTTGCTGTATGAAAAGCCAGCCAAAGACTCCAGTGACAGCGATGCCACTGACAGCTCAAATTCTGATGCGGAGCCAACAAACACATCGACAACACCAGCGGCAGCTGCTCTAGACGGAAGCAAGGAGTCCGTGGCCATGCGACGTAAGCATAAAGATAAGCCGGCGGGTGCAAAGATGATTGTTCCACCCACAGCACATCCAGTTGCTGTTGGTGGCGCAACACGTGGACGCAGGCGCAAGAACCTATCCGCTGGCCCCATTCCGTGCAAAAAGCAGCTGATGGTAACCGCAACGGTGTCGCCTTCAGTGCAGCAGCAGCAACATCAGCTAGCTGCAAAGGATGTAGCTGGCGCGCTAAGCACTGCGGAAATAACGCGTCAATTGCAGGAACGTCGACCCACGCCCATAGAGCTGATGAGTCCGGAATGTGCGTCAGCCACAGTGCCCGTAACAATGCTAAGCGACGAGAGCCCTTCTAAAATGTACGCTTACGACTTACATTTAATGTTTCAGCGATATCTCATTTTTATGTATTTTGTTCTCTTCGTAGTTTTTCAAACGAGAGCTTGCAACATCTCATGGAGGACGACTCGCCATCTCACGTAGCAGCCGAGGAATGTGTGCCCATGACGTACACAAATTAAAGACTTCACTAATGCAAATAAATAAATGCAGCACAATACTTTTACTCCTTTGAATTGCCAATAAATGTTATTAAAACTATGTGCTCCCCGCGCACCATTAGCTGCGACAGCTCGCGCCGTAATTGGACATTCTTGCGGCTCAAACTCTTCACCTGCACCTCGGGCAGCACGATGCCCAGCTGGCACAGCCGCTGACTGCACTCCCTGGGCGCGGGTATGCTACAAATCTTTTGCTCGCTATATTTATATTTGCGACGCTGCCAAATCTCGACGGCGTTTTTCAGCAGTAGATTCCACTGTTTGTCGTAGGCCACCAGATCGCCTTCTATGCGGCCGCCAATGCCGTGCTCCTTGCGCAGGTAAACACGCAGCCGCGGCTGTCGCTGCTCCGCCGGCAGAGGCAGATATTGCTGCAGCAGCGCCAATGGGCCTTCGGTGCCCGCCATATGTGTGTAAATATTTCGCAGGCATTTCTGTTTTGGCGCCCCTTCGATCGGCATCTGATGCGGCTCAAAGCGCCGCACAGTCTCTGGCTCCAAAATCATTGTTGGTGCAGCGAAAGGATTGCTTTTGTTGCTGCTTGTCGCCTTCGTTGGTGCATCTTTGTTGTTCGGTCGCTTGTTTAGCTGCCAAACGCCAAACTTTGAAAGCGCACTTTCGAATGCAGCAAGATTTTGATATAGCACCTTTGGTGTCTTCTCTGTGACTTTGTAGTTGGGGGCGTATAGCGCCCGCAGTGGACTGAAATGCTCACTGCCCACATCCAGTTCTTCTGGCGTATTGCTGTCCAGGTTTTGCGTTGCATCGCTCATGCCAAGCTTTGTTGATTTATCGTGGCTCATCTGGATTTCAAAAAAAATATTAGTGGTATTCCGTCATTTATTATTAGCAAATATGGCCACATCTTAAGAAAGGTTGGGCGCAATCCAAAACAGCTCTTTGGTTTCAAATAAAATATAAAAATCAGTGGTTTCAAGTTGTGCTGCAATATGTAAATTCGCAAACAATCTAAATTGCGATGTTAATAAAATATGATACAAAATATAGCATAAATAAGCCGAGAGTACAATATTTAAAATCAAGATAACGATGGGTCTTATTTTGAAATAAGTGATATGCCGCCTAATCGCTGATTTTGCTTGTGTACTTATTCTCAAAGCTTTAGAGAGCTTTAAAGTGAATGAAATCAACAAGTGCGACAGTCCCAATCAGAATATTTATAAGCAGACGACCGAGAGATGGATCATAAAATTTCATGTGCGTAAATATGGAAAAAATTACTTAAATGCATTTAAAAAATGTATTATTCAATGTTGTTTGTCTGCAGTTAGTGCTAGCAGTCTGGGGGTCTCCAACAAGACACTAATCGGAGTGGGTGTCGGCTTGGTGGCTGCAGGAAGTGCTGGGTATCTAATATATCGCCACCTCCATCGTGACCTGATGCCACAGAAATGGCGTCGCATCGGCACATTGCAGCAGATCAATGTATTTCCAGTGAAATCTTGTGCTCCGCTTGCGGTTGGCAGTCATGAAGAGTATGATTGCGATCTTCTTGGCATTGGTGTCGGAATTGTGCGCGATCGTAAATTTATGTTAATTAATGATAACAACGAAATGATTACGGCCCGAGGTTATCCGCATATGGTTAATATTCAGCCGAAACAGGTATCGTATGGTTTGGTGTTCAGTGCACCGGGCATGCCCGATCTGCCGCTGGACTTTAAGGAATTGGAATCCCTCTCGAAAGACGTTCCCACAGCTATTTGGGGAGTCGCCCTGGAGGTCAGACTGTGTGGCAATCGGTTTGACAAGTGGTTCTCTGAATTCATACTTAAAAAGGATTCAGGCTTGAAATTTGTTTATTACCCACACACAGTACCAGTTCGAGCAATTGATCCCGATCTAAGGCGTATGCCTTTCATGAGGCAGGCCGATTCAGTAAGTTTTATATAGACAAATTTAAATATATAATCAGAGTTGAGTATACTGGAAATCCTTTAAAAAAAACCAAACTTGTAGGGCTCATTAAATGATGCAACCAGCTACATGCTCATGAATCTATCGTCGATTGATGATCTAAACACGCGTCTAAAGCGTCCCGTTGATGCACTACAGTTCCGTGGAAATTTTGAATTAAAAATGGACGTTGATCAACCTTACGCCGAGGATCACTGGCAGTGGATACGCATTGGCAATGAGACAGTTTTTCGTGTAGTGGCTCCCTGCAAACGTTGCATTTTACCAAACATCAACGTAAATACGGCGGAACGCGATATCGATGGGGAGCCCTTGAAAACATTGCGCAGGTTAGTGGACAATATCAAAAATATTAAATAAATTGTTGACACTTATCAATGTTATTTTTATTGACCTACAACAGCTACCGCTTGTTCAACTACTCATCACCAGCGCTGGGAATTCACCTGGGTATCCGGCGTGAGGGAACCATTAAGGCCAATGATGTGGTTTATGTCGAAGATAATTAATTATGATTAAAATTGTTATATGTAATTTTTAATTGCCATACTTACCAGAATTGCATAAAATGAAACGTGTTCTTTAAATGGGCTATTTACTTACAGACAGACAATAAATAATGTTATATGAATATTTTACAGTTGATCAACATATGTAAGTTGTAAGAACTGTTCATACACACGCACACACACACAGATACGTATTTACAAGCCGGTTAATCGCTGATTTTGTTTGTGTACCTCTTCGCAAAGCTTTTGTGAGCTTTCAAGAGAAAGCAATCTACAAGCGCAACAGTGGCATCAGAAAACTGATAAGCAGACGAGCTAGCAATGGATCTACAAATATCAAGTGCGTAAAAATAAAAAAAAGGAAATAAACCACTTTATTTATCGATATTGTTTGTCTGCAGTTAGTCCCAGCAGCCTGGGGCTCTCCAACAAGGCGCTGATCGGAGTGGGCGTCGGTTTGGTTGCTGCAGGAAGTGCTGGGTATCTAATATATCGCCACCTCCATCGCGACCTTATGCCACAGAAATGGCGTCGCATCGGCACATTGCAGCGGATCAATGTGTTTCCAGTGAAATCTTGTGCTCCACTCGCTGCTGGCAGTCAGGATGAGTATGATTGCGATCTCCTTGGCATTGGTGTCGGAATTGTGCGGGATCGTAAATTTATGTTAATTAATGACAACAACGAAATGATTACGGCCAGAGGTTATCCGCAAATGCTTCTCGTTCAGCCGAAACAGATATCCAATGGATTAGTGTTCAGTGCACCGGGCATGCCCGATCTGCCACTGGACTTTAAAGAGTTGGGAGCGCACTCGAAGGACGTGCACACTGCTGTTTGGGGCGTCGCCTTGGATGCGATGATATGTGGCAGCCGGTTTGACAAGTGGTTTTCGCAGTTCATATTACAACAGGATTCGGGCTTGAAACTTGTATATTACCCATATCCAGTACCAGTGCGTGCAACTAATCCCCGACTTAAGCATATGCCTTTCTTGAAGCAGACCGATTCTGTAAGTTGAAGATACGCACAACATTCTTAATAGAATCAGAGTTGAATAATCAAAATTTTATTTCTATAAAAAGGGGAAATTAAAAGATGCTCATGGGGAAAACAAAAAACGAACGAAAACACAATTTTTATCGGTTTGATTTCATTGATTTGAATTATATACATATATATATATTTTAAGGGCACATTTAACGATGCAACCAGCTACATGCTCATGAATCTATCGTCAATTGATGATCTAAACACGCGCATAAAGCGTCCCGTTGACGCACTACAATTCCGTGGAAACTTTGAATTGAAAATGGACGTTGATCAACCTTACGCCGAGGATCACTGGCAGTGGATACGCATTGGCAATGAGACAGTTTTTCGTGTAGTGGCTCCCTGCACTCGTTGCATTTTACCAAACATCAACGTGAATACCGCCGAGCGCGATATCGATGGGGAGCCATTGAAAACACTGCGCAGGTAAGTAATCAATAACAATGAATAATCAATTGTTCACTTATCATATTTACCTATCATCTGCAGCTATCGGTTGTTTGACTACCCTTCGCCAGCACTGGGAATTCACCTGGGTATCCGGCGTGAGGGACACGTCAAGCCCAATGATGTTGTTTATGTCGAAGACAATTGAATCAGAACACACTTTGGCGGCATTATGTAGAAATATACTTGTATACATTCATCTTTATTACATATAACAGAGATTATGACAGTAAGAAAGTTTAATATGCAAATAAACCATGGGTATGAGCTATAACAATAAACTTTCGCCTTATTATTGGACGCACGATTGCCAGGCGAGGCCGCCACAGGCCATGCTTACAATTACATAAATAATAAATATAATCACTAGGCCGACGACAACGTAGACACGAATGTTTTTCCAAAACATTTGACGCGCCAAATTTCGCGATGCCTTGCGGAATGCCACAGACTAATTAATATAAATATAAATGCCATTAATTGACTAATAAGGTGGATTATTAAACAATAGCACTTACATTATTGCTCAAGTTCTCTGTTTTATTGACAAGCAACTCCAGTTTTTCGCCACGATCGCGCAGACTATCTGCAAATAGCATGGATTATATTTATTTAAAGTCTAAATAATAAACAAATTTTTTTTTTTTTTTGGCTTACCAATATTTTTAATCATAATGTCTTTCAGTTCATCAATTTGACCATGTACACGAGATATGGTATCCACTTCGCGCGATTGACTGAAGTATACCATTTGCTGGGACAGAATCTTGGAGAACTCCGTGTTCATTGCATAGGCAATTGCCGTGGCTACTTGCAAGCCATAAGTCTGTATAAATTTCTGCTTAATGTCAGCCAAAAAGAGAAAGGCGCGAGAGCGTTCGAATTCCTACAAATAGTAAGCGAACAATTAATTAAAATTTTATCAAGCACTTGCTATATTGATCAGCTTACGTTGTCGGTTATGCACATGTAAATCAGCTTATTTTCGCAAGTGTAGTGTATCAAATAGTCGCCGTGCGTGTAGGTCATCTTGTGGTTGTGTACCCCAATTCTGCCTATTATCTGCTCGGTGACTTCTGCAAAGTTACCAACACATTCGGCAAACTTGGCCAGCACTGTTGTGGCGCGCGCTATTACACTATATAATATCGGCATTATGTCGGTATATCGTTCTTCGTTGCTTGCAAGTTGCAACCGCAAAGGCGTGGTGATTAATACGTCTTTTTACTTCTACTCTCGTACTGTTTTATCAGCACAACAACAACAACAATAACAACAGCAATAAGCCTTGTCGTTCTTGTTTAAGTTTTTCTGCGGAAAACAGGAAATTGATTATTGGGAATTAAAACAATGGTTGCGATTTATTTGATTTCGACTTACCCACTTAAAAAGAGGCTACGAAAGCTATCTATTCAAGACTGAATCGCCCGGAAAGTATTGTTTATCCAATGTTTTAAGCAACAATATGCGTCATATTAATGGGATTTAATGCACAAAACTATATATTATATCATGTTAAACGAATTATTTTGAAGTGCACCATTACAGTTGCTGGCTGATGGTATTTTGTACTGAATTTATTGGATCATCCGAAAAATTGCAAGACAAAAAGTCTTTGTTGTTTCTTTTTTTTTTACAAATGCACTTGCACTTAATTTAACGATACATCGATAAGTGCCTTGGGCCGCTGCCATCTGTGCACTCACCGATAGTCGATAGCCTCTACAGATTGGAACGATATTTTATTTTATTAAATTTTTAAATATATTACATTATAAGAACACAATTAACAACATGTTAGAATTAACTCCTTTAATATTTGTTATATATATTTAAATATATATATGTATTTCCAAGCAACATTAAAGCGACTATATACTTGTATATTTTTGTCTGGCAACGTCGAATTTGGGTAGTAGCATGGCAGTTCCACCTGAGGATCATCAAAGGAGTGATAAGAGAATTTTGATCTCCAAGATGTTAGAATATGTTGGTGAGTCTTAATACTATATTATTTGATGCCGAAAAACAAAAAATAACATATTTCGCAACTATGTATGTATATTCATCCGATGCAGATAACTGTATAAGCATTCTTATTGTCCTATTTGTTGCTGATATTATACAGCGTTTGTTCTATATTGCGAATGAGTATGCCAGGCACAAACAGTACTATTTGCTTGAAGATCGTTTATTCACAATTACAAGACGTGCCTATACCTACGACAACAGAACACAATATGTGGCCTTGGTACTTTTATGCGCGGCATTTGTACGTTCTGGCAGCACCGGGAATTTCAGGAATTTGCTGCCCAGCGGCACATTTCTCATCTATATGCCGCTTTACTGGCTTTGCAATTACGGACATCTGAGTCACAGCTCATTGACCTACGCCCACTGGATACGCGGTGAACATGGTCTGGACTATGCAGCCGGAATGGCGTCCAACTATTTCCATGGCTATCTGAAGCTGTCACTTCCCGAAGGCAATGGCGACGGCTTGCATAAACGCATGAGGGACTATGAGGACACTCACCAAGTGAAATTTGGGCTGAAGCGTTTAGTCATCTTAATACCGGATGAAATGTTCGTTAACAAAGTCATATACAGTAAATACCTCGATAAGGCTAGTGTGAGTGGAAAACTGGTTTTGAGTATTGCTTGCAGTACTAAATATATTGTATTTCGTATAGGATTTAGAGACACAATTTATAAACCGTGCTGGTGTAAATCGTCCGTTCAAGCATGCGGTCTACAGGCTGAACCGGCCAATAAATGGCTCCATATGCTACTTTGCGATGGAAGGAGCAACACCCATGTTGTCATTTTTCGATGCCATGCACCATCAATTGTCGACCACAAGGGAAATGCACGAGATGAAGCGTGAGATCTGGTTGAAGTTCACCAAGCATTTAAAAGAGCTTTTAGATAACTGGCCGGAAATTCGGCGTGAAGTGGAACTGATTGTGTACAATGGTATGTGTATCGAACTCAAATACAATGAAAATAACTACAATCTACCTAATTTCAGCTCACAGGGAAAATGGAGAACTTGTCGATGTGGGGGACGTGCTATACGAGCACGTTTCAGCAAAAAAATCACTTGATTGACTTTAATTTACTTTTAAGGACGTTAAGCATAAGGAAATAAGTTACGCGTACTAAAACTTGAAGCATGACTTATTAATAAATAAAGCTAAGTTAATTACTTAGTTACCGACATCAAGAGTAGTCTGCTTCTCAGTGGATTCTAAATCTTTCAGTTTAGATTCGGCTGATGCTAACATGCGTGATTTCCATTTCTCGTAATCTTCAATCTCTGGCTTTTGACTATTGCTCTTACAAAGAACACTCTTCTCCTTGCTCAATTCTGGCTTATCATTTAATCTAGATGCAACGTTCTGCTCGTTCATGTGCTTGGCAATCATGCGCTCCCATTGCTGCTCCAGTTGCTGCCACTGAGTGGGACGCAAATTGCTGAATGGCATCAGTTTTGTCTTCGACACTTTCTTCTTCTGTAAACGACATGCGTGGAAGACCGCCATGGCAGCGTATTGTGGATGGTCTGCATCGGGATTGTCAAGCCCTACCACACTCCTGAATAGTGCCAGCAGTTCGTCAGCCTTGCGTGCCACCTCGTTGAGACTGAGTTGCACACAGATGTCGCTGACACTGGCCAGTTTATTGAGATCAAGTAGTTTCTCGAACATGCGCTTGTTGTTCACGTACTGAGTTTTGCGCAATCCGGATAACTTTAATGCCTGCTCTTTGTCAAATCCAATGGCCAGCAGAGTGGATGCAATGTCCGCACACAAAACAATCTTGCCATACTCATTTATTTGCAGTGGCACATTAGAGGAACGCAGCTCCAACAATCGTATTAGCTCAGTTGTCTTCCTATTATTGTGTAAAGCTCGTTCAGTATATTATGCAGTACAAATGTATCTATAAGCGTACTTACTCTAAAACGTTAGGCTCATCGTGTAGGCCCATTTTCATAATTAGCTGCTCAATCAGTGTAGTCATTTTACAAGCTGCTTTAATTGTTTACTTATTTTGGCGCGAAAGAAATAGATGTGCGTTTCCAAATTGTGCTGCCACACTGTTTCAATTTGAAAAATACTGCACAAAATACAAATACTACATATTTTGAAGAAAAGGTACTGAAAACTGTATGGCAGCGCTGGTCATCAAGCTTCATCTCCCCTCTGTCTATCGTAAGAAGCATATAATTCGCTATGAAGACGGTTTCCTTGCAACAGACTGCAAAAAGAATATGTATGACATGCGTGTCTCAGAAAAGCTAGGGTATCCGCTTAATTGTTTGCATCATGTCTATCATACTCCAAAATACAAACCGTTTTATGAAAACAAAAACCGACTGTAAAACATTGGATTCCAAAGTTTTTCAGCTTGCTTAAATACCATTTGTAATTAAAATGATCATTAATAATTAAAGTAGGCACATATAGTAATAATATTGGGTCTTCAACCTTTTTCATGTGTATTATTTGCCATATAAAGTGTAATGTTATACCGATTTAGAACCAGATGTACATATTCAAAATTGTTAAGCCTATATCTCATTCTCGCTATCGTCGGCGTTCTTGGCGGCTTCACCAGCTTCAATGGCCAACTGACTCCACGCTGCGCTATTTATGAGATGCACGCCGTTAGTTTCTTTGCCCACAATGCCCATTTCGAAGCGGAAATCCTTGTCCTTCAGCTCGTCATGCACCTGATAAATGCTACAAAGCAAAAGGATCACAGTTAGTAATCTGAGCACATTTGCTCCACTGGCATTTCATACATTTTACCGCCACTGCGCACAAGTTCATCGGTGTTCATGTCGGCAAACTTGAATTTCTCCATCTCGGTCTTGGCCTGCTGCTTGGCCTTGCCACTAGCGCACGCATAGTAGCTAAAAGATGTGCCGGACGGCTCAATTTTGTACAGCTGGGGTCCCTCAATCTCGTCCCACGAGGCCAGCAGAACGGACAGTCCAAATGGGCGCACAGCGCTGTACAGGGTGTAGGCGTGCAGGTAGCCGGAAACGCGATCGCACAAATGCTTCAGTGGAATAGTGCGCTCGAACTGCTGGCGGAAGTTGGCGGCCTCCTGGCGTGCAATGTCGGCCACAAAATTGCCATCGGCCATCAGTCCGGCAATGGCCATTCCAATATTCTTTTCAATAGTGAAAATGCGACTGGCTGCATCTGGCTCGTACAGCTGGTCGGCTATGATTTTCTCGACCGCGAGCACAACGCAATCCTTGCCCCTGATGCCAATAACGGTTCCACTTCTCTCCACCGCTTTGGATGCGTAGTCGATCTGAAAGACGCGGCCATCGGGGGAGAATTGCGAGGCAGAGAGATCGTACTGCAAGAGAACAGTTTATGTGTGAGTCCTAGTCGCTAATTGCATACGCCATATACTTACACCAGTGCCGATTGTACTCATTTTTGGTGTGAATTTGAATTTAACTTGTTAATAACAAAAGCTGAATGTATTCAAGTAAAGTCGCAAACTAGTGGGGACGATGATTTGACGGCTTTTAATTTGACAGCTGCAAATCATGCTGAGTGCTGCCACCCTTTTCACTCTCGATATGTGTTGGGTAATTCCAAATCATATAACAGTGAGCTATTTTATGCCGGTCATAATAATAATAAAAACAAAGCCCAACATTATTAAATACATAGATTCTTAAAAGCTACACCCAAAATAGCATAGCTAAAATAAATAGCAAAATAATAGGCTGCCAAATAATGTTCCAAATAACAGATTTCTTTAGCGGTAACATCAACAATTTGAGTATAACAGCACGCGCTATGTATTCAACAGGTATATTCTTGCTTTTAAAGTTCGGTCACACTGTTTCTAGTTCTAATGTGCACGCGGTAGCGTAATTCAATTTTGTAAACAATAAAAGATAAATAGCATGACGACAAACGTGGCTGAAAAAAGGTAAGCACAGCTAATACTTATGATACAAATTACTAAATACAGACGTTTCACAGCTATGCGGCTGAAGCGCGATACACAAACTTTTATGCAGGAGGCGATATTGCGTGGAGCGAAGATGGTCAGTTTTTCTACTGTTTGAATGGCGACGTTGTGAATCAGGTGAATGTGGAGACATCTCAGATAGTATGCAGCTTTGGAGCCAACGAGACCAGCAACACCAACAATGACAAGAGCAAACCAAGAAAAACGGAAGGAGTCGACGACGCCGATGTGGACGAGGATAACATATATTGCTTTGCCATGTCGCGGGAGCATTTGGTGGCCGCACATGGAAGTGGACTACTACGCCTGTGGGAGCTGAGCACGCAAAAGCTGTTGAAATTGTGGAAGAGTCAGCACAAGGGACCCGTTGTCCAAATCGAGTTTAGCTCTTCCGGCAAACTAATATGCACCAGCGGGGGCGCAGATGCGACGCTTAGGATCTGGGATTATGCCAACAACAGTTGCCTATGCGCTCTGAAGGATTTTCCAGGTCCGGCGCTGCTATTGCGCTTCCACCCCAGCCCCTTAAAGAGTGAGATCTATGCCGTCGGTGCCGACAATACACTTTACTGCTGGAACTACGAGTCAAAGACGATGCTGCACAAAATGCGAGGACACATCTCCCAAGTGACGGGGCTGAGTTTCCAGACTGCAGCCGCCGACTGCAGCCAGCTGGCAACCGTGAGTCGCGACAAGGTACTAATCGTGTGGCAGCTTGAGTCCGCATCGAGCAGCTGGACTCAGCTAAAGGTTATCCCGTTGTATGAGGAACTGGAAGGCTTAGCTCACATTGCAGCTGGCGCACAGTTGCTGGTCGCCTGTGGCTCCGGAAAGCTGCTGCAGATTGAGACAAAAACATGGAAAGTACGTGATCTGCTGACCAAGACAGACTTTCAAATAAGTCGACTGCTGTACTGCAGCAGTAAGGAGCAACTGACGCTGGTGACAACGGAGCAGAATATGATCATCTACAATGTGAGCAGCAGCGAGCTGACGCTCGTCAAGCAGCTGGTGGGCTACAACGATGAGATACTGGACATGTGCTTCCTGGGCGACAACGATCGCTACTTGGCAGTGGCAACTAACAGCAAACACTTTAAACTCTACGACACGCAACAGAACATGAACTGCCGACTGATCTGTGGACACTCCGACACGGTCATGTCGCTAGCCTCCTCGCACAGTCTGCTCATCTCCGTGGGCAAGGACTGCAGCATACAGCTGTGGAAGCTGTCACACGAGAGCGACTGTCTGCTGCAACCGCTAACCCAGCAGAGCAGCTGCCACACGGCGACCATTGGCAGCGTAGCCTTCACACACAACGGCGCCACGGGCTTTGCCTCCGCCTGCCAGGATGGCAGCATGAAGGTGTGGCAGCTGACGCGCGATAAACAGGATCGCAGCAACTATGCGTTCTCGCTGCGCTACGCGGCACACGCCCACGACAAGGAGGTCAACTGCGTGACGTACGCACTCAACAATAAATTACTGGCCACCGCATCGCAGGATAAGACAGCAAAGCTGTGGCAGGCGGACGCGAACGTGCTGCTGGGCGTCCTGCGCGGACATACGCGTGGCGTCTGGTGCGTGCGCTTCTCGCCCGTCGATCAGATCGTGCTCACCTCCTCGTCGGACTGCAGCCTGCGCCTTTGGTCCATTGCGAACTTCAGCTGTCTGAAGCGCCTGGAACAGGAGTGCACCATACTGCGTGTGGAGTTTCTCGATCACGGCAAATTCATACTGTCTGCCGCCTCGGATGGCCTGTTGAAGCTGTGGAACATCAAGACCAACATCTGTGTGCAGTCCATCGACGACCACAGCGATCGTGTGTGGTCTGTGGCGGTGTCCGCCTGCAGTAATCGCTTCTTCTACACGGGCGGTGCGGACTCCAAGCTGATACGCTTCGGCGACACTACCGAAGCAGTGCGTAACGAGGAGCTCGGCCAGCGACAGGAAATGCTTCAGCAGGAGCAGACCCTGCACTCGCTGTTGCACGCTCAGGAGCAGCTGGAGAAGGCTTTCATGCTGGCATTAAGGTTGGACAAGCCAAAAGCCACCTACGACATTATTGGGCATTTTGTGCGCAAGCGTGATGCGGTTGCCATGCGGCAGCTGGTGGATCAACTGAATATGGACCAGCGGCTAGTGCTGCTGCAGCACGTGAAGGCGTGGGGCACCAACTCGCGTCACTCTTACATTGCCAACCTGGTGCTGCAACAGCTGCTGGGCGATGCGCTGCTCAACACCACGCAGAGACTCTACAACAATGGCAATATGGTCGAGGTGCTCACGCCCTATGTGCAGCGCCATTTCAAGCGGGTGTCCGAGTTGAGCAAGGATCTGGCTTTTATGGAGTTTATTGTCAAGTGCATGTAGATCGAGTGTTTACTGTAAAGTTATTAAAACTGTTGAAGATGAAGTTTACTTCGTGAATGCTCCAGGGTATCAGAAAGACAAGCTACGAGTGTATGCTTTGGCTGGGTGCAGCGTATCTGCTAGTTGCTTTTACTCTTACTCTTCACACTCAAAATATAACAATCAAAATTGAAGTACAGGCTGCATTAGTGTAAACTTGATCTGCATTTGTTAATCAATTGAACTTGTTGCGGTTAACCGATAATTTATTCAAGAACGAGAATCAGATCCTCGGCCTCCAACTTCATGCCTTTCTTGACAGAAACTTTCTTGATAACGCCAGCATCTGGCGACTGAACGATAGTTTCCATTTTCATGGCAGACAGCACGATAAGTGGCTGGCCCCTTACAACAGTATCGCCCTCTTTGACCCGAATATCGATAACATCGCCAGGCATCGGGGCACCCACCTCACCCTTCTTCGTCTTGTCAGCTTTGGGATGCACGTGGATTTCCTGTCAAGGTACGCCAAATAAGGAGTGGACGGTACAAACACAACACCACATCGACCTACCTTCATAGCCTCTTTATCGGCAATGTGCACGCTTCGCAGCTGACCGTTCAGTTCAAAGAACACCTCGCGTTTGCCATTTGGCATCAGATCGGAAGCCTTGGCCAAGGCCTTTATACTGAGCGTCTTGCCACGCTCCAGAGTCACATCGAACTCCTCGCCCACTTTGGGGCCAGCGAGGAATATGCGAGTGTCGAGCTTATCGACAGGACCGAACTTCTCACGGTGAACCATGTATTCTTTGGTCACCTCCGGATAAAGAGAAGCCGACACGACATCTCTTTCACTGACCTTCCCGTAAATTTTGGTAAGTTCCTCCGTCAGCTTGTCATAGTCAAGTGGCTCAAACTTAGCACCCGGTCGCTCATCAATGCGAGGCATATCCTTAAGAATTTGAGACCGGAAAGGTTCTGGAAAGCCACCATATGGTATACCCATGTAGCCCTGAAGGTACTCGATCAGCGATTTGGGGAACGAAAGCTCCTCGGCTTTCTGCACCACCTGTTCACCAGTAAGTTTGTTTTGCACCATGAACTGAGCCAAATCACCAACAACCTTAGACGAGGGGGTGACCTTTATGATGTCTCCCAGCACAAAGTTGGCTTCTCGATACGCTTTCTTTACATCCTCAAACTGGTCGCCTAGGCCCAATGAATACGACTGGAACTGCAGATTGGTATACTGTCCACCGGGTATTTCGTTCAAGTAGACATCAGCATTGCCCGATCGCATAGTCGTCGTGCACTCGAAGGGACCATAAAGCGTGCGTGTTTGCTCCCAGTATGCCGAATACTCGGAAACATCATTCAGGTCCAGCTGTGTGTCTAAGGGAGTACCCTGCAGCGAAGCCACAACCGCTCCCATACTTGGTTGTGAAGTCATTCCGGACATGGAGTCCACTGCAACGTCCACAATATCCGCTCCGGCTTGGGCAGCAGAGATCATGCTGGCAACTCCGGCGCCCGAAGTGTCATGAGTATGAACATGAATTGGCACGTCGGGATGCTTGTCTCGGATGGCGGTGACCAGCAACCTGTGGGTTTAAAATAATCACAACATGAAATACAATCAAGTTGAATTAACTAGAATACCTAGATGCCTCTGGTTTCAGAAGTCCTGCCATGTCCTTGATGCACAGGACATGTGTTCCTGCCTTGACAAGCTCATCCGCCAAGTTGGTATAGTACTTCAGATCGTACTTGGTCCTCTTGGGATCACTCACATCACCCGTATAGGAGATGGCCGCCTCCACAACTCCTCCAGCCTTACCCGCCGCCTCCATGCCGAGAATCAAGTTGGGCAAATAGTTGAGCGAGTCAAACACTCGGAAAATATCCATGCCAGTTTGCACCTGATCAGAAGAATATAAGTTCTAGTCAAACTGGGATCTATTTGAATAGGACCCACCGACAACTCGCAGAACTTGTAGACCACATTGTCGGGGTAGCTGGTGTAGCCAACTGCATTGGCTCCACGCAATAACATTTGGAATGGTATATTCGGAATGAGCTTGCGCATCTCCTCTAGCCGTTCCCATGGGCACTCGTGCAGGAATCGTAGGGCTACATCAAATGTGGCACCGCCCCAGTTCTCCAGTGAGTACAGATTGTTGAACTTGTGTGCCACATATGGGGATATCTTCAGTAGATCGTGGGTGCGAACTCGCGTGGCCATCAGTGACTGATGGGCATCCCGGAAAGTGGTGTCCATCAGCATAAGATTCTTTCGCGAACGGACCTCCTTGGCAAAGGCTTCGGGCCCTAGACATACAATAATGTCTCGCAAGCCTTCCGGCGGCTCCGTTACTATATTAAAGTGTGATAAAGTAATATTTTTAATAAATAAATTAATGAATATGTATGAGACCTCATTAGGTACTTAATAATTCAAGTAACTAAATGTTAAACGTACCTTTTGGGCCACCGCTTTGTTCTCGTTCTATCGATTTCTTGGAAAGATCTATACGTTTTTGTTGATAAGAACATATGAACAATTGGTAGTCAGAAACGAATGAAACTTAACGAGTTTACTCACCCATTGGTATCGTGGGTACATGAGGGCTCACATCTGCCGGCTTGAGCGCTGTAGCTAGTGGCGTCTGTGGACCGTTGACCAGCACTTCTCCCAGGTAGTTGAGCAGCTTCTGGGCACGATTCTGCGTGGGAGTAAATTTAAAGAGCTCCGGGTGTTCATCTATGAAGTAGGTGTCCAGCACACCGTGCAAGAACTTCTTGTTCTCCAGCACGTTAAGCAGAAATGGAATATTCGTCTTGACACCACGGATGCGGAACTCGCGCAGTGCTCGGTTCATCTTAGCGGCACAGCTTTTCATATCAGGAGTGTGAGCGATTACTTTAACCAGCAACGAGTCATAGTGAGGCGATACGATAGCTCCCGCATAGGTCGAGGCACTGTCCAGCCGAATGCCCATGCCCTCGCCGGAGCGAAACACTTCGAGGCGTCCAGTGTTGGGCTGGAAGTCGTTGGCGGGATCCTCTGTCGTGACGCGACACTGAATGGCAACACCAAGGGGCACGATGTTCTCTTGGGCCAGTCCCAACTCTGCAAGTGTCATTCCTTCCGCAATGCGTATCTGAGACTGCACCAGATCGATGCCGGTGATCTCCTCCGTCACCGTATGCTCCACCTGCAATCGGGCATTTACCTCAATGAAGTAGAACTTTCCGGCCTCGTCGCACACGTACTCCACCGTGCCCGCATTCTCGTATCCCACGTGTTTGCCAAGCCGAACAGCTGCCTCAGTCATCTTATCTCGGATCTCGACGGGAAGGCGTGGAGCCGGTGCAATCTCAACAACCTTTTGATGACGTCGCTGTATAGAACAGTCACGTTCGAATACATGCACAAGGTTTCCGGCCTTGTCGCCCAGCAGTTGCACTTCGATGTGGCGTGGTCGCTCAATGAATTTCTCAATGAACATGGCCCCGTTGCCGAAGGCCGCCTTCGCCTCAGAGGTGGCACGCTGGAAGCTCTCCTCGATTTCCTCCTTTTTGCGAACGACACGCATGCCGCGACCGCCGCCGCCGTAGGCTGCCTTGAAGATCACTGGCATTCCGTTCTTTTCGCAGAAAGCTAACGCATCTTCTTTAGATGTAACTGGGCCAGGTGTTCCCGGCACAATGGGCACATCAGCTGCTTCAGCCGCAGCGCGGGCAGCCATCTTGTCACCCATGGTCTTTACCACCTCGGGCGTCGGACCAATGAATACGACCCCGGCATCGATGACGGCCTGAGCGAAGTCGCTGCGCTCGGACAGGAAGCCGTAGCCGGGATGCACTGCATCAATGTCGTTCTCCTTGCAGACGCGAATGATCTCGGGAATGCTGAGGTACGCCTCCACCGGTGCCAGACCCTTGCCGACCAAATACGACTCGTCGGCCTTCTGGCGATGCATGTGCATTTTGTCCTGCTCCGAGTAGACGGCCACCGACTTGATGCCCAGCTCGGTACAGGCCCGGAATACGCGGATGGCTATCTCACCTCGATTGGCCACCAGAATCGATCGTATTGGTTTATATTCCACCTACAAACAACCGTATCGAAATCAGAGGATGAGCTCATCCTACGCTCGACAGACTTACTTGCTTCGAGTAGGCATTCTTGCAGATAAGGTAAAGCTTCGCACGGGGCAGTGTTTTCCGCAGTGTCTTGAATGCGGATGGAGACTCTGTCCAGAACATTGAAGACGCTCTTGGGTCTGTGCTATTGAGGAGACAAGGAGAACACTCGTGTCATACTGCTGATCTGGGATATTCCCTGTACTTAAATCAATGGTAGGTTAATTTGATATATTATTATATATAGTATTCACCACCTGAGTGGAAAATGATGTGTTCGATTTTCAGAGATCAGTTCTCTGATCATCTGCTGTATACTGCTTTTATAAACTCTGAAGTCGACCGTTCGTCGGTTTCACCTCATCCTTTATTTAAGCACTACCTTTACATAGTACAAACCTATTTTTATTCTTTAATAACCAATACTTCTAGCCAAAATTTAAAAAGCTGTTCGTCCGCAAACATTTAACGATCCATTAATTTATGTAATAAGAATTAAAATGGAATTTTTGTATGATTGAACCAAACGAAAGAGAAGTTAAAAAAGAATATTATTCTGACGTTTGATGTCAGGTCTCTGTGATAAACACATATGAGAGCTTACTCGAGATTGCCTAGGTTCGAGATTGGCTGTAATCCCTTAAATACATATCTTAATTCACTTGTGTGCTAATTTTCAGGTTTATTTGAACACAAAAGTTAGCATATTTGATTATTTGGTTATCTTTATAAAACATTTATTTAGAAAAGTTTTTTGTTTATTCACACTTTCAATCGTAATTAAATTTTAACATTGATGTACAAATTTGGCAAAGGCTTTTAAACTACACATAAAGGATGTATGTTACACAATAATTGTTGCTGTGCGCGACTTGTATCTCTAAACAAGATTGTAGACTTTTTCAAAAAGTAATGCCGCCCAATATACACACGTATATACACATGTACCTATGCAAGCATAAATACAAAGAAATGAAAAAGGACTTAAAGGACTACACGGCAATCGAAATTCGTTGGCAGCACAAACAGATGACAACACGTACAAGCAGATTTGGACATCTATTCAATGATCAGGATGAGGTCTTCGCCATCCAACTTCATGCCCTTCTTGACCTCCACCTTCTTGACGACACCGCTTTGCGGCGCCTGGACGACCATTTCCATTTTCATGGCCGACAGCACGACAAGCGGCTGACCCTTCTCGACCTTGTCGCCGATGGTGACACGCACCTCGATAACGTCGCCCGGCATCGGTGCGCCCACTTGACCCTTCACCGTCTTATCAGCCTTCGGATGAATACGGATTTCCTAACAAAAAAACAATGTAGATTGTGTAAACTCAAGGGTGTGTGTACATTGCAATTCCAGCGTATTTACCTTCATAGCCTCCTTGTCGGGAATGTGGACGGAGCGCAGTTGGCCATTCAATTCGAAGAAGACCTCGCGTTTGCCATTGGGTTTGAGATCGGCAGCCATGGCCAAGGCCTTCATGCTCAATGTCTTGCCACGCTCCAGAGTCACCTCAAACTCCTCGCCCACCTTGGGGCCGGAAAGGAATATGCGAGTGTCGAGCTTGTCGACGGGGCCGTACTGCTCCCGGTAGTGCAGGAAGTCGTTGGTCACTTGCGGATAGAGAGCGGCCGACACGACGTCTCTGTCGCTGACGCTGCCATGAGATTCGCGGAGCTCAGTTTTCAGCTTGTCAAAGTCCAGTGGAGCCATCTTTTCACCCGGCCGTCCCTCAATGCGTGGCGTGTCCTTCAGTACACGCGACCGGAATGGTTCTGGGAAGCCACCATACGGAATTCCGATGTAGCCTTGCAGGTACTCAATCACCGACTTGGGGAACGACAGCTCCTCGGCTTTCTCCACCACCTGTTCTCCGTTCAGGTTGTTCTGCACCATGAACTGGGCCAAGTCACCTACAACCTTGGACGAGGGAGTGACCTTTATGATGTCTCCCAGCACAAAGTTGGCTTCTCTGTATGCCTTTTTCACATCCTCGAACATGTCGCCCAGGCCTAGGGAGAACGCTTGGAATTGCAGATTGGTATACTGTCCGCCGGGTATTTCGTTCAAGTAGACATCAGCATTGCCCGATCGCATCGTCGTCGTGCACTCGAAGGGTCCGTAAAGTGTACGGGTTTGCTCCCAGTATGCCGAATACTCGGAAATGACATTCAAGTCCAGCTGTGTGTCCAAGGGAGTACCCTGCAGCGAAGCCACAACCGCTCCCATACTAGGTTGTGAAGTCATTCCGGACATGGAGTCCACAGCAACATCCACAACATCTGCTCCGGCCTGCGCACAAGCAAGCATGGAGGCAACTCCGGCGCCGGAAGTGTCATGAGTATGAACATGAATTGGCACGTCGGGATGCTTGTCTCGGATGGCGGTGATCAGCAACCTAAGGGAATTAGGGAAACAACGATTTATATAGATATTTACGTATACATGTGTACATCCTACGTACTTTGCTGCCTGTGGTTTCAGTAAGCCTGCCATATCCTTGATGCACAGGACATGTGTTCCTGCCTTGACAAGCTCATCCGCCAAGTTGGTATAGTACTTCAGATCGTACTTGGTCCGCTTGGGATCACTCACATCACCCGTATAGGAGATGGCCGCCTCCACAACTCCTCCAGCCTTACCCGCCGCCTCCATGCCGAGAATCAAGTTGGGCAAATAGTTGAGCGAGTCAAACACTCGGAAAATATCCATGCCAGTTTGCACCTGATCAGGAGTATATTAGTTCTAGTCAAGCTGGGATCTATTTGAATAGGACCTACCGCCAGTTCACAGAACTTGTAGACCACATTGTCGGGGTAGCTGGTGTAGCCAACTGCATTGGCTCCACGCAATAACATTTGGAATGGTATATTCGGAATGCGCTTGCGCATCTCCTCCAGACGTTCCCATGGGCACTCGTGCAGGAATCGTAGGGCTACATCAAACGTGGCACCGCCCCAGTTCTCCAGAGAGTACAGATTGTTGAAATTGTGCGCCACATATGGGGATATCTTCAGCAGATCGTGGGTGCGAACTCGCGTGGCCATCAGTGACTGATGGGCATCCCGGAAAGTGGTGTCCATCAGCATAAGATTCTTTCGCGAGCGGACCTCCTTGGCAAAGGCTTCAGGACCTTGGCGCACAATAATGTCGCGCAGACCTTGTGGGGGTTCAGTTACTGCGGGAAAACCCAATAATAATATAATTTTATATTGTGGCTATGTAATTTGTCTATATTAGTATTAAGTCAAGCAGAAGGTTATTTACAAATAAACATAGAGATAAGACTTTCAGCCACCACAACAATAATAAATGATTCTGTTTTACTAAAACTCAACCAAAAGTTTCGAAAGTATATTAGGTTATATTAAAAAATGTTTTATTTACATAATTTTTTGTATTAGGCAGCTTTAATGATAATGAGTTGACTTAAAATTACGATTTAGACTATCAGAACTGGATTATGCAGGTAAAAGAGACACAATTCAATAAGGATTTAAATTAATAATGATGATATTTTTCTAATACGAATATATTTTTATTTTATTAATATTGAAAATTTCTGATAGGCCCCCTACAATTTTGTATGTAATGAGCGAATTATTCCTTTCGGGTCACTCAAGCTCTAGAATCCTTGGAAACGGAATAGCATCAATCATCTAACCCTTAAATATTTACAGGAAACGCATAAATATAAACAACTTAAAATTAACTTAACTGGTAAAAATACTAGATAGCGGTAGTTAGCGTTTTCCTAAATTAGTTAATCAAACCAATTGCGCAACTACTTTTGACTACCAGGTAACTAGTAATTCGCTAGTCCAGCTACTGTTAAAGTATAATATGTGTCTGTGGTATATATGTATGTAGTATGTTCAAGATAGTTGATTTGTACAAGTGAATGAGTGTTGATTTTGGCAAATGAGGAAAGAAAGAACTGCAACTCAAACGTACCTTTTGCCCCGCCTCTCTTTTCACGTTCTAACGCTTCCGGGGACAGGTCTTCATTGGTATGAGAATCATGACAACATTTCGTTTATGAACATGGTGTAGCAAGTGTATTGTTGTTGTTGATAGACATAGTTTTAGAGGTGTGTGTGTGTGTGTGTGTGTGTGGTTGTGTGTGTGTTTGTGTATTGCAGTTGTTGTTTGTTTTAAGGCGATTGCATTTGCGTAGTGGTTTCAAAAGCACATTTTATAAAGAATAAAAAGTAAAAAGAAATGCAAAACATAAAATAGACATATTAATGAACGCATATAAAATTAGAAAAAACACTGCTAACTTTGGTAAGCCGAATATTAAATACTCTTGCAGAAAACTATATATTATTATTCTGCATGCAAGCGAATTTATACTTTTAGACAATATTAACTGTTGAAACTATTATAATCACTTTTTTCAAGACAAAATTAAATATTCTCCGCATGGGTACTAAAATATTAAAATATTTCTCACATGCCTTTATCGAAATCCCATGAATTTATTTAAGGAATATTAAAAACTTCTTGTTAGCGTAATTTCTGAACAAAATCTAGATTTAATTTACGCAGTTTCTTTCCAAATATGTACTGTTGTGATAAAAGTTGTCTTGGGAATAGTTTTGAACATCTGCTATTGCTTGAAATATGTTTCTACACTTTAATATTGGCTGTTTTTTAAACACTACAATTCAATTTCAATAACACTTTCAGAAGGTGCAACAAGAAAACTTGCCATTTTAAATAAAAAGTGAACATTTAGAAGACAAGTTCAATCTTCAAACTCTTCAAGTGGATCAAAGAAAGAGGTAAAGAGTTAAAGCTGAAAAACAATTAGGTAAAGCAACAGCCATTTGGTAGCCACAAATCCGAAGAAGCACATGCCTTAAGACCAGCGATCAAAACAATCGAACTTACCCAACGGCACCGTGGGCACATGAGGACTAACCTCCGCCGGCTTGAGCGTTGTAGCGAGTGGCGTCTGTGGTCCGTTGACCAGCACCTCGCCCAGGTAGTTGAGCAGCTTCTGGGCACGGTTCTGTGTGGTTGTGAACTTGAACAGCTGCGGATGCTCGTCGATGAAGTAGGTGTCCAGCACACCGTGCAGGAACTTCTGGTTCTCCAGCACGTTGAGCAGGAAGGGAATATTCGTCTTGACACCGCGGATGCGGAACTCGCGCAGTGCTCGGTTCATCTTGGCAGCGGAACTCTGCAGATCACTGGCATGCGATATCACCTTGACCAGCAGCGAGTCGTAGTAGGGCGAGATGATTGCTCCGGCATAGGTCGAGGCACTGTCCAGCCGAATGCCCATGCCCTCGCCGGATCGGAACACTTCGAGGCGTCCAGTGTTGGGCTGGAAGTCGTTGGCGGGATCCTCTGTCGTGACGCGACACTGAATGGCAAAGCCACGTGGCTGCACGTTCTCCTGGGTGAGTCCCAGCTCCTTGAGGGTCATGCCCTCGGCAATGCGAATCTGAGACTGCACCAGATCGATGCCGGTGATCTCCTCCGTCACCGTATGCTCCACCTGCAGACGAGCGTTCACCTCAATGAAGTAGAAGTTGCCCGACTCGTCGCACAGGAACTCCACGGTGCCCGCGTTCTCGTAGCCCACATGCTTGGCCAGCCGCACAGCTGCCTCCGTCATCTTGTCCCTAATCTCGATAGGCAGGCGTGGCGCTGGTGCAATCTCCACCACCTTCTGGTGACGACGCTGCACGGAGCAGTCGCGCTCGTACAGATGCACCACATTGCCGGCCTTGTCGCCCAGCAGTTGGACCTCGATGTGGCGCGGTCGCTCAATGAATTTCTCGATGAACATGGCTCCGTTGCCGAAGGCCGCCTTCGCCTCGGAGCTGGCACGCTGGAAGTTCTCCTCGACCTCCTCCATTTTGCGGACGACACGCATGCCGCGACCGCCGCCGCCGTAGGCTGCTTTGAAGATGACGGGTAGGCCATGCTTCTGGCAGAAGGCCAGGGCTTCCTCCTGGGTGGTCACTGGTCCGTCTGTGCCCGGTACAATGGGCACACCCGCCTCGATGGCGGCGACACGGGCCGCCACTTTGTCGCCCATGTTCTGCACCACTTTGGGTGTGGGACCAATGAACCGGAGTCCCGCATCGATGACGGCCTGGGCGAAGTCGCTGCGCTCGGACAGGAAGCCGTACCCGGGATGCACTGCATCAATGTCGTTCTCCTTGCAGACGCGTATGATCTCTGGAATGCTGAGGTACGCCTCCACCGGCGCCAGACCCTTGCCGACCATATACGACTCGTCGGCCTTCTGGCGATGCATGTGCATTTTGTCCTGCTCCGAGTAGATGGCCACCGACTTGATGCCCAGCTCGGTACAGGCCCGGAATACGCGGATGGCTATCTCACCCCGATTGGCCACCAGCACCGATCGTATCGGCTTGTATTCCACCTTAAAAATGCAGTGCTATTAGAGCTCATTATCATCCCAGTCCTTGAGTCACTCACCTGGGTGGAGTAGGCATTTTTATTGAAGAAGTAGAGACGGACACGGGGCAGCGCTTTGCGCAGCGTCCGGAATGCGGCTTGAGATTCCGGAAGGAACATTGTAGACGCTTTTTAGTCGTCGCTGTGGAAGAGATAACAGATTGATGTTTAAGAACACATAAACACATCAAATAATCTCTCCATCAATCATTTCGTATCACAAAACTTTCCACTTCCCAAAATTAATAAAAAAAAAACATATATTCCGGAAATAGCCTATAAAGATTTCACACAATTCGATTAAATTCAATATTTATAAAATGTATTAACACTTAGCGGTGTTTTTATTTTAGGAATTCAAATCGTATTTCACCAGTTAAACTGAGCTAGTATATTTATTTATTATTATGGTCGAAAACATTATTTAATAAGAGATCAACATTATCATTACTGTCAGCGTTATTCATTGTGATTTTATTGTGCAGTGGAGTGTTAATAAACTTGCTTATCTACTCATTATCTTTATACTCCTATCTGTCAGTTCACAGACACATAGGATGTGTACCCAACTATTTATCAACATAGAATACATTTGTTAACACCTGTATCATAATATATTTACCCCTACATGATTTTGTTTCTCAATCATTGCTGTTATTCGTATCAAAAGGGCGCAATTAGTAAGTACAAAAAATAAATAAATAATATTCCAAAATGTATTTACTTATATATTATAGAAGGCTCGAACCGATTGTGTTCGGTTCAAAAATTTATTGATCAACAACTGAATCAACACAAGAAAATTCAGCTGTTAACATTAAGAGACTCAATAGACTCTTTATTTATTATTGTAACTAATTAAAGAAACTCTGGTGTTTATATAAATGCTTAAGAAAATATTTTAAAGTCTTTGAAACTGCTTGTTTCTTTATTTAGCATTCAAAAATTATAATATGCTGTTTAACCGATTTCTGGATAAAATCAGACTGTTATACATGTATATATATAAATCGCTTTGCTTTTAAATAAGCACTTTAATTACTCTGCTCGTCACGTGTTTTTTTTTTAAAATTTAGATCAGTAAATTGGCTTTTTTAAAATGAGTTTGACCTTATGTCTATTTGATAATTTTACATCCATGAAATGGAAAGCTTGAAACTTCATTAGCTAAAGTAGTTGATAAAAACTAATCTCAATTATTGCTCAATGATTTTTAAAAATTTTTGATGGATTATAATGACGCGATTGAGCGTCAGTTATGTAATATATCATTCATTTACTATTGGAAAACGATGACAATACAAATTTGGTGTGTAATATAGCGGATTACTTAATCACATAGATTGGCTGTACATTTTAAGATTATTGTCTATTATTTTATTACGCATGGCATAAATACTATTACTGACTATAACTACCGCGGCTTACTCAATAACATATTTAACTTACTTCCACTTCTATAAGAATTTATATATATGCACTTATGTCGATTGGTGTACATACTACTGTATTAAATATTTAAATATCAAAACTATCCATAAGAATACTTGCTTTACATGGAATAAAGGGTATGCGCAAGTCGAGCACACTCTGCTTGTCTTTACACTCGATTGAAAAGGAACGCAGCAATTGGGTTTCAAATACATGTCAATTAACGCACTCGAATAGTTTCCCACCCCCAACCCCAATCACACACAGAACACACCCCGTTATTTGTTTTTTTTGCGGCCCTTTCCTTACACTTGTTGCCAAAAAAGTGCGCCCAATTAAATGAAGAGCTTTCCCTTTGTTTACAGCATAAGCACACACACATACATATTGGCAAACATATGTAAGAGCGATTGCATGTCCGTTTACCATGTCAATATGGCAATGCTTACACACACACACACACACATGCATATGCCTGTCGCAATGACCGATTATGTAATGATAATACGACTACTACATTATTGCAATATAATAAGACGCGCTGCTTTAGAATGTGCACAGTCGGTCGGTCGGTCGGTCGGTCGGTCAGTCGGTCGAGTGATTTGCTGGTGATTACGCCTGCCGCTCACTGTTACTGAACTCAATACAACTACATACATATGCATAAGCGCGTGCGTTTATATGTATGTATGTATGTGTATGTGCATGTGTGCGTGTTTGTGTGTACTTATATACGATCTTGAGCACACGTTGCTAAGGTCAAAGACGTTCTGACTGCCGCGCCTGCTGCTGGACACGTTGATTATCCGCAAATATGATAAAGCTGCAGAACATACATACATATATAGCGCACGCAACACTATACACACATACATACATACATACACACATACATACAAACATACACATCTAGCGCATATTAAATTTGGAACTAGCACACAAAAAGGGACTCACTCGACAAGCAATTCATTAATTTATTTGTAGCAGGCATTAATGCATAAATAAATACATATACAGCATGTGTACAGACATGTTAATAGTAGTTGTTGTCGATTGATTGTGTTACTAATCAGAGAACCTCACATCAAATAATTTAACTTTGATTCTATTCGCTGCGTGACTTTGAGACGACAACAACAAAATTCATAACATTTTCTATTTTTTTTTTGCGCTGATTTGTTGTTTTTATATATTTTTTATATGTATGTATGTATGTATGTATGTTGCTATAAATGTGTATGTCTGTATGTTTGGGCACATGCCTTTGATTTTGTCAAGCACGTTTTGGCTGACAGCGAAACCATAAGAAGGCCACAAATATGGGGCATAATAGAAATGGACCCGAAAACAGAAATCAGAGAGCTTTACACCAAAATAGTTTGGAAGCAAATGGATATTAACGCAAGATGAAAGTAGGAGAGTGCACTTATACATATGTATTTTTATATATATGTATATATATGTATGTATGTTGTGTGCATGTAACTTTGTAAAAGTCCATTGACATACATACATACATACATACTTTTTTTTCTAATTACGTAGCGGCATTTGCCTAATCACACATTAATTAGCATCTGTAGTACTAAATGTGCATATGTAATTCATATATATGTAAGTGTGTACATCAGTGTTTATAAGTATTTACCCTTTAGAAGGAGCAAAATCTCTCCAGCTGCTCACTGTTGCGTGTCCTTAAAATGTTAAGAGCTCACTTTTTAGTTGAATTTGCCGCACGGTTCGTAAAACTAGAAAACAGTAGAAATAATTTGGAGACGATTTTACAGTTTACAGTTCTGTGTGCGTATGTAATTATGTACATACAGACATACATATGTATTAGGCACGCACACACAACAATTTGCAATTAATTAGCGTGGTTTTGAAAACACCAAAAATTAAGAAATAAAAAAACGACTGTCTCTAGAATTAGCGACCAGTTCACAAATGTCTGGTTTGTCCGTCTATTTGATTTGCACGTATTACATATATGGATGAGACGTACTGTTTGGGAAGGTAGAACACCTCGGTACGATTACGTTGACTTCACTACACAACTGTCTCTGCCCGGCAGCTGCAGTGTTCGAGCGGCACCAAAGCTTAACATCCAACTGACGGACGATGTTGAAAATAACTTGAAAGTTTGCCAGCATTGCCGGTTGCTGCTCGCAGTCGCTCTCTCTCTCTCTGTATATATATTTCTCTTTGGCTGGCACTCTCTCAATCTCTCGGGTTAAAGCGCGCTCTCTCTCTCACTGCTGTCTGCTGTCTGTGGACGGCTCTCGCAATTTCCAAGTGTGTGCGTGCGGCCAACAGGCGGCTACAGTGACTATGACAACAACAAACAACAAGACTTGCACTTTGTCCTAAAAAATAAATAAAAATTCGTGTCATGTCTGCTATGAGATGGAGGCCGGCTAAGAGTACTCGCTGAGTTCACAGCCAGATTGTAAGGGAGCAACGAAAATGGAGAGCAACAGCTGTTCGCAGCCCATGCATGTGTATGTGTATACAATTAACTATATTACCATGCTTTTATATTTGGAATATTTTGAAAACTATTGACATGTATTTGCATGTTAATCTCATGTTTATTGCCATCTGGAGAGATATATGGTGAGCAGGTCGACAGATGCAGTCTGACTTTCTTGGCAAACTTGACTCTCCATATAAATTGTGATTTATAACAGAGCAACTCAAGAAACACAAGCATATAGGTAAGTCGTCAAATCAAGTAAGTAAGTATTACCGCTAAACAGTGCTCTTAACTTTATTGGCATTTCATTTGGCACCCGCCGAAAATAACTGATATTTTGTTGCTCATACTGTGAGTCTAGGCTTGCATGAAAAATCTTTGATTATAATATACGAAATTCTATCTACAATCTACATTCCAAAATTGTTGTCTCTAGCTCCTGTAGTCTGTGAGTTCGACACTTTTACATACATGTGTATATATACATAAACAGACTGATAGACGAGCTGACAGATAGGCGAGAAAGCTAGATTGTGCTCAGCTTTTTATAAAGATGAAATATGTATAGAAATTTTTTCAAAAATCTTTAGAGTCTAGAGTCTAGTCTCTCAAGAAATATGTATGTACGCATATACTACTTATATAACTTTGTAGATATAGCTGTAACTGTTAGTCGGGCCTTCTTCAGATAATAAGTCAATCTCACCTGCACATATATACATACATACATATATACACATATGTAAGACTTATTCTGTTTGCGCTGGAGATAAGAAGGCATACTGTGTATTTTATTCTCTATCGGCCGCCATGTAGCTATAATTAATTAAAAGAAAAAAAATCTCACCAAAGTCCGAACTTATATGGATATTCAAGGCATAATCAGAAGCCCGGCCAATTAAGTCGATAACAGGAGGCACTGTTGCCACTGTGCGACTGTACGACTGTACTGTACCCATCAAGGTCGGCGAGAGTGCGTTTAGACAAGTGCACGGAATCAGTTGCGGTATCATCGCCGATGACTAAATATGTCGTACGATTTTCTACAAGCCCCAGACATTTCAGGTTGTTAAGCAACAACAATTTGCCATCAAATCGCTGCCGGACGACGCACGCGCACAATCACAAGTCTGCCGGAGACGGCGAGACGTTAAAAAATTAGTCGGTTATCCTAACAACTTGACTCACCTACGCCAGTTCAAAATTCCAAATATTTATTGACTGAAAGCTTTAATAAATTGCAATCGAGTACAAATGTATGTGTTTCTTAAAAACAATAGCTCAATAGCCAAAATGCAGGGTATTGCATCTGTCGCTTAACCCCACCTAACGTTAGTTCTTAATATTTATTTGGTAGCTGCCTATCAGCATAGTCTTTTCTTATTCTTCTAGCTTATTCAAATCTCTTATCTAAGTTATCTATTTGCTGGCATACTGGCCTACTGCTGACTTAGAAGTTCGTACACGTCCAGCTTAATGCGATTGTGATTTTCAAGTGTTTCTGATTAACCAAAACATTCCTACTTCAATCGTTTTTATAGATCGTTTGATAGATTACTATCAGTAATTATTTGCGGGGTTGGGCTTAGTCCAAATTTTAGCAGGTCACCTTCAAACAGTAATCAAAAAAAATAAAACTAATTAAAAACAAGTAAATACTGGTATCTCTGTGGTGCCGAAGACTTAATACCATGGTAGACTATATGTATAAGTATAAAATATAATTTCTAACAAATAAATAATAAGGTAAAATATTTAAATTAATTCACAATGTTTTTCTAATGTTTATTACGATTTTTGACCTTTTGCACTGTTATAGGTTGTAGATTATTTGTACTCCATTACAATATCGGTTCATCCTTGAGCACCACGGGCTCTCCATCCAGTTTTCGTATGGTGGGTAGACGCTTAATGCACTCGGCTCTCCAGGTGGGCTCGTCTAGGCCCTCCGACAGGGGATTGCCCACAACGACTAAATCTTCAAGGGATTCTATTTCGGCCAGTCTATTGAACTCCGACCAATCTTTGATTAGATTGTTACTTAAGTAAAGCACTTTCAGGCACTTGAGTCCAGCCATTCCTTTGACTTTCTCAATCAGATTGTAGCTCAGCCACAGTTCCTCCAGAGTTTCAGCTACCGCTTCCTAATTGCGTGATTGACTGTTATAAATCACAAATCAAGGAAGTATCATTAGTGACCTACCAATCCCGATATTTGCTTGATATAATTCCTTGACAATGACAGGACCTTCAGACATTTCATGCCTGAGAGACCAAAGATTTTCTCGATCATATTCGTGGACATACTAATTCTTCTAAAATATATTAAGCAAACAATTATAAATGTCAATGAATCGATTTTCTTTCAAGTATTATATTACTCGCAGTTAACAAGCGTTCCCAAAGTACTATCCATTTTCTCAATCGGTGGCCATTGGAACTGCAAATCAATGTCCTTGGCATTAAGGGAATTTTGCTGCTCGCGATCCTCCCAACGTTTCAATGCTTCCTTGATTGTTGTTGCCTTGGACATGTTCGTCAACTGACTAAATTTGGTTACTATTTGGTTAGATATGTGCCCTGTAGCACTAGCCACAAACAAATTATGGTTGCCCACAGCAACCAGGATATATTTTAAATAATGTTTATTTATACGTTGATTATCCCTTGCCCATTTTTAGTAAAGCACAATGTTTATTTGTAGTATTTAATAGAATGAATTGTAGAGATATATACAGCGTACATATACATATATGGGTCAAATTAACAAATTTCTGGGGCAGAAGCTTATTTGAAATATACTGCGTAATAGAATTCCACAAGGCCGCTAAGGCCAATGAGCCGGCTTAGAACTGGTTATCAGGTACTAAACAGGCAGAGACCCAAAAAATTCTGACAAACGTACTTTCTCGATGGGCAACTTTACTTGATTACCTTATTTTTAATTGTATACGCTACATGTTTGTCAAAATTTGGGACATTCACATTTCTTAAAGTCATAAATATGTTTGTAAGGTCGAAAGATAAGTAGATACATTCTTACAATGCTAACACCTGCTTGGGATACTTTGGACTTGGATTCTTTCTTTTATCAATTTTCGAAAGATATCAATTGTGCTTCTAATTAAAATTTGTATTTTTGGAAACTTAACTGAAAAATGATAAGTAATCCATATTTTAGTTGCGTATTTAGATGAAGAATTATTTAAAAGCTTTATTTATCATTAAGAAGTGGTCTTAGTGGTGGAGCTACTCGAAAGGTAGATAGAGAGAAAGAGAGGAGTAGAAGGGAGAAAGAGATAGCGAGAGAGAGAGAGAGATGGCAATATTAACTTGAGGTTCTAGTCAAGAATATATCTCTTGATAAAAAAAAGCTTTTGCTCCCAAAAAAGAATTTATTTAATATCTTTTAAAAAAAATTATCTTTTTGGCGCAATACTCAATTTTAAGTTTATTTCATTTACAGTTCGTGCTAACTGCGAATGCCAGGTGTTACAGTCAATCAATTTGAATTTCTTTGAAAATCAGCCTAATTAATTATTTTGCGGGGAGCCGGGGCCAAAAGCAAACCAAAAAAATATATTAATAGCTCGTAGCTAATCAAACTAATTTAAACCTGTCCAAGTGAAGTAGAAAAAATCGCAGACTTTAAAAAAAAAACAAAAAGAAACTGACCGCATTTTGTCTATCTCTCAAGGTCAGTTATTTGCCTTGGGCTTACCATAAAAAGTAATTGTGAAAAATTGTAATAGGAATTGTTTGAGCGACTTGTATTATAATTTTCAATAATGCATAATTTTGAGATGTAAAGTACATTTTAAATGAAGATTTAAATTAAAGGCATACAAAAAGAAATTGCAGCGAAATTAATATCGGGTCGGTTTTAGCAAATCTAATTCGTAGCTAATTTAAGTTGTTTGCTTAAATTACAATATTTATTTAAATTTTCTCAGCTCTATCGATGTTTTTGTTGTTGGCACTAGTATTTCACGACGATTATTTAGTATTTAAATATATCGATATGTTATAATAACATTGTCGCGCTTATCGATGTAATCAATTAGTACGCATCCCAAATTTCGCCGACCTGCAAAGCTAATTGTTATAGCCGTTTTGCTTGTGATTGTTGTGCACGATGTCTAAGTCAATTTTTGCGAATGTGCCGAAAGGACCGGCAATTGAAGTCTTTGCCCTGACACAAGCATTCAAGGACGACTCTAACACGAAAAAGGTCAATTTGTCCGTGGGTGGTATGTCAGAATAAATTTATCTAAACATAATGCTACTGAAATGCCTACATGCATATGTATGTACATACATACATATATGAATATAGATATCATATTTATGTAATTTTGTCATCTGACAAACGTATGTATGTACGTGCATTCAAATGTATTTATATCAAGTATTTAATTGAATGCATATACGTGCATGTACATATTCGTTTTTGTTAGCGGTCTGCTTATTGAATTTTGCTCTTGTTACCGACTCTTCTCCAGTTCACGTTCTAACACAAATATGAACATCTATGTGTGTGTACGTGTTCACATATGTGAACTTATAAACTAAGTAAGCTTTGCTCCAACACAGAGGGCATTTGGATGTCAAATTGAATTGTTTTCAAATGGCCCGTTGGCAATCAATGTTAAAAGACATCTATATTTGTTGTTAACTCATATTTTTGTATGTACAATTGCTACATATGTTCATATGTACATGTGTACCTAGTTATGTATATTTATACAAAATAAATCTACACAAAATACGTCAACAGAGTACATTCATATATGTCTGTATCGCCATACATGTATTATCTATCTAGTGAAACTATGATGCATGTTGATTGTGATGCCCCTAGGACCCCAAGTTTGTTTTTCGATTTGTATTATAAAATCTAAACAATTTGCAAAATATAAAATTTACTTAGCTACAAAATATTACCCAATTTTGGGGTAGAACTTTGATCGGACCTTCTTAATTCTTATCTTATCGATTATCAGCTGATTTGTCATTATTAAACACACTTATTTTATTATCCGACTGTAGCACGTCAGAATATAACAAACTTTGAATTTATTGAATACCCGTTGTTATATGCCATAATGACGCTATAATTGGTCTTAAATATTTTACAACAGATGAAATTGCTTAACATAAAAACTTTATCGAATGTTTACAAATTTGGCACAAAAAAAGCATAATTCGTAATTGATAAAGCTTGAATTCAGAAATATTATACATTCCAAACCATGATCAAACCTCAAGATTGAAAATTGGATCAGTTTTGACTAAGCTATAGGAGTTTTAGGTGCTTGAAAGGTATTCCTAAGGACTATCGACAATTATTTTGGCTGATGTTTCGTTAAAAATCGAAAATTCGAAATTGCTTCAAATACCATGATCAAAACTGATGAAAATTATTATTTCTTGTTGCTATACAAAGAGTTAAAAGAAGGATAAATATATTCATATAGAAACAACTTTCCGGTAACCTATATTTACATTCTGCACTTTGACAAAGCTATTTTAATCTGATCCTCAATTTAATTCGCAGCTTACAGGACGGATGACGGTCAGCCATGGGTGCTGCCTGTGGTGCGCAAAACCGAAGTGGGAATCGCGAAAGATGAATCAATTAATCATGAATATTTGCCAGTGACAGGTGAGCAGCAGCTTAAAGAGCTCCACATAAGCTGAAGCTAATTTATTTATCATCTCTTCAGGACTGGATACATTTACGCGTGCCGCAACTGAATTAGCATTGGGTGCGGAATCAGTCGCTCTGAAAGAGAAACGTGTAAGTTTTCCAATTAAGAATACTAAGATATAATTACTTATTTGTAAACCTTTCCTTTGCCAGGCTTTTGGTGTCCAGACTATATCTGGCACAGGTGCGCTGCGTATAGCAGCTGAGTTCTTACACGAACACCTGAAACGCTCGACAGTCTACTATTCCAATCCGACATGGGAGAACCATCACAAGATATTCTTGGACACCGGCTTTACGAAGTTGAGCTCGTATCGCTATTGGGACCAGAACAAACGGCAGCTGGACTTTGCAGGTATGCTGGCTGACTTGGAGCAGGCGCCAGCAGAATCTGTCATCATTCTACATGCTTGTGCACACAATCCGACGGGCATGGATCCCACTCATGACCAATGGAAGCAAATTGCCGACCTGATGCAGCGTAAAAATCTATTCCCACTCTTTGATTCGGCATACCAAGGTTTTGCCAGCGGCGATCCCGATCTGGACGCCTGGGCGATACGCTACTTTGTGGATCGCGGCTTTGAGCTCTTTGTGTGTCAATCATTTGCTAAGAATTTCGGATTGTACTGCGAGCGTGCTGGCAACTTAACGGTGGTGCAGCAGAACGGTGCCACCCGAGACATGATCCACTCACAGTTGACGCTGATAATTCGTGGTCAGTACTCAAATCCACCAGCGTATGGAGCTCGCATTGTGTCCAAAGTATTGAATACGCCCGAACTTCGTGCAGAGTGGATGGAGTGCATCAAGAGTATGTCGAGTCGTATTCGTCAGATGCGTAAATTGCTGCGCGACAAACTTGTTGAGCTGGGAACGCCTGGCAACTGGGATCACATTGTCAATCAGATCGGCATGTTTTCGTACACGGGACTCAATTTAAATCAAGTGAATGTACTCATCAAGGATTACCACATCTATTTGCTTAAAACTGGCCGCATAAATATGTGTGGTCTGAATACGGGCAATATTGATTATGTGGCGACAGCAATTAATGCAGCTGTGACTGCCACGCCAGAGAATAAACTTTAAGCATACAATCATACGAACAAACTAACGAAACAGTAAATGCATTATTAAGCGTAGAACGTTGTTGCATGTTAAAAGAAAAGTATATATTTTTTCAAGTAAATACACAGCCCAGATTCTGTATGCACTTATCCCTAAGAAGTAAAGTGAAAAAATAATTCGCATTTTCTAGAAAATATAAAATTGTATTAAATAGCTCAACTTAGCATTTATAGCAAATTGTAAACATTGTCAGACAAAATGCAATAAATATCCATGTACTCGCATTCGAATGTGTTTAAATATTATATAGATTATACAAAATTGTATCAGCATCAACAGTATACCCGCCCAATCATCCTTTTTGCTTATTTCTGGCTTTATCTGCCAAACATTTTTGTATAAATCATATTTCTTAAATTTAGTTTATGATTTTGTACAATGGTTTTTTCTTGACTTGGTCTTGTGCTTAAAATGTCGTTTTTTTTAAATATCCTAAAAAATACCAAAACACTTCAAAGTTTAACTTTGATTTCCTTTCAACTTTTGTTGTTCAATATACACAATCAGCTGTTTCATACAAAATTATAGCAAAGCGGCAGATTGGCCACTCCGCTATAAAAAAGTTTTGAAAAACTCTGGTCACCCGGATGACCAACAGTTGAAGGCAAATCAAAAGCAAACTACGGAAGACCCTGCATTAGTAAATACCGTCTGCCTGTCAGTGTTGTATAACGCCCATATACATTCATTGTAGGTTTTCGGCTCTTGAATTCGCAATGGCAGGTAATTACAATCGAAATCATTTCAATCATATTTCACTAAGTGGTGTATAACCCAGACAAAGCGAAGCCAATTGAAGAGCCCAGTTGCAAACCGTCAACATCTGCCAATGTAGATAGCGCACCGCTTTTTCCACCAGCCAAACCGGGTAAAGCCGCCGACTATGGCACTAACAACACACTGGAGCTGCTGGAGCCTATACCCAGCAAAATAGTCGATCTCAAACTGGATGAGGTGCTCACTGCCGTTAAGAACGTGGATAACCTGTGCGACTATGCGCGCTGCAAGACCAAAACCAGCCTCATGGGCCAAGACTGCGAGCACTGCAAGAAGCGGTACTGCTTCAAGCACGGCCTGCCCGAGGTGCACGGATGTGGTATGGAGAAAAAGCGAGAGGCTCAAAAGGAGTTCAGGCATCCCAAGCCACTGAAGACAGTGCAGCACGAGGCGGAGCTTAAGAATGCGAAAAAGAAGCTAAATGAAAAGCTAAAGGACATGCAAGTGGGTCGAATGCAAAAGACTGGCGGTGGCGGTGGGGACAAGAAGAAAAAATAGGGAAAAGACCTAAAAAAAGCTGCATAGTATAATTTAAAAAATTCTAGTTGAAAAGATTCAAATAAACACATTTGCACATACATATATAGTATAAGTAATATATGCTCAAAATCAGCTGATTGTATTTTACTTATCGGTTAAGGTTTTGCTCAAATGGCTGTGCTCCCTACGAAATGCCTTTTCAAATTAAATATTTGGCAATTTAAGAGGATACCAAGTCGTACTGTATCTAAGTACACACAAGGACAGTCGCCAGAACCAAGGATACGTGAATATTTCTACTACATCGATCATGATGGCATGGTGTGTACAACTTCAATTACTTAATTGTTTTGTTATTGCATCTCTACCTTTTGCAGCTCTTTTTAGACGATGCCAAAATGAAAAATTTCACATCCTGTTTTAAAGAGAAGAACTTTCTGAAGTTCTTCTTCAGCCGCGTGCGACTAAATGAAACACAGCGCTATCAAATGTTTCCTTTCATGTCGCCTTGCGGTCGAGAACGGAATTATGTACGTTGTGATGATACGCCCATTGTTTTCACTGAACAACTGCGGAAGGATGACAGTGACAATGAGGATCTCTTGAGCTATGCACATGCAGGGACAGCTTTATCGGTTGATTTCCAGCCACACAAGCTTTTTATGCATCCTGAAAGCGGCAGAGTGTATCATCCAGCCTGGCCAAAAGTTGGTGGCATTGGACTGGTCCGCTCCAAATTGGCCATTGAGCTCAGCCAGAACTTTGTGTTTGCTGCAGGCGGCGACTCACCAACACATTTTCGTTGGCGGGGCACTGAACTGAAGCTGGAAAATGATTGGATCGAAAGCTGTCAGAAGTTTGGCATTAATTACAACTGATGAAGTACAGGGTACTTTGGAAATGCTGTTATTAAGCGAACAATTTATAATATAATTAATATGTACATAGATTATTAGCACTACTCAATGCTCAGGGGCTTGAACTCTCCTTCTTTGACTTTAACCCATGACAATCCAGTGGCAGCACCACCGCCGCCACCATTACCATTTTCAGTTGATGCAATTGTGCTCCTACTGCGTATTTGGTCTAAGACTGGTCCATGCAGGTCTGCTTGAAACTTCTCGAATATTATATAATGCGGATCCTCGGTGGGTGGCGTGTCATATATATGCGCCTTGCTCTCCAATATGCTCTCCTGCACGAGCGCCGCGTATGCCTCACGATTGTTGCTTAACAGCTTGGTGAGCTCCGCATTGCTTAGCTCCTGGGTGGTAGCCACATTGCGTATGCTTTCCAGCGGATCGGCAAATATGGCCTGCATGTATTTCAGCACCTGCCACAGATGATCTTCGCCACAGCGCCATTCCTGGAAGGCCTGACTGATGTCCAGGCTGTATGTGTAGGGGCAAACAAGTGGGTGCACCACATTGTGTTGGAAGACAATGGCCTTATATAAAATATACAAATTAATACAAGAATAAAGAGATGCTAACGTGATATGACCACCTACTGGAACACTTTTGTCATCGGGAAAACCATCTGGCAGCAGTATGGAAAAACGGAATACACTGTTTTCATAGAAGCCTTGACGTCCAAAGAATACTCCAAACCATTCTGGAATGTTAGTTGGGAGTAAATGTCAGTTGCTTTTTACATTATTTATATGCATACTAACGCAATGAATTCGCATAGCTTGGTATAACATAGATGCCAGAAATTTTCTCCGATTCAATCATTTTGCTGGAAATGCATACAAGCTGTTATTGTTTAGTTTTAAAGTACTTTGAGTACTTACTATTCCGCCAGAATTTTATATTCCTGTTGTATTGTTGCAAGTAGCAGCTTCTCATCTTTCTTTTGTGCATCCACGTCGAGAGTCATATTTGTTTGTAAATAAATTAATTAATTGGTTGAGAAAATGAAGATTAGTTCATTATGTTTCGTATCTCGATAGCAATCACCATATTTTAATATCGATATTTTTTAATTGCTTGTTAGTCAAATTGTGAACCGGTGATGAATTCCACTGCCTTTTTAAACATATTTGAGCTTACAAAAAATAGCTAGATATGCATATTATTAAAAAGTCTGCCGATACGAAATGTTTTATTTTTATTTATTATTTATTGAACCAAAATTATTAAATTGTATGATAACATCTGCTTGATCTTAAACCGTTCACTGGGTTCACCGGGGTAAATGTTGCATCCCTGCGCACGTTTAATTTGCAGTTCGCTGTATCTATATTTTGTTATATTTTTGTTGTCAAGATTTGGTCACGCTGAATGCTGTAAGTAGCGACATGGATAATTTAACAACATAGCATTTAGCTAACACTTGGATATTCGATAGAATGTCAAATAAATTAGATTCCCAACAATTGACAAAAGAAGAGTGTGTGAATTTCACTCAACACGATAATCAACCACAGATGGAGTGCATCAAAGGGGCGGACGAATCTAATCAAGGTTCCATCACAACGGAAGATGCGAAAATCGTACCTGAATTCTACAACAAAGCACAGAAATATTGGTCCGAGGTGCCAGCGACAGTAAATGGAATGCTGGGCGGCCTTGGCTACATAAATGCAATAGATATCCAAGGCTCGAAGATATTTCTCCGTGAACTCAGTGTGCCAGGCAAGAGATTGGCACTCGACTGCGGTGCCGGAATCGGAAGAGTTTCCCGCAATCTACTCATACCACTTTTCCAAACCGTTGATCTTGTGGAACAAGACACCGCCTTTGCTGAGAAGGCGCGCGAGCTTTGCACATCGGAGTCCGTACGCTCGAATAGCTTGGGCCAAATATACAATCTCGGCCTGCAAGAGTTTACGCCCACACAACAGTACGACCTGATCTGGAGCCAATGGGTGTTGGGTCACCTGACGGATCCGGACCTGGTGGCCTTCTTTCGCCGCATGCGTCTGGGTTTGCAGCCGGGTGCATTCTTTTGCATGAAGGAAAATGTCAGCGTTACAAAGACAGTTATTAAGGATGAGGAGGATTCATCCGTTACTCGTCCCCTAGACTCATATGAACGTTTCTTGAAAGAAGCTGGCTTTCGTATTGTGCGAAAAGTGCGACAGCAAAATTTCCCAAAAGGTCTGTTTCCAGTCTATATGATTGCATGTAAACCAAAGTCTTAGGCGGGCAAATTATGAGTCTGATCAGTAGCATATAACTAAATATTTATTTGACAAATAAATGTAAAATTGAACGTATTGTTATTTATATATGCAATTTTAAAAAACCGAAATGCTTGAGGCAATTGATTAAATGAATTAAGTGGTTTTAATTTAAATGATGGTATTTTTTTCAAAAAACATCGATACACAGCTATTTCGATAATTTACATGCATTCCTGCACGCCCATCAGGCAAACAGCTGACATCAGCGTTCAATTGTATGCCGAACGTGTTGCAGCTTGCAAGTGCGCTAAATTCCAATTAAAATCCAACATGTCGAAACGCGTACAGCCGGCGTGGCAAGCGCCAAAAGCCTCAACAACGCGACCGCATTTAAAGTTGTACAACAGTCTGACGAGACAAAAGGAGGCGTTTGTGCCACTGGAGGGCAACAATGTCAAGTGGTATAGTTGCGGCCCTACTGTATACGATGCCTCGCACATGGGACACGCGAGGTAATCATCAGAAATAGCCACATCAGCAGACGCTGTTTGTTATAACTATCTTATCTTCTTGTCCCACAGATCTTACATTTCTTTCGACATTCTGCGGCGGATATTGGCCAACTATTTTGGCTTCAACATCCACTACGTCATGAACATTACAGATATTGACGACAAGATTATAAAGCGGGCACGTCAGTATCATCTCTTTGAGCAATATGCCACTGAGGCGGCCCAGCTGCCGCTCGAGCAATTGCTTGTGGAGCAGAAGGCGGTTCTGAGCCAATTACAGGTTAAATGTGATAAAAACACGGATGCCGATAAGAAAGTGATGCTGGAGAAGATGCTGCAACGCATGAACGATGCAGCGGAGGCACTCAACCAGGCGGTTGCCAGTGGCAACAAGGAGCAAATCGCCAAAAAGAGACAGCATTACTTAGATGAGGCAAAGGATCCGATTGCCGAGTGGCTGGATGGCAGGAATGGCGCCAATGTAAACGATAACAGTGTATTTGAGGCATTGCCGCGCTATTGGGAGGATCAGTTTCACAACGATATGAAGTCGCTTAATGTGAGTCATCGAATTTGTAATTAGTGAGTTTGATTAAACTCTGAAACGAGCAGTCGATATTAATCATGACTCATCCGTCAACATGTGCACTCACACTATGATTTAAATTAAAAATTGTCTTTTTTCTGAACACATAATTGCAGATTTTACCACCGGATGTACTCACCCGAGTGTCGGAATATGTGCCGCAAATTGTCGCATTTATTCAGCGTATTATTGGAAATGGACTGGCCTACGAGGCAAATGGCTCTGTATATTTCGATGTGAATGGCTTTGATAGACGTGACAAGCATCACTATGCAAAGCTGGTGCCGGAGGCCTACGGCGACACTATGTCGCTGCAGGAAGGCGAAGGTGATCTGTCCGTCACTGAGGATCGACTGTCGGAGAAACGTTCGCCCAACGATTTCGCCCTGTGGAAGGCCAGTAAGGCGGGCGAGCCGTGGTGGGACAGTCCCTGGGGACGTGGTCGTCCTGGCTGGCATATCGAGTGCTCGGCGATGGCCTCGGATATATTTGGAGCCACGTTTGATATACACACGGGCGGTGTGGATCTGAAATTCCCACATCATGACAATGAACTGGCCCAGTCTGAGGCGGCCTTTGATGAGTCCGAATGGGTTAAATATTTCCTGCACACGGGTCATCTCACAATAGCCGGCTGCAAGATGTCCAAGTCGCTGAAGAATTTCGTAACGATTCAGGAGGCATTGAAGAAGCACTCAGCGACGCAATTGCGCCTGGCGTTCCTGTTGCACTCCTGGAAGGACACGCTTGACTATTCCGAAAATACCATGGAGATGGCCACGCAGTACGAGAAATTCCTAAATGTACATAAGTAGAGTCTAATGAAATGCGAACTTTAATTAATGTATGCTCTCTTGCAGGAGTTCTTCCTGAATGTCAAGGACTTGACGCGCCAGGTGCTGTCGGGCGAACCGATACAGCTGTTCAGTGAGTGGACTGCCTTGGAGGCAGCACTACAGACTAAATTTGGAGAATCGCAGGCTCAAGTGCATGCAGCTCTTTGTGGCAAGTTGTGCTGTAGAAATCCTCAATGAAGTCAGTCAATAATCAGTCTTACTTTTCCACAGATAACATTGATACGCGCAGCGCGCTCGACTCCGTCCGTGAGCTGGTCTCCACCACAAACGTTTATATTCGCGACAATAAGACCAGGCTGAACAGCCTGCTGCTCCGCAAGATTGCCACATATATTACCGACTTGCTGCACATATTTGGCGCCATTAACGGACCCCGTGGTGGCATTGGGTTCCCGCTGAGCGGCGGCGCCGAATCGGCTAATGGCACGAACGATATCGAATCTGTGGTAATGCCCTACGTGCAGTCAGTGGCCGAATTCCGTAACATTGTTAGGGAGCAAGCGAAGGCGTTGAAGGCCTTCGACATACTGAAGCTGTGCGACGATCTGCGCGATGATATCCTGCCCAATTTGGGTGTGCGACTCGAGGATAAGGATGGTGGCAAGTTTGCTGTCAAATTGGTTGATCGCGATATGCTGTTGCGCGAGCGGGAAGCCAAGCAAGCGGCGGAGGCGGAAAAGGCTGCCGAAAAGGAGCGCAAGAAACAAGCTTTGGCGGAGGCTGCAGCTGCCAAAGAGGCGCAGCGACGCATCAATCCCAAGGAGATGTTCCTTAGCGAAACGGAAAAGTACTCGGCATTCGGCGAAGATGTAAGTATATTACAATTTTATTAAATATGTTGTGTAATTAAGGTTTAATTTTCAGGGCCTGCCCACTCACGACAAGGAGGGCAAGGAGATTAGCAAAGGACAACTCAAGAAACTTCAGAAGCTGCAGCAACAACAAGAACAGCGTTACAAAGAGTATTTGGCTACTGTAAACGGAGCCTAGAGTTTTTGCCGTGTCCCATTGATATTAGATATGCTCTTTTGAGTTTTAACATTTGCAGTTAGCTAACAAGATAAATTCAGTCTAAGTTTATAATACATTTTTAATATATGCTCCGCTCATCACTTCTTTTCAATAAAATCATTATTTCTATTATAATTTATTAAATGAGCTTATAAACATTGAATAGAATTGGTCCTTGGGTCTCACCATGATCAAGTTCAGGAAAATTTACAACATCCGTTAACTTGACTAATTAATATATGTTATATATTTTTATTCAATCAGAGGATTACATTCGCGCCCAAAACTAGGGCATAAGTCTTTGGTAATTTCATCTACCAAATTTTATATAAATACATATAAGTACGCACGTATAATAAAAAGGACGCGTGGTCGCTTACAAGCTTCCAATGTCGTTGTAACGTTTTAGCTTATCTGGGAAATTATCCCTAAAGAGAACAGGATCCGCTCTGAACTCAACTGTTCGCAGCGGCATTCGTCCATAGATCTTTGAGAAGCGATCAATGCAAGCGGAACGCTCCCGCATATGATTCAAGTCCGCCGACAGCATTTCTGTATTGGTGCACTCGGGACACTTGAACTTCTTGCGAGGCGTCACTTTGATGGGCGGATTGTTTGTGATGTTCGCCACGAGGAAATTCATTGCGATATCCTCGCAATTCATGTGCTCATCCACCCAGTGCTTTATGTCGCCGGGCATCGCATAAGTGTACATGTGACTCCAGTACTTGTGATGAAAGGCTGCGCCCGTGAGTACCATGGATATTTGATTCGTCCACTCGGATTCGTAGTGCCAACGCATTGAAGCATTATCCCAAACGTGAATTCGACTAGGAAATCCTACGATATGATCGGGAAACTCGCGCCACACTTCGTAGCTGGAAGAAAGTAATTGTGAGAATTATAATCGACTTTGAAAAGTATAAATAAATACCCAAAATCAAGCTCATCACTGGTTAGCATAATAATATCATCATCTATGGTTAGTATAGCTTCTGTTTCGATTTCAGGATAAGGATAAAATCTATTTGAGAGCTTATTTTCTCTAGTCTGTATAATCTTCAGCGGTTTGGAAATGCTGGGGAATGTAGATACTGTAGAAAAATTTGTAATTATTATTATGAATAGGACAATTATAGATTTTACTTACAATGCGGCGGCATTTTCTTCTGATTATTCCAAATAACCAAAATACTTTGAAGTGATGGCACAACTGCCAGCTTCTGTATCAAGAGGAAAAGACTCTCGACCCGATCATACGTCAAAATGACCGCTGTAAATCCTTGAGATTTGGGCGCCAATGATGTAAGGAATAGGGGATTAAAGGTGGAACGACTATTCGTGCTAATCGCATTCCATTGTCGACTGCTGCGCGCCAGCAGCGGAAATATGCGACTCTCAATGATCTCTAGAGCCGTAATTGTTATGGTCTTCAAGTCCTTCAGATAGTTGCTGTACAGAAACTGAACCTGCTTTTGCATCTCGACGATTTTCGTATTCGAAATGGAATTCAGCTTGCGTATGATCGAATGCAACTCGGTTTCCCGCACACGCACCACGGCCAGCGACCAGTCAATCACATCCTCAAACGGCAGCACAAAGTTATCAATGGCTAGCACAGGAATGCAGTTCTGGGACATGATCTCAATTAAATCCGGCTGTCCAATACGCAGACTGCGGCCTACAAAGCAGAATCTGCCGCGTCCCAACAGCCTTGGATATTCCCAGCGCTTCGCATGGGGAGCTAGAGTACAGCGAGCTTCCAACTCCATGCTGTTGTCGCAGGCGTAAAGCTGAAGGATTTGCTCAGCAGAACTGGCAGTCAGCGCCAACTCATTGAAGACTCTCGCATGCTGGGGCAAGATATTCAATTGGGCCACAACTAACAAGTATTTACGATGGACGCCGGTGTGAATTGGCGATGCGCTTGCCGTTTGCTGCACCAGTGGACTCCACACTGGTATAGCCACGTCAAATCCAGGACGATACGTCCAGCTATCAAAACCGCCGCCCAACACAATCGCATTGTCCACATTGACGTCCAATATGGTGTTGTAGTTGGGTGCGCTGCCCGGCAGCATGTTGAAGATCAGATGATTCTCTCCACGATCCCAGAAATTGAGCGAGGCCAAAGCTGCACCTGCCAAATTCCTGTCGAACGCATCCTGACTCAGCAGATCCAGGCTGGGTAGAAAGAGACACGCCTCATTGGGATTGGAGGTGTAGTAGCGACTCTTGAGCACCGCCTCCAAGATCTGAAAGTACTCGCTGGACAGAGTGCTGGCAACCTTGTCGCTCTTCTCGTCCAGAAACTCCTGCAGCGGATAAATGTACACCTTGAGTGTGTCATGTTCGCACTTGTAGATGTTCAGGCAGTCCCAAAATGTGCAGTTTACGTTGCGTCCGCGATATTCCGAGTCGGAGCGCAACAGCACCTCCTGTCCATGCGATATGGATAAGTCAAGGACGAGCGAGTCCCTTTTTGAGTAGAAGAATCGATCCCGATGGCCAGATAAGTCGCATATTAGCACAATTCCACAGATAGCAACAATTGCTAAGAGCGCGTATGTCAAGTAGTTTAAAATTTGCTCCTTGGGGTGATGCATATTTTTTGCTTGCGGTTCAATGCCCAATAAACATTTGTATTTATTCATTTCTACTTTTCCTATCGTGCTTGTTACTTGCATGCCCTTTATGCACATACACATATATAGCCAAACATAGTGAGCTGCCGTCTAATCACTCACATCACTCGTACACCATTTAAAACTAATTTCAGCTGCCGATTTGTTTACAAATCACCAAAAACCTGTGAGCATTGCTTTATGGTAATTTTTTAAAACATATATAAAACGCAGTGTGGCTTCCATTTTAAATTAGCATAATACCAAACTATTGTTGTTATTATACTTATCGATAGATTAATCACATATATACAGCTGCTTCAATTAAATCACGTTTCGAAATAATAAAAACTATAAGTGCCACAAAATCGTGGCTTCAACTTCGATAACAATATAAAATGAAATTTAAACATGCAATTAGTGCATGTTAATCACATTTAAATTAATATCGTATAAACTCATTAGCATCTGCTGCATTATTCGATACATCGTATCACAAATTATCGCTTGTCGTTTTAGAATTATCGGCTAGGCTTTTAGTAAACCAGTGACACTCAAGCTTAAAGATGTCGGAAATATTAAGACTGGGCGATTCAGAACCCAATTTTGTAACAGCGAGTGTGTCTAACTCGCATAACGATGTCGTCGCATTCGAAATTAAGTTTGCCAGGGATATGACCATCTCTCAGCTTAAGGTACATGTCCCATAAGATATTCGCAATAAAATTCATAAGCATCTGCGCCAATGTTTGCCTCCCACAGAGTAAATTGGAAATATTGACTGGAGGCAGTGCCAGCACCATGAAGGTAGAACTGTATAAAGGTGACTCGCTTGTGACGTCACTGAGCAACAATGATGCAAAGCTGGGCTTTTACATCAATTGCGATGGCTTACGGATGCACGTCATTGATACCTTTGCCAATTTTTGCTTTGATACCGAATCGGTGGAGAAATTTGAACTGTCCAAGGATCAGTACGAGCAAAGGACCGATTCCGTACGCAACTTCCTAAAGCAGAATCGTCTTGGAAAGTACAATGATGAGGAAATGCAGCAAATGGAAGCAAAAAAACGCGAGCAGATAGAAGAAATGCAGAAGAAGGCAGATCTTTGCATTGTGGGCAGCCGGTGCCAGGTAAGTTAACGATTTTACTATTTCATGGATGATTCATTCTATTGCAAAATTTCAATATGTAGGTCACCGTGCCGGGGAATCCAACGCGTCGCGGCGCTGTAATGTACAATGGGCCGCTTGATGGCAAGAATGGCATCTTCATTGGCATACAGTATGACGAGCCCTTGGGCAAGAATAATGGAAGGTAATAATAGTACAGCAAACAGTAGTAAAATTTGCAACTTAAATCGATATTATTTTCCAGTGTTGCTGGCAAGGCATATTTCGTATGTCCTCCAAATTACGGCGGCTTTGTCTCACCATTATCCGTGCAAGTGGGTGACTTTCCACCCGAGAACTTTGATCTAGACGATGAGCTTTAATTTAAATTTTAAAAAATAAATTCCTTATGTATCTTGCTGCTATTAATGAGAGCATTTCAAAATGCAAAATGATTATATTTATTGTGATAATTGAAAGCGACATTTCCGTGTTTCTAATTTCCGAGTGATCAACACACACTCGCACATACTAACGCCTCCGTTCTCGCTTATTGGATCCGTTTAGGAAACATCCACGAGCATTTAAGCATCCAAATGTAAGCTCGTTAGGCACAAATAGACAGTCTCGGCTTTGAGCCCAGACTTAAGCTAGCAATGTCTCGCAAGTTTCGGTATAATTTATTCTTCGTTCTTCAAGCACAAACATGTAAAACACTAACTTTCAGAAGTGGTTAAATAAATATAATTATATAAATACAATATACATTTTTGTTGTTTTTAATTATTGTGTTTGCAGCTTCTTTTTTTGAACTGGGCGTATTGGCTACATGAAAAGTAATCCACATTAAAAGAAAAACGAAACGCATAAGCTACAGTTTCTATTTATAAATGATGTAGATTTAAAAGCGCCTACAAACTGTTTCCTATGTTATCGAGTTGTGATCGTTATTCATCTGATTTCACAACAATTGTAAAAAACTATATGTATTTCCAAATTTCTGTTATATTCGAAAGAATCGACGCAAAATGAACGAACAAAGGCAAACAAATATATCCACATAAACTTATTAACAATAATTTTTCCGAAATTTAAATATGCCTCTTAAATGTATTTGATAATTGTGTTTTTTGTTTATAGTATAGTAGTTTAGAATCCACTGGGTACAAAAATGCGGTTTATAGCGTTACTGTCATAATTGTTCTTGTTTATTGAATTAAAACGGTGTGGCTCTCACCTACGCTGTCTAGCAGTTAACGATATCAATTTAAGTTTTGTGTTTGTTTTGTTTGTTCATATGAATTATATGTATGTATGCGTGTGTTGTATGCGTGTGTGTTGGTGCTTATGTACTTAAGTTGGTTAATTTGTCTGCTCGGTTGTTTATTATACGACGATATTCAATACGCGATAGATCAATGAATAAATGTAAGACATTTAATTGTTACTTGAGATTCTATGCTAAAGAGTCACATGCACATACGATTGGAGCCAAATACATATACATATACATATATATATATATATATTAAAGTATATATATGTATAAACAACTCGATGGACTCCGAACCCCCCGCGCTGCAAATGCCACGATCCTTCTAATTTATTATTATATTATATGTATGTATGTATGTATGTGTGTGTATTTAGAGAGTTGTGGTGCGTAACATTGCTACATTCGGTTTGGTGTTTGTTTGCTTGTCATTATTATGTATAACATTCCTCGGCTCCGCCGCTTCGGCCGAGCGCTGCTTTATGGTCGTATTTTTAATATTAGTCTCGCCTTTCCTGTCCGCCGTCTCGCCGCCGCCTCCGCCGTAGCGAACGGCCGTGAATCTGCGCACAATTAGACTGCCGGTATTCTTGATGCTGCGTTTCAAGCGGTTGCGACCGCCGCCTGCCTTCAGTTGTTCTTGGCCACCAGTTGGTTGTTGCACATCATCGCTGTCCACACCACCGCCAGCTGTTGTTGTTGTTTTTTCTAAGCTTATAGTTTGTTCGTCATCTGGGCGCAGCACTTGAGATTCAGCTGCTGTCTTGCACTCGGCATTCACCTGTTTGCTCTCAAATGAGCCAAGTTTCTCATGCGATTTGCGATGATGATCACGCGCTTGGAAGGGCAAGTAGATTTGGAAAGCTGACGCCAAGACGCCGCCGCCGCCGCCGCCGCCGCCCTTCTGCTGTCCAGCACGATTGGGTTTCTTCAGACGTTGCGCTCGTTGTTGACTGCTCAGGGATCGACGCAGCAGGGATAGTTCAGGCAGCTTTTTACTGCCGCTGGCCATTTGATATTTGGCAGTGGAGGTGGTTTTCGTATCGCTGTCGGTGGTGGTGGAGTTGGTGGTGGTGGCTGTGCAGCTATCGTTTGTCGTTTTGTTAAGTCACAGACGGAGGTCAAAAGCAATGCGAGACGCAATGTTTTTGAAGCCAATGCTAGTACCTGCAATTTGATATATACACATGAGTAAAATATATATAGATTCATTTGTAATGCCTACCAGAAATGCGTTTGAAGCGCACACCATTCAAAGAGAGTCGCGGCAGCTTGCACACCTCAATTTCCCACTGCACCAATGAGTCTGTATTGGGATCACCGTGCACACACCACAACACAAACCTATTAAATACATAAACATTTATATTCCATATTCACAAGGAATGCTTTAATTACCTACCGCTCACGCTGCTCATAGTCGCAATTGTTCTGATCGAGCACTTCTCTTATCTTTTGCATTATTTGATCGGGCATCAGCGGGGATGTTGTCTTCATCGACCATGTGAAGCGCAAAACTCTTGGTTTAGCTGCCTCTTCCGTAGTGGATTGACTAAAAGTAGTTAAGATGTTTACAAAAATATAAAAAAAAACACTTAAGTTTAACTAGTCGAGCACTTTTTAATCTGCGATTATCCCGCACTCAGAGCTAAAGTACTCTTAAGCCCCTTTATCCGTGTGAACAAAAGCAAACATTTAGTTATATTGTGGATCTACATATACCAGACCCTAGAAATGCCTTTCAAACATCTAAAACTCGCATAACTAATTTTTCATTTCCGATGCAGTTTTGATCATGGTTTAACCTTTCAATTAATTAACAACAAACATTAAAAAGTAATGTCTTCTTTTGCTAAATGTGTAAATGCAATCGTATTATTTGTTAATTGAATAAAAACAATTCAGAAATGCTTAACAACTAATAAAATTGTGCTACAACTAAGCCGCTTTTCATATGAAAACTATAATTTAATGGCATGGCAAAGTTTCCCACAACAAAAGTAGCTAAAATCTAAAACTGTGAAACCGTCTAAGATGGATGTAAATGAAATTCAAATGGCTTTTAATGTTTAATATTTGCTTTGTTTAACAAATTTTTCCAGATAATTTATTGCTAATTAATTAAATTATCAATTTATTTAATTATGTGTTATTTCTTTGAAACTTAATATCTATAACTAATCAGACCACTGAAGGTGTCCGATAACACGATTTATAGATAATCATCTGTACAAATAAAATGGTCACATGCACATGTTTTTTTTTTTTTTAATACATTTTATCCTTGATTAAAGATACGATTTGCTTTACGGTAACTAATCATTGTTCTTAATATGCTAAATACGCTTGTTTTGCTGCGCTTAGACTTGAACTTCATAATCAGTGTGTTTATATTGTTGGTGTTGTTTTTTTTTTTTTTTTCAATTTTTCTTTTTGTATCAATTCTTTATCTTTATTATTAATCGTTATTGCATATGATTCTCGGAAACAGTTCAAATACAAATACATTCATACATACATATACATACAAATAGTGGTAAATAAATTTAAATTCATAGTTTTATAACTCTCAACTGCTTTTGGTGTTTTTGTTGTTGTTGTTGTTGTTTATTTTTGTTGTTTGTTGTTGTCAGATGTGAACGTAAACGATTCGCATTTGTTATGTTTCATGTGTTTTATGTGTTTATATATATATATATATTTATGATAAATATACGTGTAGTGTATATGCATACATATGTAATAACTAAAATAGCGTTTCGCAGTAAATATTAATATTTTAGGTAGCATTACCAGTAGCAGTAGTAGAACAAAATGAAAAACGTGACAGTGATAGATAGCAATAGCTCTATGCGGTATTTTAGAATATTCTCATTCATTGTGTTTTTGATGTTTTTAGTTTTCATCAACTGCTTTTCATTCTTATCAAATCAAATTAGTTTACAAACGAGGAAAACAAAGAGTTGTTGTTGCTGTTGTTGTTCTTGTTCTTGTTGTTGGTTTCTGTTTGTTTTCGTTTACTTTTTACTTTTTAAATATATATATATATATATATATATATAGATGTGTGTATATCTTTAATTTATATAAATGTGTAAGTATAATTAGTTAATAATTGTAGTAAAACATAGACGCTTTGTGAATTTCTGTTAACGTAACGGAACTCAACGTTGTCGATGTTCTTTTGGAGGGGGTACGAGTACGAATCGGAAGGAATCAAAACGAACTGAAACGCTCCGATCTGATCTGTTTATCTGTCTGTTTGATTTGTATCATAACTGTATCTCTCTCCGTCACGCGCATTTACTTTATGGGGGAATCGTTTGTTTCAGTTTTAGAACTATTAACAAGAAGTAGTTAATGCTTGTTTTGTTAATTACTGGTTTGGCCTAAAATTAAAGAAAAAATTTTAAACAAATTATTCACGGCTGGAAAAAATATTAATAATGGGTAAAAACAAATACGAGAAAATGAAACGAAAGAAAACAAATAAGAATAAAACAGAGAAAATGGTACAAACCAAAAAAAAAATAAAAACATAACCAAAACAATTTACAGTTTGTAGTTTTTTTTTTTTTTTGTTTGCTTTCTTCATTGATATTGAAAAAGAAAAGTAAACGCAATATTCAAAAAAATTTGCAATCAATATTGTTTCAATGAGCAATTCTTTTAATAATAATTACATAATTTCAAATGTCATGTTTTTGTTTATATTAAAAATGAAGAAAGAATAGAGAGAAAGAGACAAGAACAATTAAAGACTTTGCCTATTAGTGGGGGGGTGAAAAATGTATACACATATATGGTTATACATACGAAGACGTTTAAAAAGAACAGAAAAAGAAGGTGGGCATAAAGACATAATAATATCCTGCTTATGTACATAATCAACAAAAGTAAGAGTGACGGAGAGCGCGAGAGAGCGTTTAAATCTGGGAATCTGAACGGATCTTGGCCAATAAACAATTGGCCAATTTAGATGCCGTCAGTTCCGCCAAATATTTGTACATATGTATATGTATACATTGCACGTAGTTACATATGTATGTATGCGTAGTTTTGTATTTGTTTTGTATCCGAATCTTTGAATTGAGTTGAGTTAATCAATCAGAGTCTAGGTCTATTAAACACAAAAAAAAAACGTAAATTCTCGAACAAATTTATTCATTATTAATCACTTATGTAACTTATGATGTTTGTTGTCTAGTATTATTGATGTAATAATATTCGAATTGATGTTCAACCAATTTGCCCTGCGTACATATCTACATATGTGAGTATTATGTGTTTATGATATTTACATACTTTCTTTTTTGTTTGTGTTTTTTTTTTTTTTTAAATACGGTTAGTTTAAATGAATTAAAATAAACAAAATTAACAAAGAAATAACAAATTGTACGTATAATAATGTGAAAGAAATTAACAAATATTTTAATAAATTCATTAAAATTAATATATATATGTATAATTGATAGCAACACTCTTCATGCGACCAAATATGAATGAGATTGTGCACAAAACTTTTCAATTTATTATTATTATTTATTTATTTTTTTCTGTTTACAGTTACTCCATACGCAGAATACTTTTTTTTTTGGAAAAAAGCCGCCATAAACATGCAAAATAAAACACCTTGAGGGGTTGCTTGTTATTAGAAAGCTTCGGAAGTTTTGCAATTTAATATTTTAGTGCAGCTTTGTTGAGTATATTATCGGAAGGCTTGTGAGAAGATATATGGTGAAAAGCGTGCAGTGGGAAATCGAAACCAAACCGTAACACATTTTCTATACTAACTCTTAATTCAGAGTGTTTCTTAGATCTCCGTAGTTCTACATATATAATTGTTCTGTGTAGTAGTAGTAAGCTAATAATAAGACAGTTTCACACAAATACTGAAATACTGTTCAAATATTATTGAAGTTGAGTTAGCGTAATAAGTTGATTTCAATATTTAAGATAGCACTTTAGCAAAACTGAGGCAAACAGTTGAATTGCAATTAAAGTTCCTTATTTCTGTTGTTTTTCTTGTTAAACAATAAGAAATATATTTGTAAAGGCAACAAATTCAATTCTCAACTTGTGTTTTGATTATTTTTACGGTTTATTTAGGTCTCTAGATCTTAATGCTAGGCCCCCTGCATTCATTCATTAAAACGGATTTGGTACAAAACATAAACACATACATATGTACATATGTGTATGTGTAAATATGCAAGAATGAAATATGAAACAAAAATTATTAAAACAAAACAAATGAAACCAAAAAAGAAAATGTACAAAAAACTGATAACGAAAATTAAACAAATATATGGAGAAAAAAACGGAATTTAAACTGCATTTGCTTTTCTTGTAATATTCAGTAACAGAAGAAATGATAACAGATATATATATATATAGATATAGATATATGTATATATATATATTGTCCTTTTGCTGTGACATTCCAAACTTACCGTTTGCTAAAACGTGAGGAAAGTTTCGAAAAAAAGCTCATGCGACCTGGATGCGGTGAATCACCGGAGGCGCCACTTGTACCCGAGTATTCCAGCGCGGTATTGTTTCGTGCTCTGGTTTGACCTACAAGGAACAAACGAACAGTGTGTTAGTTATAGATACAATTGCATTTCAAGTCTAGACTAAGATATCCACTAACGGCTAACTACTATGCAAGTTTTGTTTCGTTAGTTTTTTTGTACTATGCCAAATTTATATCTAAAAATATATAATTATATACATACATACATCAAATGCGGTATTTTCTTACAACTACTTGAATCGATATCCCCTGCTGGAATATACAATATTCCAATCACCTACCATATATATTATTCAATAGTATTTAAAAACTTCTAAATCTACAATTTAAATTAACCATAAGCGAGTACATATAAAGTAATATTTAAAAAATATGTGTTTGTATTTATATATTTATTTACATATTTTTTAGAAATTATATATTGGTTCTTTCTTAAGCCATTTTTGTATTTGAGTTATTAGATATATTTTATAATAATATATTTATCAATAGTTGCATACTAAGGATACCGTTAAATATATGTATGTATGTTTAAACAGCTTCTATTTATTTTGTAAATTAAATAGTATAATATACCTACAATATAATTGGTAACTTTGTAACTTATTGGTAACGTAGAATTTCGGTTTAAATAAATGCATAAAGCACCTACGTGCAGATTCAATATGATGTTTATATTTTGATATAGATAACGAGGCATCCTTTTTTCACTCAGACAATCGTGCATGATCCAAAAACATTTAAAATAATGCAAACAACTAAAATGAGAAGCGATGTGGGAGACGGGTGCATAAAAAACAACGAAGACGCAGCACAACATAATAACAATAATAATAATAATAATAATAGTAATTATAATAGATTAAAATATTAAAGGAACATTCACCTAATCAAATCAAATTCATTCCGCATATAATTTTGTGTTCCATCTTAAATTTATACATTTTGGTTTTTCATAATTATAGGATACGTGCAACGTATTGATGAACCATTTACATAACACTTATAAATGATTGAACAAAAGAGAAGGAGAAGAAAAAAACAACTTAACAAAACTCGATTAACATTGTTGATTATTAATTTTAGACTAGATATAGAGATATGTTTTGTTCTTTTGTTTTTTGTTTTTGGTTAGGAAAATTGAGTGAGTAAAATTAAGTTATTTTATTAAAACTAATAAAAATAAGTAAACAGAAAAACTCACCAGAGTGAAAGGTTGAACGTGATGGAACATTCCTTGGAAAGTGTCTGCTTGATTTAACAGCCGATGCCATTCTAAGTCGATCGAACAGACTATATATATATAAATATATATATATATATATATATATATGTACAAGTACAATACATATGCACACATATACGTATGAATGGATATCGAATCATAGTCAGTTCGTCGTTGAAGTACATTAAAGTCCAATGAATTGCATTTTCAGAAAACGAATGTTTTATATCAGTATTATCAGTTTATCATTTGAGATTTGTGCAATGTGTATAAACGTTTTTAACCCGTTAGTAGGTATTTCAAATTCATGTGTTTTTTTTTATATATATATATATATAATGGTTTTTTTTTTAATATATATATTGTGTACGAGCGCGAATTAATTGAATAATCATCAAATCGATTTCAATTTTAATCCAATCCAAAGTTTTGTAGAGTGTAGCGTCGTTTGTTGTTGTTTTGTTGTTGTTTTGTTGTTGTTGATTGGATTTGAATATAGTATATTTTGTATATTTGGCGCAATGACGACATGTGTACGAAGGGGGGCGGTGTGGGCGGGGCACGAGACAGCGCGAATCAAGCAGATTATTTGATTGGTTAATGTGATATGTTGGCGGTAACAGTAATCAAACGATTATGGTTGTTGATTTTTGTATATTTTTTTGATATTTCAATCATGTAGACACAAACAAAATGAAAAGAAAAAAGATTTATAAAAAATAATGAAAATTTGTTGAATAAAACAAGCACTTAAAGATACATTTCTTAAACATAATTATATAAATGGACTAGCATGAAGTTCAATGATCTTATAGAATCACAATGGAACTGAGGGTTATAATAGAACCACATTGTTAATTACGTAACAGAAATCATGTTGGACACTGTCGGCGATAAGTATATGGACCAAGCCATTGAATTACTGATAAAAGGGAGTGTAGAATACATACTGGATACTTCATATTAGAAAAGAATATTAGTGTTATTATGCATTTTACAAGAACTCAGACTATATTATTAAACGAGATTCCTGATCGAATTTATGCTCAGCAAAGATAAAAGAAACATTAGTAATTACTTATATGAAACTTTGGAGTACTTGTTTATTTTCAACCTTAACGTTTTCTTTGTTTATTTGAGAGTTCCATATGTTAAAAGATCAATGTTGAAAATACATTGAAAATAGAGTATATGCGAGAAGATTATGAACGTAGTAGGTACATATTATAGGTAGTGATTCTTGCACAAAGTTACAACATCAATCAACTTACGGATTATAATGTATTTTTTGTAAGTATTTTAGCTACCAATGATTACAAATATTGTAAGCTTCAAACTGAAAAATAACTGAGGCCGTCTTTGTTTTTTTTGGAATGAAAATTGGAAATTGAGATAGCTGCTGTCATGCATAATGAAGAATTGTGATTTAAAAAACTACCTGCATATGTTTTTTTTATCAAATTTAAATGCAGACACATATAAAAACAAACAATTAATTATATTAAGCTGGTTTCATAAAGATTCGTTCAGCGTAACAAACAAAACAAAACGATAAAAACCCAATCAGTTTTAGGTGTAAGTATATAAAAACAAGAATACAAAGAGTATATTATTGGACTTGGATACCGCGCATGCCAGTATGTGTAGTATAGCAATTTAAAATGGAATTTATACTAATTACGTATACTTATTATTTGGTTTTCTTTTCACAAGGGACGCAGCAACTATACCCAAATATATATATGGTTCTTATTCAGACTGTTCAAGCATACAGATGTTTTGGATTATTTGTGTATGTTGCCACGCCCCTTTCGAAAAATAAGACACAAACAAAATTCTCTTAATATATAGTTTGCAGTTTCACTCACCAAAGTTTGTTCGTTTCGATATTATTGCAATCGAGTTCGAAATCAAAACCACATTTAAGTGATTTGGGTTTTTTTTTTTACGGATTTGTGAACGATAAGTAATAGCAGAGTAATATAATTTAACGAACACCGGATAAGACGTAGAAGATTGTTGCACATTTGCCGTAGGTGGTGGTTGGTGGTGTTATTTTTGTTTTATTGTAGTTGCGGATAAAACACGCCACAAAGATTGGATGTATGTAGTAGTGTAGTTGTTATCAAAATTAGACATTTGGTTTGGTAAACAGTTAATGTTCAAAATTGTATAAAACATGAAAAGATAAGAAATTTACATTATTCAATTGATCAAATTGTTAGAGTATGAGTATTATAATAAAAATTATATAGAAAACATTTCTAAGGGAGAAATACTATAATATACAACTAGAAACTAAACCAATAACTATACGGATCTCTTGCTAAACGATATTTTAAGCAGCGGGATAGAGAAATGGCCCGCAAAAGTTTTCAAAACAAGGTTTGCACTTTTAGAATATGGAAGATTTCGATAACTTCTTCTATAGCTAAGCAAAAATTAAAATTTCTTATGTATATCGAATAAAAGTTCAGCCCCAAATTCGATTTAGTGAAATATTGTACACAGGGCAATTAGGTAATTATGATACAACCTGAAATATTCACAGTAAAGTGCCCAAAATTCATTTCACAATAGGGTAAAGTGGGGTAAACATAAAAAACATTCTATTAATGGCTGATATATGATTAACATCTCTACGATATACGATGAAGATCTGAAAATAATGCTGTGAGTGTGCTCCTTTTTATTATACATAATTTGTATTTGCATTTCTATGTTTTGCTATACGATAATAACAAATTAAAAGCTATTACATAATTACAGAACTTCTTTCTTGCGCAAAATAAAATATACAACTACCACATTAATATACTGGAATAATTACTGTGCTTATTCATTGTTGGGACCTCAACATAATGTGACAGTCTAAAATAAATGAATGCTAAGAAATGCGGGCCAATTTTCCACAAAAGTTAACAAGCGGGAAAAGCATTTTCGAAACGTATCTGTTGAGAAAACAAATGAGAATGCTGTAGTCGAGAGAATCGACTAGCAAATACCCAGTAACAAAAGAAAAACTAATTATCTTTTATATCACAGTTGCTAAACTACATATACTATATGACATAAAGTTTCAAAAGCATTGCATTATTATCCCTTCAACAAAAACAAGCAGCCAATTTTCGATTGAAATTAAAAACATAAAAACATTGTAAATAAAAATGTGTACAAAAAGTAACCATAAATATATGATGTTGTTTTTGATATTTTCAATTGTTTTGGTTGTTATGGTTTTTGTTTTTGATTTTGATTTGCTAATGTTTGCAAGTGTATACCTCGATCCAAGGGGGTCAATTGACACTGATACGCATCCGTCTGTGGATGGCCTAGGGCTTGAGACAGACGCGCTTTTAGTGTGACCCTTTCCAGCGGTAGCTGCTGATCCGCTGCTGGTTACGGTTTGTAGTAGATGTATGTTTAGTCAGAGAGTGGTAGAATTGTAAATAGGCAGGTAGATAGTATATCTTTGGAATGTAAACCATACCATGTTAACCATGTTAAAAAACACAAAACCGAAAAACCCATCACAGCAGGGTGTTCATTAAAAAAATAGGTTAAACGATATGGATAATAATTTTTGTTCTGTGCCCAAAATGCACAATGCAACTAAGACAAAAAATAAAACATATAAAACTCAACTGTGCTCGGAAATATATATACGAATAAACTAGTTATTTTGTAGATGTATATATATATAAACTATCCTGTTTCTTCACATAATGGCTACATGGCATGAAGTATAGGTGAATACTACTAACACGAATTGACAACATATGTGCAAACTGAGAAGAAATATAGTACTAAGTGGGCGAGAGCTATTGATTGATTGACTGACTGATTGATAACATTCTTTTTTTTCTTTGAGCTACTCGGCGAGTTAGTAACCTGTAACATTTTAATGCGAAATAATATGGAGTAAACCAACAACAACAATAGCTAAATGCATAATCATAAATATTGGCAAAAAGAAAAGAAAACATAATAAAATCGAATGCCCATCAACAAGCAGCAATGCAAACGATTACAATTCTCACGTACTTTGTCTCAGCAGGAATAACATTGGTTTTCTCCGTCGATGAAGTCTTTTCATACAATGTGGTTGAACGACGTGGTATAATGCCGCTAGTGCCGCTCACTGTGCGATTGCCATTAGTGGGATCATACTTAGCGGTTGTGCGCGGCTTCGCTGGACTGTTCAGCGCTGTATATAGAATATAAATATATATTAAATATATATAGTGTATTTGTGGGAAATGCTAATCGTTTACATGTATCTGTTGTGGTGAGCATCTTCTGTGTGGCTGACGCTGGTCTCTGATTCTGTGCGGCCAGCCTCGCCGTATTCTCCTTGATTGTTGCTGAGTCGATGGTATTTTGACGCTTAAAATTGCTGCCACTGTAAGACCAAACAATATGATTATTATTAGTTCAATTTGATAGCAAAAATACAATATAGTTTTGATAAAGAAACTTATTTAGCGAGCTTTGTTTTCATACATGCTTATCGATCAGTAAATTTATATTTATACTCTTATCGAAGAAAATAGTATATTCAGTTTGTGCTGAACTTTGTAACACATAGAAGGAAGCGTCGGAGACCCCCAAAATTACTACCAGTATGCTTAGAATGACAATACAAATTGATCTAGCCATGTCCGTCTGTCTGTCTGTCTGTATGTATGCAAACTAGTCCCTAAGTTTTTGAGCTATCGCGATAAAACTTTGCACAGACACTTATTATTCAACTGCACAGCACATTTATCGGAACCGGCCCGATCGGACCACTATATCGTATAGCTGCCATACAACTCAAAGTCGGTTTTGGCCATATATCCCATGTGTTTGAATCTATCGTGATGAAACTTGGCACTGATACTTATTATTCAAAGAGACATCACATTGGTCGGAATTGGCTCGAAAAGAGTATAAGATATAATCCTTCCACTTGTTTACGTTCTTTTTTATCGACAAAATTGGTGACTCTATCTCTTCTCTATGCATATTTGCTTTATAATCTTATGCTACTTACACTGATGCACGATCGGCGGCTGCACCAACGGCATTATAGTTATTGCTCGGATTAACCGATCCCACGCCGCCCGCCGCTGCTGTAACAGCTGTGGCTGCATTTGCTGGCCCAACGCCTGCCGTGTGAATAATGTGAAAGAGAGAGAGAGAGAGAGACAACAGTTAGTTTGCTACTACTGCGAGCGTATTTGCAGCCCCATAAGCGGGACTTACGTAACGTTTCCGCACCGGACGATGCTCGACGACTGGGCTTGGTACTCGACGCCGATATGCTTCTGTGTACGCCACGATGCGTGGGACTCTGTACGGCCGCATTGCCCGCATTGGCTCCGGCATCGTTGCCCGAGATGTTGCGCAGTGAGAGCGATGATCCCGATCGCGACCCGTCACTTTCAGGCTGCGGGGAAGAGATATGATCAATATAGTGGCATAATCGAAGATCATGTTATATATACTTACATCAGTGCTCTTGCGGCCCAGCAACAAGTATGTGGCAAACACATCGTCGTAGCGCACTTGAGCCAGCGACGCTTCGATTTCTTGTCGATTATAGCCCATTGCTACTAGAGCTTCTATGCGTTCGGCAAAATAAGAATGATTCAAACAGGTATGCATAAATATATTTGAAAATACTTTCGACGCGATCAAAAAATGGTACGACGTTAGATTTTTGATAAGTGTACATTACATGCAACAAATTCATTACATTTACATTATATTATATTTGGCTCAACAGTTCTTTGCGATCGGCTGCGAGCTGCCAGAATTGTGTGCTATATATATAAGCCTTCAAATTGATTAAGAGTTTAGCATTTTATTATTATGAATATTTTTCGAACAGAAATTGTACAACACTGCCATGCATTTATTAAAACGAACAACAAAATATTGATATTACTTTCGCGTGTCAACATCATACATAAGTACATAATAATTATTATCGTATCGAATTTTAGGACGCAAACCGGAGATATGTATCATTTGTAATTACTATATTAATACATATTAATAACAACTAAAAAGGACTTTTAGTTTTTGCTAGTAACTCATTTCTTCTCCCGGTAGATCTGTTATGTGACAATTTGAAGCATACAGTAAGTGGAAAAAACATAGAAGTAGTAAGAGTAAGAGACACAAGTTGGAGAAAGAAAACAAAAAGAGTAGAAAGAAAGCATTAATCATAGATGCCGTTTGCCAAATTCCAAAAATACGTTTCTCCACAAGGGATTGCATACATTTTGGTGTGGCACTTTCCATTCGCCGATTAAAAAGATCATCATTAACATCAAGTCAAAAGCACTGCGTCGGATCGATGCTGATTGTTTAATACCGGTTTGTGCCCCCGCTGCTATATGAGAATTTTTTTCTTTTTAAATAAATATGTACGTAGTTATGTATGTAGGATAAATTATAGGCAAAAATTAAATTTATTGGAATAGTATTATTATTATTATTATTATGTTTGTTTGAATGCACTCAAGCTTTAATACAAAATAAAAATTCAAAGTCTATACAGGATATATCACAAAAGTAGTACGACAACATTGTATAAAACAGAAGAAAAAAGAGGAATGAACAGGCAAAACTTTGACACACAATTCGTTAATAATATTAGTAATGAATGTTGTATACAGTACCCGTCTTACCTATCCGCTTGGGATCGGCTAAATCTTGTTTGGGCTCAATATAGGGCTTGAGCTCATCGTCCTCAAACCCCATATTCATCCACTTGTCGCCCATGATTGTTTCAAGACTAGCACGCTTTGCTGGATTTAGCACTAGAAACTTGCGCAGCAAATTTTCGCAATCAGTCGACATATAGAATGGAATTCTGCAAGAGGATTGCAATATCAATTAGGATTTGCCAGATATGTGATGATGGGCAAACGATTGCAATTGTTTACCTATATTTGCCTCTGAGTACGCGTTCGCGCAGCTCCCTTAAAGTGGAACCATCGAAAGGCAGGGAACCGCTCACTAATGTATACAATATAACACCCAGCGACCACACATCCACTTCCGGTCCATCGTACTTCTTGCCCTGGAAGAGCTCCGGTGCTGCATAGGGTGGGCTGCCGCAGAACGTATCTAGCTTTGAGCCGGGCGTAAACTCGTTCGAAAAACCAAAATCAGCGATTTTTATATTCAATTCGCTGTCCAGCAATAAGTTTTCAGCTTTTAAGTCCCTGTTGACAAGAGAGAAACGATGTATAGTTAATGTTTATGGTAGATTTAATTAGTCGGTATAAAATACCTGTGTATTATCCTCTTCTGATGACAGTATTGCACAGCCGATACAATTTGACGAAATTTGACCCGAGCCTCCTTCTCCTTCATGCGACCATGTAGTACCAGATAGTCAAAGACCTCACCACCCGATGCATATTCCATGATGAGATACAACGTCTTTTCCGTTTCGATTACTTGAAATAGTTTAACTATGTTGGGGTGATCAAGCATCTTCATTATCCTAACCTGTAAGAGTTAACAAGCATTAGCACTAATTGGATCGATCAGTTGAGATATGTCGAACATACCTCTCTGAAGAGTTTCTGCAGTGACCCAGGATTAAGTTGGGTCTTGTCAATGATCTTTATTGCTACCTCCTTGCCAGTGGGCAGATGCTTTGCCAGTTTGACTTTGGCAAAGTTGCCCTTACCAATCGTCTTGATCAGCTTGTATTTGCCAATGTGCTCCTCAGTGGCGCGCCATCGCATCGGAGCGCTGCTGCGCATCTGCAGATTCGGTGAACCCTGTAAGAGCAAAAGGCGAAAGATTAATAAATTGCAGACATTCAGTAGAAGAAACCACCCCTTAAACTAACTATATATACTGAGCAGTCAAATTACTAAAAGGTTAATTGGAGAATCTTCTGGACCTCACTGTATTTCTCAGTGATCTTAGAGCCTAGGATTTGGGGGGCTTTACCTGAGCAACACTGTTGCCGTATACATTCGTACGTGTCACAACCGGATTGGTGGCAGGCGGCGCTGCTGCCCGCTGATGATGATTCTGTCCTGTCGAGGACCTCGACTCCACAGCGGCACGACCCGACGTCTCTGTGCGGCTTGTGGAGCTGTAGGGCGGTATGGGCGCCACAATGGGACGCTCGGAGCGTCGCTTGGCTGCACCACTACCACTGCCAGCGGAGGCGCCACTTGCTGCCGTCGCCGCATGACGATGCGATGACTTTTGCGAGAGCAGCGCCTCAAACTGACGCAGGTTCTCCTCGCGTCGCTTGGCCGCCGATATGGTGGTGGCCGTCAGCTTGGATGTGGAGCCACCATCGACAACGCTGCCGCTGCCCCGGCTCGTTGTGGTTCTGGCCGCGGGCGTTGGAGCTGCTGCTGTCGATGATGAGTTGCTCGTTGCGGGTCGCCAGGGGATCGGCTGTTTGACATCGTGCTGCTGCTTCTGTTTGAGCGTCGCACGCATTGCCAGCACCGTATCCGTGTTTTTCGTATCCGAGGCGGTGCGCGCCAGTTTGTTCTTCAGCGCACCGCCCGAGCTGGAGCCGGCAGCGTTGGCGGAATTTTTGGAATAGGCACCAATTGAATTGCGTCCATCGCTGCCGCGCTGGAACTCGTTCAGCATCTGCTCATTGCTGTCATCCAGCTGGTTACGCCTGCCGCCCAGATACTGAAAGTCATTCTCGGAGGACATGTCACTGATGCCGGGACGCAGCAGATTCTCCGTTTCGCCGTAGCGCTTGCTCTGCTTCCGCATTACGTCCATGGAGGATTGAGACTGTTCCTGCTGCTTGTCACTGAGTTGCTGTTGTTGCTGCTTGAAGCTCTCCTCCACATTGAGTATGTGCTTCTCAATGGAGCCGAGCGCAAAGGCCACGCCCACATCATCCTCCGCCGACATCTGGACACGTGGCGTCGGCTTGGGCCGGCTCTGTTGTTGCAAGTGCAGCGCCGGTATGGCCGAGACGGCAACGCGGGGCGGGGGCACGGCCACGCTGCCGGGTCGGCGCAGCTCGACCAGGGCATCATAGTCCACTTGCTGCACATTGCTGAGATCGAGATCGGGACTGGTTGTGGCAAGTTGTGTGCTCTTGTCGCTATCACTATTGTTATGCCTATTTTTACTATTATTGATGATGCTGCTGCTGCTGCTGCTGATGCTAATGTTGTTGTTGTTGTTGTTGTTGTTACTGCAACTGGTGCTGCTGCTGCTGCTGCCTGGTTTGGGCGGCGCGGGTGCAAGTCCTTTGCGTGCCGCATAAGGACGCACGCTTCGCCGCAGCGCATCCCCTCGATTCAAATCCGGCGTCGTTGGCTCCATTCTTTTTTTTAAGCACTTTTTCTCTTTTACTTTTCACTGCCTCTAGATTTGGTAGGTTTTTTTCTCTTTTTTTGGTTTAATAATAGTGTTTTCTTTGATCAATTTTAGTTTCATGCACTGCAAGTTCGTTGGGAAAATTGTTTCTTTGTTATATTTTGAAATTTCATTTCATAATTATACACATATACACATACAAACGTATGCATACACATATAATCAACTGATAAGTAATCAGTTTTTAGTGTCATCTCGAAAGATAATTATTGTTGTTCATGTAATCGATCAGACTGCGTGTGAACAACTTTTGTTTTGCAAGCTTATTTGCTTTAGTGAATATGAGGGGCGGTTGTACAAGTTTATAAAGGAGAACATTTTTCAAGATTAACACATCTGTGTTATAAAAATAAGTATGAATGCACAACTGTTTCAAAAAACATAAGTCAGGAATTGATAAAAAAAAAAATAATTGAGTACTCATTGAGTACCTTGAACTAATTTGCATCAAGAAAAAAAAACAGTAAAATTCCCCGACTTTCCCCAAGGTTCTACCCAGCTATTCTATTTTCCAGCAGTCACAAATAAATTTGGTAATCGTTCAGAAAAATGCATTATGTGGAGGAATTGAAATGTAAGTTTCCAAACTTTTTAACAGCCAGCCTTCAATATCAAACTGTAAGGCTGTGATTTCAAAATGTGTGTTTGCTTTTTGAGATTTTCACTTGAATGCTTTTTTCTTCACTTCATATATTCCAGCACAATAGTAGCAGTCTGCACATGACAATACTGCTGATGTATTTGTTTGTGTGTGTGTGTGTGTGTATGTGTGTGTTTTTAAGTTTGCTCGTGTAAGCTTTTCTTGCTTTCGCCGTAGCAGATTGAGTGGACGACACTTTGTTTGTTTGTTAGTGTGTTGTTGCTACTTTTGCCATTGAGCGTACATACATACATACATACATACGTATGTACTTATATTTAATTCAACAAGTCGCTGTGTTGCTGCGCATTAAAACCTCGAAAACGAATTTAATATACACAACACATACACACATGCACATACATGATTGTTTATACATATACATATGTGCATATGTAAGTCGCACATATACAAACGTGCTCATATGTATATGATGGTGGGGAGAGTGCGAAAGCGAACGTAATATTTACGACAAAAGCCAACTCATAGACAAGAGCTAATCTAACTTTGGTGACACTGAAAGAAAAACACACTTCTACGCAGCGCGATTGAGGCGGCAGTCCAAAAGGAGAGCAAAAGATAGTGAGAGCAACACCTAAACACACACACACACACACACACACACGTATACACACATGCGCGCGCGCTCACATACACCTGTGCAGAAGTAACTGCTATCTTGCACGTATTTGTGTCAGTTCGTTTGTACCAAAGTATGTATGTATGTATTTAGTATTTGCGCTGTGACTACGTCGGCTTACGCTCACGCTCACGCTCACGCTGACGCTCACGCTCTCTCTCACTAAGCACGACGTCGCGACGGCTGTTGCACAAGTTCAGCTGAGATGTGGCCTCTCTCTTGCTGCGTCACGTTTCGTTGCGCTCCCGCTCTCTTCATTTATGATTCATTAGAAATTTCCATTATATTTTTTTTGTATGTAGTAAATAGTTAAATTTATGTTTAAATCAACTTGTAACTGGTGCGTGCGCAAACTGCTCAGTTAAGTTTAGTTCAGTTCAGTTTTTGGAGAGGGCAAAAAGCTCTGCTCAACACTGACACATCTCTGCATCGACACACACAAACACACACACACACACACTGGATCACAAGAACATAGTAAATGAACCACTCTCTCAGACAATTAACTCGTCATTTTCACAAATAGCAAAGCAAACATTTGATCGTCTATTTCTTTCTTTTTTCATATTTTTATATTTAGTAAATACAATCGCGATTTGTGGTTTTTATTTCAATCGCTGATCTTATCGATCGATCACACGCGGTCTGCAGCTGCAGCTGGAGAAATATATATGTACACATATATTTTTCTTTTATATATTTACACATGTGTATGCGTGTACACCACTATTTTCTTTTCTCGTTAGATATGTCAAAAACAAGCGCAGTTTGTAACTGTGACGTAAACGAAACGCCGTCAGCCAACAATCAGCTACAGTCAACAGGCAGTGACAGCTACAGCGACAGCTCAGCAGCTAACAGCCAACAGCCACTTTAGCCACAGTAACAGCAGCAACTGGAGTACGAGTACATCCAGTATCGGTACCAGCAACAGCAACAGCAACAACACCAACACACTCTCACACACACACATAGGCAGAGTCAGAGACTGAAAAGTCGGCCTCAATACACAAATACAATACATACAAAGGCAAATATAGCTTTTTTTTTAGTGGGGTGCTCTTAATAGTATTGGTGTATTCCGCGCTCACTCACACACACAAGCACACCCACAAAAACACACACACACACACACGCATACACACACACGCCAGCATTCACTTCAACCGTATCTGTCTATTCTTGACAAAGAGCCCGTTTGGAGCGCTGATTTTGTTTTATATATGTATGTATGTATGCATGAACTATGTACTCATGTATGTATGTATGCATGTGTGTATGTATGTGCGAGGCTAATGTGTGTGTGTGTGTGTGTTTGTGAACAAACTGATATCACCTGAGCGTAACGCTGAGAAAGAATTGTTAGCTTACCTGACACAGAAACAGTGCCAGACAAGTTTGTGTGTGCGAAATTTGGGGCTTTCGGCAAGAGTATTAACACTAAAAGCTTACAATTAATTAATGAAACTCTAAACATGGTAAATTCAGTGCTAAAAGTTTTTTTTTGTACAGCAAAAATCAAAATAATGAATAGTTAGTATAGTATAATCTTGTTTATCCAGATTTACTATTGAAAACAAGCCACGATACGACTCCCAAGTCTCTGGAAAAGCCTTTCATAACTTTGTCAAAACTGTTTCCAAACTTAAAATCTGTATATATGCACTTATTTCCTGCGTATATTAAAAACTATATCATAATAGTTTTACCCAGACGTTAAAGTACATCTACTAATTCCCGAAAGGGGGAAGGGATAAGATAAGACTAGCTGTCAAATAAAGGTTATTATAGCAGGAACACGAACCGAAATAAATATTGTCTACAATATCATCTCTAGATATGCTGTGTAGTGATTATCTTATCAGATCTTATCTTTTATATATGCACACATCAACAACCCATATTTACGAGTGTGAAAAGTGTTTTCTTTAGTAAAGCCCTGTTAATATTCGAATGTTCCATTCAAGAGATTCCTAATAAATAAGAAAATATATCGATTGGCGTATTTTGTTGGGTATATCAATGACAATCGTTTTGTGTGAGATATAAGAGTTTTTGAGGGATGAACACAGAATATCTGAAACAAAATAGAAATCATAATCAAAAGAAGAGCACTGTTATTAAAAATCACAAAAGGTTAAGTAAAATTGGTTACACAATGCCCATAACCGATGATCGAAGTCGAACACATTTTGTATTTTGATGAGGGACATGTTTCACTGCGTTGGGGACAAGTACAAAATTTAAAACTAAAAACAGATGTGATCAAGAGGACCAGAGCACAGATATGAAATGCAATTACGTAAAAAACATTGAATGATCTTCTGAACTTCTGCAGAATCTTAACCAAAAGTTGACATTTTTAAATCAAATCAATAAATAAACCTAATATAATAGAGAATAATCCAAATACGATCTTTCTCTACTATCAACCCCATGTTTGCAAACGCCTTTTAGTCGTTTGAAGCTTAAACACGTTGCGAATTATAAATCAGCAATGAAGGAAAGCAGCAAAGCGAGCCAAGCTGAAGTTCCGTGTGGACTTTGTCCTTTCGTTGGTGTTTGTTTTCTTAACTAGCATTACCAAGTATAATAGACCCCCGAGCCCCCTATGGTTCATTACATACCCTTGAGGTACGCGCCTTTTCAGCAGCAGCAATAGCAGTGATATCCTTCGACTTGGGTCGCTCCGCTTTGCTGGTGGCCACAATCGGTAATCCGCCGTTCTCGATCATGGTGACCACGATCTTATTGTTGGGCATGCTTAGCTTGGCACCGGTTTTCAAATCCAACGCCTTCTGCCGCATCGCATTCGAAAGTCGCTGCTTGCGCTCGAGCCTTGCCTCGTCCTTGTCCTTCTGCAGCTTGGCAATTGTGGCGGGCGTGTGACTCTTCGATCGCTTGAGAAACTTCAACAACTGTCGTTTCACAACCGAACCGTTCTCACCGCTCTCGGGACCCCCAATGTCGTCCAGCTTGGAGGAGCGACGTGATATCTGCTGAGCTTTGGCGGGCAACTCGAGCCGTCGGAATGTTCCGTCCGGCATACGCACAAAGCAGCCCTCGGACATTTTGTGAAACGAGTCGGTGGGCAGCTTATGGTAGTTACCATTGGGCGTGCGATAATGGCAATAGTCCGTCTTGTGATAACCATCACCGACTATATAGAACTCATTGCGATTCGCTGTCTCATTGGGAGTCGCTGCTGCTGCTGCTGCTGCGGATGCTGAGGCGACATCCTCCACTTTGGCGCTGCTGTCGAGCGGCAGCTGAAAGCTCATCAGATTGCTGCTGCTGTTGCTGGTGTCCTCGGCGGCAACGACATCCTGAACATTGATGCCACCTTGCTGCAGCTCACTTATGGTCACAGGACGTCGTTGAGGATCATTCATGTTCTTGCGCATAATGCTGCCATTGCGCAGCAAAGAGTCGCGTAATATCGAAAGCTCATCTTTGCCCAACACTTGCGGTTGCTGTTGTGGTTGCTGTACCAGTGTTGTATAATGCTTCGATGACTTCGATTTGCGTGCTGATAAACGGCGATTGGCAAACTGTGTCGATGTCTCATCCTTGTTGTTATTGTTGTTGCTGTGGCTGCTCGCGTGCAGTTGCCGATGACTCGTTGTTTGACCCATGGTTGTGTATGTTTCTTAAACGTAACTAACTTTTGCGAGTTTTCGATTTCGAATTCGATTTAGCAGCAAGCATTCAAACGCGTCGCGAAATCTTCGACGAACAAATAAGCTTGCAAATGAAGATTCGAGCTTAGCTTGTACAAATGAATGTGTGTGTGTGTATGTGGGTGTGTGTGTGTGTATGCAATATGTGTGTGCACAATAACAGTCCAGCTGATGTTGCTTTGTTGCTCGTATGTACAGCTCAGCGCTTGTTTAATTCTATTAGAGCATCATTAAAGACAGTTTCACAGTAGTAGTCGTCACATTTTATTTTGCGTCTTCGCCGCTCTCACATGCATTTATTTACATTATTTTCTCTTTAATATTTAAGCAATAATATTAATTGGCTCAATATATCGAAATTCCACAACAACATATGTTTTTCTCTGTCAAAACGTACATTTTTTGCACATAATTCTTTTATTTTCTTTTGGCACGAATACAGCAACAAGTTACGTATTTTTTCATAAAATACTACATGTCTTATCGATGTTTCGATAAATTCAAATCGATCGTAACCAGTTTTATTTCTCGAAATGAATAGTTCACATTTCTTATTAGAAGCTGCGTCTTTTTTTCTTCTTTATTTTACACACACAACACAGAACAAGCGCAATCAGCTGTTTAATTCCCACTTGTCATGGAAATGATAGAAATAACTGTTGTAGTGGAATTCTGGCATTACATGCACAATTGCTGTCTGCCTCGCGTTCGAGACTATCAAAATAATCGCATTCACATAACGTTCGTTGTCTTATCTTTTAACCGAGTATCACACACATGCATATGTACATACATACATACATATACAAATATTTTTAAACCTTTTATACACATTTATGAATGTTGTTTGCATGTGGGAAAGCTTTGAAGCTTAAGAGCGTTACGGATTGTAAGGTCCACACGCTTAAATGCAGTCCACACACTTATAAAGCTGGAACGCGTTAGTCGCGCTCGCGCACGCCCGAACGTAAGCGTAAACGTCAAAATACAGAGAGATAAATGAGACAACGACGACGGAAACCGAAATAGAAGCAGAGACGATGAAGCCCCACAATATGTATGAACGAACGCAAGTTGAAAAAAAAAGCTCCGCACGTTTTGTTTTCTTTTCTCCGCTTGTTTCGCTCATTTACTTCATCACTCTTGTTGTTGTTGCTGCTGCTGCTGCTGCTACTGTTGTTGTTGTTATTATTATTGTTGCTATTCTTCTGGTTAGCTCGTTTGCATTAAAGCTTCACTTGCTCGCGCTCGCTCACACACACACACAAACGAGTGCACAGTTAAGCTCACACATACACACATACAACACACACACAAATACACTTGTGTTGTCTGTTTTGTGTAGGAATGTGATGATTTTTCTTTATTTTTATCGGATCTTTTTGTTTTACTGCTGCACACTATATTTTAAACGTACATATGTATGCATCCACTTGTGAGCGTGTGTGTGTGTGTGTGTCTGCGTTTGTGTTCATATGTATGTATATGTCATGTGCATATGTAAGTACCTTATAATTAAATTAACTTATCATTCGCAATTGGTCTGGCTTAGTTGGATCTGGACAGTAAAGCTTCTGCTGCGGCTACAATGGCAATCAAGCCAAAACAAATATGTATTTAACACAAATTGCTCAACTATGTACATATACTATACATATACTATAAATGTTCACGATTTTTGAATGTGTATTAGTCGAGTCACTACTAACAGAATCATTTTTCATAATTAATTATTCAACGTTTCCAGAATATACATATACGCACATACAAGTATGTACATACATATGTATGTATGTATTTATCCTCCGTTATCAGCGTACGCATGCACTTGAATTAAAACTAATTTCGTATGTATGTATGTATGTACATAATTGAATAAAAAGCTACTCAAACTGCAGCTTGCAAACAGCAACAACAACAAAATGGGGAAATAAAACTATTGCGATTGCTGCATTTGTTTGACGATGTTGGCAATGAATTGATTTATGCATAATATTCGAATTAAATCAATGCTAACAACTATGTGCATGTTGTTTGTCGATAACAACAGTACCGTTGGCGAACGTCGAGCGTCGAACAATAACACAGCGACAGCGACAACGGCAACGACAACGACAACGGCGAACGCGACAACAGAGTGACCACACGAATGAAGTGGAACTTAATACTAAAACAAGCTTTCGACCATTGGCTGTGCCGAGCGGCAATATTGGATAAGTTCTAGCTGGCGCGCTTCGCTCAGACAATTGTTGTTGTTGGTGTTGTCGTATTTTGCAGCTTGTTGTACCGAAGGGGGCGATAGTTTAATCTTCAAGAACGACACACCCTAAATAAATGTTTCATGCACAAATCGAGTATGTACGCATGTACGTAGGTACGTATGTATTTACATAATCCAGCGTCAGTCACAGCATAGAAATGACTCAAAACAAAAAATAAAAAAGCCATCAAATACATACATACGCATCTACATATGTATGTATGTAAATCCGTGAAGACACTCATCGCTATATATATATGTATGTATGTCTTCATGTAGGTGTATGCGTATTCATGTGACATGCCTCACGCATACACACACACACACACACGTCTGCATAGAAGCACTCAAAAAAGTTAAAAGCTTTCGTGTTGAGAGCGAATCAGAAGAGCGAGCTTTTGACAAGCAACACACAAAATTACTGATGTGCAGAGTCGTCAAGCAGTTCCCAACTGAGTTGCAAAATATCTGATCCGAAGGCTTCTCGGAGACTATCATCGTCAATCAGCAAACAGAACGAGTGGGAATGGGTGAGAAAAGCAACGATAATTTTCCACAATTGTTATTCTCGTTGTCTCTTCTATTTATACTCATTTTCTGTCGATTACACTTGCACTTGTATTTGATATGATAGTTACTCACGCCCACATTAAAAGACAATTTCGAGTTTATAAGTGGAACATGATTTACCCAGACGAGTTTGTTCGACGCGCAGATACCCTTTATGAATTTTAGAGTAAACTTTTGTAAACCATGAAGAAAATATGGAGATGAGATTTATCTTGTCTGATAAATCGACTCATATTTGTGTTAAATGGATTTTTCCAGTTTTTTTTCAGTTGATTTTAAACTTATTTTTCAAGTTCAATATAGCAAATTCCACAATATGTAATTACCGATGTTGGCAAATCCGCCCACAAAATTCGGAACATGAATGGAAAACTTATAAATCATTTATGTTGTTTATCCGTTAAAGTTGTATATAATAGCTTTCAGTAAATAGTAATTCAAATAATACTTCACATCAGCTGGTAATAACAAAGAATTAGCAATGAAGTCACAATGAAGATGTTTTCACAGATATTACTGGTAATATTTGAAAGCTATCACGTTTGACAAATAGAGAAAAGAACAAATATGGGTACGCTTAGATTTGACAAATATTTTGATAAATCTAATTGATTGGACACAATACACAATTTAGCTTAGCTGAACTCTGAACCCTTAAGCTTATAATGTAGTTATGAATGTCGAATATGATCTTGACGCTGGGACGCTTAAAGTTCCATTAAAAAAACATACATAGGAACAGGTATACGGATCAAAAGTGGGGCTTACCTTGGCGGACGATGTTCGCTGTTTGATGGCAGAGGCGTGGGCCGAGTGTGTGCTGAGAACATTCTTGTTGACGGAGGAGACAACCGCTGCACCACCGACACCGCTGTGATGATGGTGATTGATGCCGGATGGGGGGCCCGTAGTCGCAGCATTATTGCTCGAGAGTCGTGCCCCATCCGTGGCCATATTGTTGGCGACCACGTTGGCATGATGGTGATGCTGATGGCTGTGCTGATGCGAGTGGTTTGGAGTATTTGTCGTGGGTGGCGCAGCGGCCGCCGAGGCAGTGGCCGACAAGGATGCTACGGCCACTGGCGTCGCTGCTGTTGCCGTTGTCGTATTATTGCTGCTGGACACTGAATTCGAGGATGTCAACATTGTCGCATTGCTTGCGGCTGTCGCTGTTCCACTTCCGCTTCCACTGCCAGTTGAAGTTGTTCCGCTGGCCAGCGTTGCTGTTGTTGTTGCTGTCGGCGGCGGTGGCAGTGAGACAATGTTGGCGTTGGCTGAGTCATGCTGCTGCTGCTGCTGCTGCTGATCCTTGACGGAGTGCGCAGACGTGCTGATTGTGTTGCCCGTATAGCTGGTTGTGCTTGCACTAACTGCAACATTCGATGCCGCCGACGCTGGCGTTGTTGTTGCCGCAGACGCCGCCGCCGCCGTCGGAGTCGGTGCAGCGGTGCCGTTTGTGACATTGTCAGCGGGTAGGGCTTCAGGAACTGGTTGCAGTGTGGTTCGCATTGCTGTCGACATAGTTTTCGCTTCTCTGTGCTGCCGGCTGGATAATCGGGCTACTCTGCCTATGCACGCATTCAGAACACGTCTGCCAGATTCAAATTGCGTCCGCTTTAAAAGTACTTGCCGTCGTTTCGATAACGCTTAAATTTATGTAAATTCCTAATTTGTTTAGTTGCTAGCCATCCGGGGAGCCACTTTACATCTGGAATAGAGGAGAGAGAGAGAGAAATATTGTATTGGTTAAAACATTTTGGTAAAATAGCAAAACCTGTGAAGAGACAATCGGGGACAAGTGTGGGAAAGTGAAACAAGTAACTGAAAGAGAGGGGTAAGAGAGAGAGAGAGAGAGAGAGAGAGAGAGGGGTAAGAGAGAGAGAGAGAGAGAGAGAGAGAGAGAGGAGACCGAGAGATAGGGAGAGAGAGCAAAAGGGGGAGAGAGAGAGAATAAAAGAGGAGAGAGAGAGACAGAGGGAAAGGGGAGAGGGAAAGAGAGTCAGAGGAGTAAGAGAGAGAGAAAGAGTCAGAGGAGTAAGAGAGAGAGAGAGGGAGAGAGTCAGAGGAGTAAAAGAGAGAGTGAGAGGGAGAATCAGAGAGAGTGAGAGTCAGAGAGAGAGAGAGAGAGAGAGAGAGACTCAGAGGAGTAAGAAAACGAGACAGAGAGTGTGAGGTATAAGAGATGAAGAGAGAGAATCAGACGAGCAAGAGAGAGAAAGAAATAAGTGCGAGTTAGAGAAGTGCGAGAGAGAGATACAGAAGCAAGACAGAATGAGAGTGTAAGTATTAATAGAGACAGAGCAGAGAATAAGTCTGTAATCAGTAACACACAACCCACTTTCACTCGAACAGATAACTCAAGCCATCAACATCTGCAGGCCTCACTTGAATTCTTGAGAATCGCGTAGAAGTCACACAGAAACAGAACAGTTTCGTTTGGTATACCGAATATATAAAAAACGTGTATTATAATTATCTGATGTTTACTTATTTAATTTTCACACATTAGTTGCATTTCAGTTTTAAAGATGTAGTGTACAAAATTATATTATATCATGTACAAACATACATATTTTTTTAATGACTGGCCTTTGTTAAGATATTTCTGTACAAAGAAAATAGCTTATCATACAAAAGCCAAATTTTTAACCGATTGTTTTCACGGCCTGCCTGTTTATGGGGTCGAAGATCAATGCTTTAAAGGTTTAGCGACAAAGTTGTATAACCCTTAACAAGATAGATATTGTTTACAATGATCTGAACCAATTCAATAAAGCTTAGAGCAGTTTTAGAATCACTACAAATTCTAAGCTATTATAAAACTGCAAGTTACTTGCTTATTTGATATATGCAACTGCAGTTCTAATATATGTACATACATATATTCTGTTTAAGGTTTTGAGTATTATAAATACAAATTTCTGTTGATTTTTGTTGGTATATAGTAGGGGCTCAGAAAATCGATGACGCTCTCGATTTCGGCCTTCAGCTGCGTTTGCTGTAGCACAACGAGTTCCTGCCGGACGCCCAAACTAATGTTGCTGCGCGACAGCATATCAATAATTTTCTTATTATCGCAGTGGGTGAGTGGCACCACACGCTTGGAAATCCCATGAATTTCCGAGGGATGTAGGCCAAGCCAACGCAGCATTGGACAGGCGAGGCTTGGCGAGCTAAAACTCATGGCCTGCGAGCCATATTGATAGATGAGCATTATGTCAATGCCAAAGGGATCAGCATCGACTATAATGTAAGCGGGCAACTTGCACTCCACAGACAGTCGGTAAACAATACGCCGGGTAGTGCAATCCGGATATCCCTTGCCGGTCAGCAGGATGAAGCGCAGTCCGAATGTGCTAAAGGCATTGCATGCCAGCAGGCTCTCAAAAACGGACTCCTTCTCAACAATGAGCACCATCTCCGCATGCGTCACAATGCGCTCCACATTCTCAAAGTCTGTGGGCAAGGTGATAGCACCGCCATAAACATTGCCATCCAAAACATCGCCATTGCTCATGAGCAGCTTGATGTCGCCTAAAAGAACAATACTGTTTAATTGCCAACATTAGTTGATTTCACATTGCTGAAACATACCTGAAACAAGTCCTTTGGACGCCGAGCGTATGCCTAATTGGACTGGACCGGTGTTTAGCATGCGGCAGACATCCAGCTTGGCTGCGACAATATAGGACTGCGATCGTATCAGCTGCGTGTCCTGATAGTAAATACCTCGTATGGTACAACTGCCGCCAAACACTTGCAGCCGATGAATCTCAGCCAACAAAAACACAATCAGGCAAAAGCGATGACGACTTTGTCGCCTATTGAATGTGACCTGACGATGATAATTGCTCAACAGTCCTTGCGGCATGTCCTCGCTTACGCGAACATTATCGATTAGGTTGTACCAATCTGGAGAGGAACGCGGCACTTTTAAAACAACTTTTCTACGAGCGGTCAGTGCTGATATCAGTTCCAGCACAATCTGCTCTACATTAGCCAATAATTGGGTTTTATTGGTAGACATACCCGAAATATTTATATATGTTTTATGAACTGCGCTTGTATCTGTAATTTAGTGTTATTGTTTTGGTTTGACACCATGCGTATTTCCAATTGGAATGTATTGTCTTTGCCAATTAGATTCATATTCAATTCATTCGAAATCGACAACAAATTTGTCAAATCTAATAAGAATAACGCATCAGCTGATTATAATGTATTTTGTTTACACTTGATTTGCTTTTAGGAATTCAGCTGTTTTTTTTTAAATGCAGTTTGCCAGCATTGAAAAATTGATGCTTTGTTATGAAGTCATCTCCTTTTCTCTTCGGAGTATATTTGTATGCAGAAGGACAACGAGTGAAGTCATTAAAGCGTAGTTTGTCTGTCTGTTTCGGTGCAAATTGTATATAACTTGGTATGCAGGAAAAATTATAACGGATCCGTTCAAATCAAACCCAAGAAAAGCTGTAAAGATTGTTTAAAAACTGTATTTAATTGCATACAAAATATGTATTTATATATTTTGATTCAACTCACCGAAATACTAGTTTCACTATATACTTTTAAAACAATGCCAAACAATTGACTTGCATTGGCAAATTTTATCACATTTATACTGTTTTATTATATCGCACATTTGATATATCAGCAAGCGTATTTAATAATCGGCAACTCACAGTTATCTGTTATTTCTTTCATTGTTAATTATCACTAGCTATATAGGAACAAGTTCGAGTGTATCGACTATTTAACACCTAAGCCTTCAGGTTGATAAATGTGTATTTTTGATAAGCACCACAACTTTGCTTTTTTTTTATATTTGCTGCAGACAAAGGATCGATTCGTTAAATAAAACAACTAAAACCGAAGGGACGGAATTAAAAACGACACAGGTTGTAAATGTACGTACATACATACATACATACTGACGTATGTATTTACATCTGTGTCACACACCCTTTTATTATTAATCTATTTTTTTAAGCAGATACATATTTAGATATGTCTATATGCACACACACATGCATATACAAAATGCGTACGCGTGTATAATTGTACATATGTATTGTTTGTGTATATATATATACATAAATTAAATTGTGTGCATGGCAAAAACTTTATCAAAAACTGCATTGAAAACATTTTCAGCAAATATGTATGTAGGTTGTAACACAATTTTCTCATATATAAAAGAGTATTTTAGAACACACACGATTACACAGCCGAAGGGAGCAACTAAATATATATTAATGTTTAACACAAACACACTCACACGCACACAAATATGTACATTTAAACAGATGTACATACATAACTTATGTCAATTTCTTTATTCAGGCTTTTTTTGCTTTTGCTTTTGCTTTTATATGCCCAGAAAATGTACTCGTTATTACAAAGCACGCAGAGTTTATTTTCTTGGACCACGGGGGCTGGCAGGGCGTTTAGCGGGGGCGGGGCGGGGCGGTACGGGGAGTAGGGGCTGGGTAGGGAGGCAGACAGCAGCGGCCGCAGCAGCGAATGGAAGAGAAAAACTAGCGAAACAGCAGCGAACGAAATGGCAGCCCCCTAAAATATTGATTTGCTGAGTTCGCCATCGCCAGCACACAGTACTTACCAATAAAATAATTCCTGAACAAACAATATTAGGTCATAAATTGTCGGTGTAGCGACATGTACATATTAAAAGTCATACGCGTTCCAATACCTTGCGCCTTTTTTCATTCATATAACACATTATTACTTAATTTTCATTTTTTTTTTAATTTCTCAAACGCCAAGTGGTAGTAGAAAAGAAAGACCGACTTTTACCGAACAGTCGACGACACTACACAACGAAATGCAAATGCATACATACATACATATGTATGTATCTCTCTCACTCGCTCACTCACAGCAGCAGCAATACATATTTCTCAATAAGATTTTCTTTATATGAATGCCGTTTTCAAGTTATGGAACTAAATTATTCGTTTTTTACAGTTTAATTTTTGTTCACAATAAAATTTGTTGTTTTCTTTTCGTCTAAATATTGTTTGCATTGAAAGAGCTACATAAATTCAGTTCAGCGAAAGAAGACATTCTGAGTAACTTGATATTGCGCTATATAAGTTTAGGTAATTATGTTGGTTTATCGGTTGTTGCAACAACTTGGTAATCAAAATCTTCGTTGCACTTTCACGACTATAGCTATAATCTTTTTCTAACCACATACACTATAGAAAAGCAGCAGCATACGTCGTCCAAAAAAAATCACATTAAAATCTGGCAGCCATATTGTAGGGTTGCTAGTCTACAATCGATACATCGTTATTTTCCATGGAGAGCGTCAAGTTACCCACGGTCACTTAGCGTAGAATATCGATAGTCCTAGTTGGATTAAGTTTGAAACCATTTTACGAATCTGTTTGGCGGGTAGCGTGAATTCTTAGCAAGAAAGAAGCACAGATTTGGATATAAGTATCATATAATAAAAATATCTTTGCATTTTATCTTATTAATTTTATCTGAGAAATTCGTAATTCTATATATCCATTTTCGTAAGATGGCAACGCCTGATCTTAACATAACCAAATTGAGTAACATAATGTTAATGCAAATAATAATGCAATTAAAATCTCAATTTAGCGCCTCAGAAATGTTTTTATGGATGTACGCAAAACTTAAAACCGAACAAAGAAAAAATAAAATAAAAAATATGCGGAATATTACTGATAAAACTTATATTGTAATCTATATACCCAATTTCACATATCTACACATCTTTGCATGTTTGTATAGCTGCACTCTTTCCACTACAGAAAGTGGAAACAAGTTCGTAACATTTGTATGTGCATGTGTATGTATAGGAGACAGCTTTGCTCAAAAAACAAAGCAATACGAAGCATGCATATGTACATATATATGTACACTTTATACAGGTTATGGCCTAGCGCACCAATGAAAGAGGCTGGTAAAATTGTCCAGATTTTGTACATTACATCGTATTTATGTATATGAACACGCAATGCATGTGGATGCTTATATGTTTGTACTGATATATACACAGAACTACTATATTATATTGGTAACGGCCACAAATAACGTCAACCGCAATATTGAATACTCAACCAGTTTTGAATTCACCGGTCCCGCCCAACAGCTTCGTAAAATTGTATAGCACTGAATCCAAGCAGTCGTTCAGTTCACGTGCGAGCTAGCAGTTCGATATACACATTAAGCGATATTTTTTAGGCTGGCTTTTAAATAATTCATGTTCTCCTTATTGAAACATAACAAATATTCAATAAATGAATACGTTAAAAGCTGCACGTTTGAAGTCGAAGCATTTAAATTAAAGATATTTATATCTTCTATAATTTTGCATTTGCATTTATTTGGTTTTGCCGTCTAATACGTAAAATATTTGCAAAACAAAATCTTGGCTCCGACACCGGCAAAACTATCGATATAACCGTGGGTAGCTTGACAATACCTCAATAATAATCGACGTATCCCGCACTGCCGCCTATCGATAGTTGTTGTCAGTGCGCAGCATTATCGATTCAGCTTTTTTTGCAAGTGAATTTTGTGCAGCGCGAAATGTACTCAAAAATGCAGAAATCAAACTGAAAAACTGTTGCCACAGCGACAACAAACCATGGAAATACCCATACAAGTGGCTGTGCGCATTTATCCCCACACCGAACTACAAAGCCAGCCGGAGCACAAAGCGACAGACGATGGCAACGCAGAGGCAGACAAACCGCAATCTGAGCAGTCATCCCCGCCCCCGCCTCCGTCTAAGCCACCACCACCGACATCATCACCACCGCAAACCGCACTAATAGATGCAAATGGCAATAACGAGACAGACGCCACACAGCAGCATACAAATGAGACGCCCGGCTTTTGCGTGCAGGCGATACCAATTGCCCTGTCGGCCCTCGGTCTGCCCAGCGCCCTGCCCGGCGGAGCGCCTCTTGACAGCATTGCCGCTGGTCTCATACAGGTGGGCGCCCACACCGTTCCCGTCACGCACGCTCTGCCAAGCAGCAGCACCCAGAGCCAGGTCTACCATCAGACGGTCTTCCCGCTGATTAATCTGTTCCTCGAGGGCTTCGATGCCTCGGTGGTAACATATGGACAGCGTGCAACTGGCAAAACCTATACGCTCTATGGACACGGCTTCGAGTGCGTCTATGGCGAGGCGGATCAGGGTATCGTCCAGCGTTGCGTTCGCGAAATCTTCACACACATTGCGGCGCATTCAGGTTAGTGAACATTTCCAGTAATTAGAATAAAACGAAGGTGTTTGTTTGAATATTTCCTGTTTTGTTCACTTTTTAATATAGAATGAAATTATTATATAGAAATATATATAGTGCTAAGCTAATTATTTAAGGCACATTTGTTACAAAAGATATTAATACAATTTGGGTATTTAAAGACTTTGTGTTAAAATTGTTAACCAAATATTGTTTCTCTTGCAGATCGCACCTATGCTGTCAATGTGGGCTTTGTGGAGATATGCAGTGGCGATATCCGCGACCTGTTGGGCATAGGCAATGTGCACTGCACCAATGTGGAGGAGGTGTTCCACTGGCTGCAGCTGGGCCTGAGCAACAGGCAGCCGTCGCAGGCACACACGCTATTCACGCTGACGCTGGAGCAGCAGTGGGTGTCCAAGGAGGGGCTTATCCAGCATCGTCTGTCCACGGCTAGCTTCTCGGATCTGTGCGCCAGCGAGCGCTGGGGCGAGCCACCCACTGGACAGCCACGTGACGCCGGACTGCAAATGCTGGAGCAGGTGGTGAACACACTGACCGATCCCAGCATCATGTACGGCGTCAATGGCAACATACCCTATGGCCAGACAACGCTGACCACCCTGCTAAAGGACTCCTTTGGGGGTCGTGCCCAGACTCTGGTCATTCTATGTGTGTCGCCGCTGAAGGAACATCTCAGCGAGACGTTGGGCAATCTGCAGTTTGGCTTCAAGGTGCAGTGTGTGCGCAACTATGTCATCATGAACACCTTCTCCGACAACAATACTCCCATAGAGGCAGTAACCAACGATCCTGCTGGGGCCAATACAGCTGCTCTCATGGCAGCGGCAACTGCTTCCAACGGAGATAACTGTGGACTTCAGTTTGCGGCTAGTCAGTGGTTCAAGCTGGTGTCCAATGCGGAGGGACTCTTTTCCAAGTAAGTGACTTTGCTTAAATTTGTGCGCAAATATTCTTAACTTTTTCACTCTTAGATTGATGGGCTCGTCGGCTGTCACCGAAGTGGAGAAGGAACAGATCGAGGAGTGGCTATTCCTGAAGCAGGAGTGTGAGGAGTGCCTCAGTTCCAGCGAAGCATTGCGCACCCAGAAGGCTCTCGGGCCCATTCAGGAGGCGGAGGAGCCGGAGGAGTCCATCAGCGAGCCGGGAACCTCCTGCCAGCAGAACTCGGACAATGAGACAGACAATGAGTCGCAACGTCCCGATCTGGAGGAAAAACTAGAGAGCCTCATGGATGAGTTTCGTTTAAAAACGGATTCACTAATCCAATCCAAGCACCAAGAATTCATGCGCAAGCAGCCCAAAGCGGTCATGCACAGCCAGGACGAGGATTGGGACCAGCCCACGCAGGTTGCAGTCGCACTCAAGCAGCCCAAAGAGGTTCCGCAGAAATCGGACGATGAATGGGAACATCCAAAGCAGGAAGCAGCCGAATTGCCAGAAAAGGGCGACGAGCGCAAAGTCAGCATTGGTGGTAAGTCGAAGAAGTTGTATTCCAGCAGTAATTCCGTAACTTGTACTTGTTTAATCCTTTCCAGGACGTCGACGCAGCATACAGCCGGGCGCCAGCTTGAGCAGCATCGAGTTGGCAATGCTAAAGCGCGTCTCGCAGCAGGCAACAGTTGGCCCTGAAGCCCTGGCGCCAGGCTTCGATCCGCTCGAGAGCGCAGCGGAAGGAGGCGAGGCAGGTGCTGCCGCCGGGGCTAATGCGCCCATTGAGCAGGTGCAGAAGAAGATGCGCAAGCTGCACTCGGAGATTGAGGCACGCCAGCGACATCTGAAGGAAATCGAGGAGACCATGCTGCTTAAGAAGAACATCATCAGTGAGCTGGTGAAGAATCGCGAGACGCGCAGCCATGCCAAGCAACGCTTCCACAAGAAGAAGGCCAAGCTGGACGCAGAGTGCGAGAAGGCCAAGAAGCATCTGACCAAGGCGCTGGTGCAGGGCAAAGAGAAGGAGGAGATCGAACGATGGAGCGCCATCGTAGCGCACATTGAGCAGCGCCTGCAGGATCTCAGCTCCATGAAGCACATTGCCGGCGAAAGCAGCCAGAAACTAAAGAAGCTTCAGCAATCCGTTGCCGAGTCGCGCAAACAAATCGACGATCTGCACAAGCAGCTGAAAAAAGAGTGCAAATTGCGCGATCAGCTGGAGATCGAACTCAAGAGCCTCATGGACGCATCACTAGTCAAGCAGGAGACGCATCCCGAGCAGCTGAAGGCGGTGCAGGCACGCATCACCCACCTGGATCACATACTGCGCGAGAAGTCCGAGAATCTAGAGCTGTGGAACGCCGGCGAACAGTCGCCCGCTCAGCAGGAGGGTCTGCGCCACGAGATACGCAATCTGCGTCGGACTCGCGACATTCTGCTGGAACAGCGCTGCATGCTGGATCGCAAGCTGAAGCGCGACAAGGTGCTGACGCAGCGCGAGGAGCGCAAACTGCTCGAGTGCGATGAGGCGATCATGGCCATTGACGAGGCCATCGAGTTCAAGAACGAGCTCATCTGCGGCCACAAGTCCATCGATCTGTCCAGCGAGCGGCAGCAGCGCGAGAAGGGCGAACAGATGCTGATGGCGCGCTTGAACAAACTCTCCCCGGAGGAGATGCGCACGCTGCTCTACAAGTACTTTGTCAAGGTCATCGATTTGCGCGACTCCTCGCGCAAGCTGGAGCAGCAGCTGATCCAGCTGGAGCGCGAACGCGACGCCTGGGAGTGGAAGGAGCGCGTGCTCTCCAATGCCGTGCGGCAAGCACGTCTCGAGGGCGAACGGAATGCGGTCCTGCTGCAGCGACAGCACGAGACAAAGCTCACGACCATGCTGCGTCATCTGGCCGAGGAGACTTCGGCCAGCTCCGCCAGCTATGGCGAGCGTGCGCTGGCTCCGGCCGATCCCAGTCAGGCGACCCGCGATTTCTACGAACTGGACTTTTACAAGGACGTTGTCAATAAGGGACCGGCTAAGCCGCCTCCGCCGAAAGCCACGCCCAGCGTCCTGGACAAGTACAAGGACAAGGAGCGCAGCAGCGGACGCAATATCTTTGCCAAGTTCCAGGTGCTCACACGCTATGCAGCCGCAGCTGCTGCCGGCTCATCCTCCACGGCAGATGAGTCGACGGCACTGATCGAGACAACAACAACGGCGGCGGCAACAACTACAAAAACTACAACAACGGCTACCACAAGCGGAGCAGCTGCTGGCAAGGGTAGGGAGAAATCGCTGGTCAGCATCAATCAGGATCAGCTGAAGCGACTGATGCCCGCACCGACGTCCACAAAGGTCACGCGACAGAAGAACAAGATTATCATACAGGATGCGACGCGTAAAAACTAAAAAACAAAACAAAATAATACGAATTTAGGAGGAGCAGACAGGAAAGGAGACCTGCTGCAGGCTGAGAGAAGAGCTTCGCTTGGATACTGATTATCAACTTTAGACATAGTAGTTACCTTCTAAAAGTGAAACACTTCTCGCTCTCTCCATGCTATATATCCAAAATACTCAAAGCAGCTAGCTGAGAGCGTAGTTGATCTCTTATGATTGGAGAGTTGTTTCCAGCTGCGAGAGTAGCTGCTGTATCAAAAGTATAGACGTAAAAGTTCCCTTTCTTTCTCTACACTCCAAATACTCGATTTACAACAGAGCCATACAACACAGACTTCCTATTTTGTAATGGATATGTACTGAACAAATACGTCCACATTCATATTTCAATAGACTTATTGCCATGGTTTTCATGTAGCCAAAACTCTTCTCACTCTCAACTGGAGCATTTAAACAAATGTCGAACAAAAGTCGCTCGACTACTGGCAAAATGTAAAGACTTGACAAATTGTTACTTAAAATACTCACAAACCAGCAATCCAAATATGGAAATCGCAATTAACTCGCTCAAATAGTTTACTTAAGCAATTAAAGGAATCTCTTGTGTTTTTTTTATGTATTGTACATACATATTGTATTAATTTTAGTTATAGGATATTCGCATTTATGTTTCGCTTTAAGACTTTGTGTCTCAGCTATTTATAAGTTGTATTTTTAGTTTATAATTTATGTATGTGCTTTTAATGTCTTCCCACAAACTGACTCAAATATCCTTAGATATGTTAATTACATCCGACTTCCTTCCCAATGCATTTAAAGAGAGATTAAAGCTCAGCAATCATCTTTATGTTATATATTTAGTTGAAGTCAGTGTTTCTATCACTATTACTCATATACTATAGAAATACGTATAGCCATACATAATTGTAAATGACTTAAAATTCGATATATTTAAAACTTTTAGGTTGAGTTTGATTTTATTACAATTAAATTTAACAATGCGAGAAATACATATAAATATAATGCATATTCCGAAATAAATGTATTTTAACAAAATCATTTTTAGAAGGTTAATATGAAAAAAGTAAGTACAGTAAATTTCAGAGTCCAATAACTATATTTACGATTGTTGATCAAAATCTTTCAGAATTCCAGAATCCAGTGTACAAAAGAAGTACCCTTTTTGGTACAAATGTACCAACCAGTTTCGTTAGCTAAACAGAGTCTACTGGCCGTTTTAGTTTATGTATTTTAGGTGTACAAAGCTATGTCAATAATCGTCAATGCCTTTGTGTATTTGGTAATTTTAATTTCTAATTCAAATTGTTATTTTATTGAGTAGAACTCATTCGCACGGCATACCAAATATTTCCCCATTCACGCACACTCCGATATCAACAGGTGGCCGCTCATAATGTCCCCTGCGAAAATTTCCCAAACAAACACCCCTTCACGCACACACGCGCAGCGCGTCGCAAGAGCGCACAGAGCAACATGGCAGGCCGCTCCAGAGCAGCAGCCAGACGGAGAGGCAATTCAGTCTGGTTTGGACCGTCGAGCGATAGCTGTCGAAACGTATTGAAGTCGGAGCTTACGTCTGCCGTTAGTCAGAGTGCGCGCCTGCGAGTGTATGTGTGTGTGAGTTGTTTGGGCTACGGTTACGGTTACGGTACGGTGTTCACACCCCCGCAAACCGGTTCGCTGGTGGTAGTTCGTTCTATCGTTAGCGCGCCTTGTGTGCGTGTGTGCGTGAGTGTTGTGTACGCCAATATCGAGTTGAATAAAATGCAAAAGCAAAGCCAATAAATAATAATAATAGTAAATACAACACGATTGTAAAAAGCAGAGCACATCGCCAAAAAAGGCAAAGCAGCAACGCGTCTGCTTCTGTTTGTGTTTTGTGTAGCAGTTTTTGTGCAGAGTCGCCACCCCAGTGGATTAGTGGCACGCTGTTACAATTTGCTCACACTCTGTGTTTGTGTGCATAAACATTAACTAAATCCAAACCAAATCAACCAACGACTAAATCTATCAATCACAAGCCAAAAGGTAGGCAACAAAGAACGGTTATTTCCGCTATTTTTGTAGCTGTCTGGCAACTTCTTTGTGCGTATTGTTGTTGTTGTTGCTGCTGCTGTTGCGCCCTGTTTTATTCGCCCACGCCCACTCCAGCACCCTGTGCCCAGACTAACGGTAATCGCATTCTGGCTGCTATTTTATGTTTGCCAGTTGCATTTGTTGAGTTTTTGGCACAGCTTCCCTATTGATTTTTCGCCAAAAAACTAAAGTTTTCCCTTTGCTAAAACAACTTTGTTACTTTCTGCACACACACACACACACACACACACAGTCAAGCAAAAAGGGTGTGTGCTCTATATAGCCTGTCTAATTGCAATGTGAATGTTTGAGCGTCTAGCAAACATATTGCAACTGTTCAAAATCTAAAAAATTTATTAAAATTATAAAATGAAGTATTTTCTGTCTTAAACTAGCTAAAATTTGCTATTTATTTAAAAGATTTTCATTTAGAATTTGTCATTTTGCAAATTTGCTTTGCGTGCATTTGTTTGGTGAAATTTTTTTTGCGCATGCGCTTTGTTGTTAGCACAGCAATCAAAGCAACTCTGCGTGGTCCCTGTCTATGCATGTGTGTGTGTGTGCGTGTGTGTATGTATGCAACCTGCCTTTGTCTCGGTCAGGTAGTTTTTCCCTACTCAGGCAGGCAGACTCTGGGCTCAGGGCTCAGGACACTTCATATTTGAAGCATCTTTTAAAATCCTTTGCAGTTTCCATGTTTCCATGTGGCACACATACGCAGGCCTCATTGTGCTCATGTGTGTGTATTGTGTGTGTGTGTGTATCTGTGTGAGAGCAACCCCTGCTAAATCAGAAACTCATACCAGGTCCCAGCAGCGCTTCAGCGAAATCTCTTGCAGCTGCCGTTGAACGTTTTTTCCTGTAGTTTTCTTTATTTGATTTTTGCAAGTGTTGCGCGCTCGCCTTTGCCTTTGCCTTTTCCTCCTGCATGTCCTGCGTCCTGTCTGCAGGTCGGCAGGTCCTCTTACCATCATCATCTTCAACATTTTGTGTGCCCTGTTGCTAGGCGCAGTTTTTGGCTGCCAACATTCGCATGCAGCGAGTATCTTCTTGAATTTGTTTTTGCCACTCGTCTGCACTTATTGATTTGATTAAAGCAAAGGATACCAATTTGTTGGCTGCTTGAAATGTTTGTAGTTAAGTTAGAGCAGACAATGTAAGGTCACTTGAATGTAGAAGACTCTTGCAAATTCACATATTTGATAGATTATATTCATATTTTCTTGATTCGGGGGCAAATTTGAAGAACTTACAACTATATTTCTGCATAATTTCTGCCTTTTTCTTGACTTTCAAGACATTTTCACACTGTCCTACATCCAGCATCCTTCTGACTCACAGCGCCATCAAGTCGTAGCTGAGCATATAGCAAATATTGATTTTGACTGCTGCATAAAATGTCAATGGAGATGGCCAAAGGGTAAAGTGAACAACGGGAAACAAACAGGCTAACCAAATACTGCAAACCAGACAAATAAAACAAGTCATTGCTGCTATTGTTGTTGTCGTTGTTGTTGTTGTTGGGAACATAAAGAGCACTTGAATCTCAATTAGGCGCAGCATGCGGCATCCAATGGGTCACTGAACATGCGAATTGGAAGCCGAAACAGCGATAAACCGGACAATGGGACAGTTGTGCCTTTTTCCTGCCGATGACGAACGATGGATTGACCCTGCAGCGGGCCACTGCACTTTGTGGAGCAGACATCCTCATCCTCCACCTCAACCTCAACCCTCTCAGCAAAATACATTTAGCGGCTGTAAATTGCAAAATTTATTGGCCCGACAGCACCCTAATGCACCGACATTTTAGTTTAGTAAAAAAAAACAAGAATGAGTAATAAAATTTGCAATTCGTTGATGTTACCACGCGATTGAGGCGCTGCCGGATCCCTTCCGGATTTAATTGAGAACTTGAAATGCCGCTTTGTTAAATTGACAACAAACATTTGACTCTACCAAATGAGTCAAATTTTTAATGCCGAATTTATGTATCTAAAGCTGAAAAGTTTGAGGAGTGATTCTCATTATATATCAATTAAATGCCAAGGAAAAAAGAAAAATTCGAGTTTAAGAGAGTAAATTGATGGCGAAAAGATATTGAAAAAGCCTCAAAACATATTGCAAATTTGTTGCTTACTTATACAAATGAAACAGAAAATTGTTGTACTTTATTTCACTGTGTACAAAGTTGCTATATGGATATTGCCTGCTGTTGACTGATTACCAGATGTTTTCTAAATTGAGGCACCCGGTTTTTGGCATAAGTACAAGTATTGTTTATCTGGAAATGGATGCTGTAAAACAGCCAGCTGAATCATGTCCATGTTGATGCCTCATACGATGAGATATGGTTATTGTTTCCGCACACATGTTTTTTCATTAAACAATAAGCTAAATGCTATAGTTGGCAATTGTGATCAGTAGTATTTCCACCCCATGCGTGTTAAGCCTAGTTGGATAATATCTAGCAAAGTCTAGTGGGTTAAAATTCTCTTTTAACTCTGCCAACCCCTAAAGTCCCATGCGCAGCTGTCCAACTACAGGGTAACTGCGTTCTTAACTCCCCTGCTCAAAGTTCATTAAACCAATTGGAAAGCTAACATTCATTTGTTCAGCTCCTGATCCTCCCTTTATAGCTGGCCACGTGCCAAACTTCAAATGCTGCGCCTGCGCTAAGCAACCCTCTACAATAAACCATAAACTTTACTACGCAGAAAATAGTCGGAATAGAATAAAATTCATTAGCTGCTCATAAAATATAAAATTGAACTAAAAACAAAACAAGCAACGAGATCTCAGCATTTGTTGCTATGGAAAAATCCACTTAAGTTTTAATTAAGTGTTGAGAAGCGAACAAATTGCTACTGGAATTCATATATAATCTTCAACTATCCGACGGCTAAGCTAAAGACACATGCCAAGACAAACAGACTGAAAGACAGACAGACAGACAGACAGACAGTCGGTAAGTCTGGAGCTGTCCCATTGCCATGTTGACATCCATGTCCGCGTCTGTGGCAAGTTCATATGTGGCATATGTCCATAGAAATTGATAGATATATATACACATGTGTGTGTGTGTGTGGAATCGTGACTTCCTGCCAGTCATAAAGTTTTTAGAGGCACGCGAATGGGAATGCTGCCAGTTGATACTTTATGGATGACAAAAGGCACAAGACGACATCGGAGTGAATTTTCCATTGCCACCCTACCACTGGCCGTCCATTTGGCCATTTGAGGTTTAATTAATGACATCCACCATTGCGAGCTCTTGTCTACAATAATATACAGGGTCTTATTGTCTTGTCATGAGTTATGTAACGCTTGCGAGAAGATATTTTCAATATCATAAAGTATACATTTTAACATTTTATGTGTGATCTCGGGGTGTTAATCAAAAAACTAAATAAAATGTTGTTAGCAAAAAAAAAAAACAAACATAAACAGTTCTAATAGATACATGCTACAAAAAACAAAATTTTCATTTAAAAAACTGAAGTATTTGATAAAATCAGATAAAATCAGAATAATAAAAAAAAATTAAAGAAAAATACAAACAGAAAAAGTTTTATTAGATAAATACCTTAATATTACCAGAAAAAATTGAAACAAATTTAACTATTTGACTAAATTTTGAATAAGATAAGTTTACAAGGGCATTCAATCTTCTCCCTTCCGTAAATATCTCTTGTGTTTTTCTTTTTCGCTAATCGTTTGTATGGCTTTATAAATAGTTGAGTCTAATGCGGGTCTAATGCTAATGCGACTACCATATGTGGGATCTGGGGACAAATTGTCGTCGCGTCTACTTTGATGGATTTACATAAATGTGTGGCGGGTGCTGCGGCAAGTGTGCGAAGTTTAATGGCACGCACTGTGACCGTGCTGAGCTCATCAAATGTTATGGCCCAACTGATTCATAAAGCGTCTAATTGAAGGGTATTAATACATTTAAATTGTTACTCAGTTGAAGTTATTTTTTATGTACAGCTGACACAAATCCTGTCAAGATATCAGTGAAAGCCGATTGAGGTTAAGGGCCACACACAGTTGATAGTTCGATGCCACGCCCATTTCAGCCCACATTCAGCTATCAGTTTACACTGACAGTTTTTGCACGTCCAGCAAATTGTTGTTGTGCGGGTGTTAAGTAAGGTTTTTGTTTTGTTTGTTTTTATTGTTGTGCCTCGCTTTGCAAGGGTTGCCAATGGGGTTTCCAAAGGGGTTGCTGCTGGCCTAATCAAATTACTTGCATTTCATTAGTCACTGTTGTTGCTGTTGTTGTTGTTGTTGCTATTGCCGCAAGCTTTGTGGGCTTAAATCGATGGCAGTAATTAAAATATGCAACCAGTTGAGAGAACTTTCATTAAGTTTTCCCCGAACTGAAACACATTTAACATTCCATTCCACAAAACGGAAGTACATTCTATTGCCTCAACATTAATGCTAACCCCAACAATATTCTGTTTTTTCTTCATTGCAGCAGCTGAGTCACCGGTTCTACTACTACTACTACTACTACTCCGAACCAAAGTCGCGTGTCCGTTTGTGTGTGTGCCTATAAAGGGTGTCTTTTTTGCATAAAATCGATACAGCCAGCGGACAACCCCGAGCGGTATACTCAGTACTACCAGACTACAAAATGGCCTATTTGATGCCCAAATGGCTAACGCTGTGCGCAGCTGTTGCTCTACTTGGTGAGTAATTGTATTTTCCTCAAGACTTATTCACTGGAAAAGCATACATATTTTACAAAATGCTCAATTGAGACAGCACTTGAGACGCTAAACGCAAATCTCAATAAAGATTTTCAATCAAAAAATTTGAATAAAAGATGAAACAGTTCCCACAGTAGAATTTATTTATGTATAAATAATAATAAGCAAACAATTGTTTAGTTTTCTATAATATATCAGCTGGAGCAAAACTGCAGCAACTCTTTTACGCTTGGCATAGTGTATAAAAATAGCACATTGGAAAAACAAATAAACAGAATAAGATACATTTTTTTTTGGGTGAAATTGTGCAATGTTTCTGGTTTTTGAAATTCTTGCCGCTATACTTTTACTTTTCTGTGGTCTGTGTTCCCTTTTTTGTTGCTGTTGTTGTTGTTGTTTTATCTTGTTGACATACTCTATAGAGCCAGTCTGCACGACTTTTACAACTGGTATGCATTTTTAATTGCGTTTGCTTTGCGTTTTGTTTTACTGTAGCTTTTCCGACTGTTTGCTTTTTGATATTTACTCGCCGGTTCATTGCTAGATATTCATCTGTATGTGTGTGTGTGTATCTGTGTGTATATATCTGTGTGCTCTCTGCTTAAAGCAGCAGATAAACTGAGGTTCATTGCCTTTACACAGATTGCATTGCCTTTATAATTAGTGCCACAGCGTTTTATATTTGAGCATAGTAACTCTCATAATATTAACTCTCTTTAGTGGGTCAGACTGTACGAGAGTGCAAGACTTTGGGTTACTCCGAGTTACTTACAATGTTGATAAATAAGTATTTATAATGCAATTATCAATTGTATAAATGTGAGTAATTCTTTTCGCCTTACCAAGTGAATTTGCACATTTCTGAATCAGCTTTTTATTTCGCTTTTACCTCAACAACCACAAGCAATTGGGTTTTGAACTACCCACTTGACCCTCTCCGATATCATTCTGGGCACAACAATGACTTTGATTGTCTTATTGCCATAAACGAGCTCTATTTCATTTATAAAGTTTGGTTTCGTCTGCTTTTAAGGGCATCCGATTGTGCCTTTTATGATATTCATAAGTTTATTTGATTGCGCGGCCCACGTGTCGTATGCTTAATTTACATTACATTAAAAATAAGAAGAAGAAGCGCAAGTAGCTCAATTTGCGTGCGAGCTATAAATAAATATAAGCTGACACGAAGGAGAAGGCAAAAGAAAAATGCACAAAAATATCTACAAAATGTGCGCAAAAAAACAATTTGTGGGTCGCGTGTTAAAATTAAAATTTTGTGTGGAATTGTTGAGCAAAATTAATGATTTCACGAGCATTAATAATAGTTATGTGATAGCACATGTTTGGAATTTCAAATAGTCAAATGAAATTGAAATCTATTTAGAAATCGAAATGAATAAAGATCTCGTACATAATCAAAGAGAACGAATATGTCAGGCCTAACATAAAAAGGCTATTAAACTAATTCAAAAGCATATCAATTGTAAATGAGAATCTTTATGCGAAGCGCTCAACATACTTTGAGATACAAGATGCAAAGTCAAAGATAGAATGCTCAAAAATAATTCTCTCGAGCTGCTGATTGTGCGGGTCATCATTCAATTGAAATTGATTAAAAACATTTTGCGCCAATTTTCCTTCCCAGCTGTGTACACAGACAAAATGTAAACAAGTTTTTATCCCAGCTATATACATATATATAGATACATATATGTATATGTAAGTATGTATGTCTGCTTGTAATACTGTAATGTAAATGCATCTTTTATTTTCCGTTGGCTGCAGCAGCAACGCATTTAATTCGCATTTAATTCAATTGGTTTGAAATTCTACTCACAGACACAAAACTGCAAATCGTAGTAGCTACAGGAAGTGAATAATTGAATACAGCGCGAATAAGCTGAATAGAAACACAAACAACATATTTGGGCTTATCACGAATATGTACTCATATCATTTCATGTGAATGAATGACTTATTCAATCTTCTTTGGCTCATATTTATGTAATTGCCAGAGTTAGCTATGAAGTTAAATTGAGTTCAGCTGGAATGTTGTTTAATTACTTTAATTATGTTCATGCTCTTTACGAAGAATAACTTAAATCTTGGAAGACTATCTTTAGTAAAAACAAGTGGGAAAGGATTATCTTCGGCGTGCCGAAGATTCTATACTCTCTTCGAACCTTTAGACGATTTTCGCTCTGCCAACTGCAGCCCTTTCATATGCTGTACAAATTCGTTTTATCGCATATGAATTTAAATTTTTCTTTTGAAAGTTATAGTGGTCCGATCCGGCCAACTCCAATCAATGTGCTGTCATTTTGAATAGTAAGTATCTGTGCAAAGTTTCATCGCGATAGCTTTGAAAACATGGGATTTATGGCCAAACCCGACTTCCAGTTGTATCGCAGCTATAAGATATAGTGGTCCGATCCTTATATTATATAGTGTGCTGTCCCTTTGAATAATAAGTCTCTGTGCAAAGTCTTATCACGATAGCTCAAAAACTGAGGGACTAGTTTGCATACATACAGACAGACAGACAGACAGACAGACAGACAGACAGACAGACAGACAGACGGACATGGCTAGATCAATTTGTTTTGTCATTCTAAGCATGCTTGCAGTAACTTTTGGGTTCTCCGACGCTTCCTTCTATGCGTTACACACTTCAGCACAAACTTAATATACTATTTTCTTCGAAAAGAGTATAAGAATGAGAAAATTATGCCTATTTGTTGTCTATTCGTTGAGTACTTGGTAAATTAGATTCTGTTTATAATCAGTAGAAAACAAAGGCTTTTTAAAGTAATTTTAATGAATATGTTGACATCTTTGTTTTGGCTTTTCATTTCTTAACTGGCAAAAGCATTAAAAGAAGGAAAATCAACAGTTAGAAGCTCGTTAAGCGCTATCAGAATGAAGTTACTAAGCTTATTTTATTTTAAAGAACAATTACGTGGGATTTTCTTGGCTGACCTACTAGCAGAGAGCTACTATATACATTTATAATTTGTTCGACAGTGTTTCGTAGTTTTTATATAGTTTTTAATTTTTTTTAAATATTTTATTTTAATGCATAGTGAATTATTTTATTTACTTATAAATTTATGCAGTTTTTACTCTAGTATCGAAAAAATTCATAGAAGACTTGTTTTATTTAGGATAAAAATGATCAACTTAAAACAAAATAGTAAATCGCATGCTTAGTATTTGGGTTAAAGCCTAAGTGCTTAATATATATTTAGTGTACCATTAGTTAGCTTTGTAAGTCCAAAGATCTGAGCGAGTGTAAGTCTTCTGGAAGACATTACGTAAACGCACAGGCACTCATAAATAGTCTCAGATGGGATGACAGGCCTCAAGTGAGCACATAGAGATCAGATCACTGAACTGGGCTGCCAAAATAAAAGCCATTTCCGTTATAGCATCGCACACACAAAAAAAGGAAGAAAAAAAGAAGAAAAATAGTCGAGGGGAGCGTATAATTACAAATGATTGATGTGCACTAGCCGAGGTACCGAGAGAGAGAGAGAGATTCTAGAGCTGTGGATGGAGACTGCCCCCACTTATGGGAATGCCGACGATGGGGGCATATCACACGCGGCGCTTGTCCAAACAACAAAAGCAATAGACAGACAGACAGACAGACAGACGGACGGACGGACAGGCAACGGGATCGGAATAGGAAGAGGAGCAGCTGCAGCAGCTCTTTTGGCTCAGCCTATACATGATTTATTTTTAATGGCTCCTTTTGAAAACGTGTCTCTGGTTGCATGTTCGGTTTATTATTAGTTATTATGTTTGTTCCAAGTGCCGAGGAATTGTCGACACAGCCGCAGGAATGCGGCGTTTTTGTTTTTCTTTGCCAGCCTTTGTTGAGGATCTGGCTTGGAAAACAACATCGTCATCATCATCATCATCAGTTGCACTTTTATGGGCCAAGTTTTGTGCAATTTGATGTCATTATTTCAAAGTTGTACGTCGAATGCCTATTTATAAAGCAGCTGCATACTGTATAGTTTAGAAAGTTTGTTTGCCTGTTAAATCTATTTATTTGTGCTTCATAAATTCCTTGGAAATCCTCTCGCCTACCCAGGCAGCTTAAGCATCAAAAGAGACTCACTGTCTCACATTCCGTGGACCATTAAAAGCATTTGTCATACATTTTTGGCTTGAGCTCATTAACGCGTCTTGTAAGCATTTCAATGGGCAACCCAGATATATATATATATATATATGCCTATATGCCTTATGGCGTCTATATATGCTATACATAAATTGAAAAGTTTTACGAGCTGCTGCGCAAAATGCATCGCTGGCAATTTATGTGTCTGTAGGCCTACAAAATATTTTTAGGGTAACTTTTCGGGGCACTAAAGTTAAGAGCGTGTCGAGTTCTAAAAGTGATTAACAAATGCTGGAAATCAAATTTTATATTTGAGACTTTTTTGGGGCTAAACATTAAGAGATTTACATGTTTAAACTTTGCGCCAGAGTTCTGTTTTATAATCCTATTGCGCATTTAATAAATGTGATTTACGAAGTGGAATTTGCGTCAGTTTTGATTCAAACAAAATACAGAAATTGCTCTATAAACAATAGATTTATATTTCTAGTAAATTACAAAATATATACGTGTATATAAATAGAGGTGCGTAAATTTATTTAATGTACTCACTCTTAGAGCGGCAATAACAAAGTGCCAGTATTCTCATCTCACTGCTACTCCATAATAATTATTTCCCCCGCTGTCTATCGCATCATCATCATCAACACTCAGTGGAAAAAAGAAATAAGAACTGGCCCACAAATTATTGTACTTATTTTGTGTCTCTGGTTCAAAATCATTTAGAGCCGCGCACTGTTGCCGCATTTCACTCAGCCAGTCCCTTCTGGATTGGGCACCAGGATGGGGGAAACTGAGAACTGAGCTTCCGTTCCTTTTTCCACACACTTTGAGGCGACCGCCCTTTTGGGTGGGCGTGGAGCAGGGTGCGTGTGTATGTGTGTGTGTTTGTTTTCCTCTTTGAGTTATGTATTCGTAAGTGGAAATTAAGTAGAAACGCAGTCTGTCTCTCTCTATTTATTCCTGTTTCAGACCGTTTCATCTCGTAACAGTGCATAACTTTGCCAAAACTGAACCGATTTTTAAGTGTCAGAGCAATTTGTTCATGGTTTTTCCTATACTTTTAAGCTACATTTAAGTTTAATAAACTTTTTAAGATTTCATATTTTTTACTTTTTTTCTGAAAAAATAATGTACTCCCCCCTTACTCATTTTCGGAAAAAATTTTATTTAAAAAAATAGAATCGCGAAATTTTATTTTTAATCGATTGTGGGTGTCATATTGAGTATAAAAATCCATAAGAAACCCGATTCTGGGGATGTTCATTTTTTACTCTAAAAACAGGCCAAAATTAACAAAAATTTTAGCTTGTAAAATTAATTTTTAACGTTTTGAAGACTTCAAACTTTCATAACTTTGCCAAAACTGAACCGATTTTGAAGTGTCAGAGCAATTTGTTCATGGTTTTTTCTTGGAATATATTCTACATTTAAGTTTAAGTCACTTTTTAAAATTTGGGATTTTTTTTCTATTTCCCTTTCGAATTATATGATAAAAATGTTGACGTTTAGGCTGTAGTGACTAGCGGTTTTATTTCAATAGAAAATTGTGTGATAAACAATTACGCTTTTAAAACTAAGATTTCTGTGGAAACCCACTCAACGTTTAAGAAATGCGATACACATCGGCTTTGGGGGCCAGCACATACTAAATATAAAATTTTAAAGAGCGCCAAGAATTGATGTGATTATGCTTAGTTTTTGGTGTTGAATAATGTGGCGTTAAATTAAAAAAGGTTTATCTACGAAACGAGGCAACGAAAATCTCAATAGTCATCTTCATTAACAATGTGAGAGAGAGAGAGAGAAAGAGGAAAAGAGATTAACATAATTTTGGCGCCCCCATAAAATGAATCAAGCCATAATTTGTAAAATATTTGATTGCCTCGCCCAAAAGACCGAACAAGGTGACATTTATCAGGCAGACATCATCTACTCACGTCCAGGCACACCAAGAGCTCCCCCTTGTATGTGTTTATACTAGGAATACTATATATGCATGGATGTATGTACATATGCCTTTGTATCGTATGTAAACTGAGTCACGTTTTTTTTGAGGGAGCTGCCAACTCGCCTTTTTATCGCAGCTCTGTAATCAGCCTAACGAGCGACAGACAAACGACAAACAATTCTTTTATTTAATGCTAAAGATATTTAAAGTTCCATTGCTTGCGTGTTTATTCTGTCAGCGGACCTTAATTAATGCGACTCCGACAACGTTTCGGTATTTTAATATGCAAAGCGCGTCTGGTTTTGCTTCATGTCTCTGCTTCTCGTTTGGCGGTTGTTGTTGCTGTTGCTGTTGCTGTCTGCCCGACAAGTTGGCAGCCCCCCGCTTTTGGGCCACTTTCCGCAGACTCTTGACACATTCCCATGCACATTCCCATAACCACCCGACCGACACGTGCGTGGACACTGCTCACGAATCTTGTTGTGCAACGCATTCCATTTTGGGGAGGCAAACCACCCTCAAGCATTCGCTCTCTTTCTCTCCCAACATCTCACTGTCTCTCTCTCTCTCTCTCTCTCTCTCTTTCACTGCCCACAAGCATGTGTAAACGTCAACTTCTGACTGACATTTGCAGTCGTTGTCGTCATCGCAACTGTGTGCACTCTGTTATTAAATATATAAATTGATTATGAGCGTAATATGAAATAAGTTATGATGAGTTTTCCAACACTGTAAAAATTGCGTTATTTGTGATTGCCTCTTTATTACAAATGTGTGGTATCAGAAAAATATAATAAAGTTTTTTCTTACTTTCTTAAATGCTTGAAGAAACAATAGGTTATTTTGAGTTTTGCAACACTGTAAAACTTGATTTCCATTTTATTACAAGTGCTGAATCAGATAAATAAAATGAAGTATTTTCTTACTTAAATTAATCTATCTTATTAAGTAATAAGTGGCTTGACTTAAGTGAACTTTTATTTTAAGTGATTCCCTTTTTTCTAAATTATATATAAACATGATCAAATAAAGTTAAAAACCTCAATTCTTAAAGAAAGAACTAAATATCTTACTCGAAGTAATCAAATTCTTGATCTTCTTTAGGAAAACTTGTATTTTAAGTGATTCCCGTTTTATTGCAAATAAGTAATAAAAAAAAAACAAATTCCATAACTTAAGTTCTCGAAAGAAAAACTAAATATCTTACGTGAAGTAATCAAGTTAATGATTTAAATCTGGACTTGAAAAGAGAACTGGAAAAGAGAACTTCTACTTGATATGCTACTTGGCTTATACCACAACAGTTTTACATAAAATCCAAATCGAAATAAGAACTTCGCTTGCAAGAATATTTGACCTTATTATGAGCATAAGATTGCTTATTTTTTTCGAGTGTAGCTGCTGTTCAGACAAAACAGCTACCTCATCATAAAACATATTGTACAATCTTCCCCTCTCTCTCTACCTCTATCCCTCTTTCTTTGTGACTACCCACACCTAAACGCTGTTCCACTTTATTTGTGCTCCTGTGAGCTTAACGGTTGTCTCACGTGTGTCAGCAGCTATCTGTATCTGTGTCTGTGTATCTGTATCTGTTGCTGTATTTGTATCTGCTGCTTGTCACCTTTCCATCAGCAGCAGCGCGTTGTTGACCACAAGGTGGACAGGTTGTGTCTGACTTTAATTGAATGCTGTTATTAGAATTGGCAGTTGGGGCCTAGTTCTGCGTAGGCATTGAATAACATTTTGCGTTACGCATTAGCTAATTGCATTGCGGACAAACACTTATTGCAGACACTTATTCGAATGGCAAACGTGACTTTGCGTGGGTCTCGAATCTAATGAATGAGTGGGCAAAACTGCAAGAGCCTGAGTTCTTGCCTTTATTTTTGGGCATTCTCGAACAGCTGTCGAACAGGTTTTCAAAGCGCTGAGCAGATGGTTATTTCAACCTGGCTTTTTTCCACTTAAGCCTCACGTTTGCTTGCTTCTACAAATATAATGAACTAATCCATTTCTCATCGAAATATCGAATGAATCGCGTGTCGATTCCCAAACTGACCTGTGAACTGTGAACTGTGCGTGTTGCATGGTATTTTTGGGGCGTAGTGTCTTTGAATGGGCGTGGCATGTGTCAGTGTCATGTGTCATATGCCTATTGAGCTTCTGCGCTTTTGTTGTTGTTCGACAGGAAGTTATTAATTTCTTATTTCCTTTCAGGCTTTCAGAGGTAATTGCGTGTTGTTTTGGGCTTTCAGAGTATTTGTTTTGGGTCTGGGAATGGGTTAATTAGGTGAGGTGGGCTATTCGTTGGGCGTTAACAGACACATACTAAGGGCGTGGCAGGTCATGGACTAAAACAAAAGAAACAGGACGAAATAATATGTAGTCATGTTTTTACCTGTTGATATCAAGCAGAAGTTTTATGTATAATCACTAGATTTATAATCGTAAGTTCCTTTAAACTGACAAATGATTTGCTGATCACATCAGTAATAATAGTAATAAAATACAACTCACATTCCCAATTCTTCTTCTGTATACATATAATAATAGAGCTGATGTTCAAATTGCTGCAAATTCAGCAAATTGTCCAATCATTAAAAACGACTAACAATAAATATCTTAAAATACCGCTCAATTATTTTGACTACGTAAATCGATATTGTGCTTTTTGCAAAGCCTTTTCTCTGGCTTCAAATTAATTTTCTATTCGTCATCCTCTCACACTCATACATATTTACATATTGTTTGTTTATTTGTTTGCTCAAGACTCAATTCATTTGCCACTGCCGGTTCGTGCTACTGTTTGTTTACTGTGGCGCCAGCTGAATGGTACTGGGCCGTTTATTTGATTCCATATACGCGACTCGCTCCCACGTACTTGCCACTCACAGTGCTTGCCACATGTGGCACGGGTCGTTGGCAACTGCAACATGATGACCTTAGCTGCCAGCAGCGCCACTTGCAGAGTCCCCATTCGTTTTAATCATTTTGCCACATAATTGCGTTACTTAGTGCGCTGAGAGATGATGTATACGTATACTATATATATATGCATTCATATCTGTACTGTTTGTTGATTCATATATACTACGTATTTATGTGTGTAATTGGAAAATTGCGCGTCAACAACAATTCAGCGACGTAATTAACTTGCGTTTACTTTTTGTTGCGATAATTCGCATTCGTTGAGCAGCTGCTAACGTCACCAGCATCTTGAAAGATACAGATACTATATATGTTTGCCGGCTTGAAACTGGTTTTGCTGTGCTTTTGCTTTTGCTTTTGCCAAAAACTTCAAGCTAGGGCAAAAACTGACCGAGCCACTTTGAGATGGCCATTGAAAAACACCTGCCGAAAAGATTTGCACATAAATATAAGCAGATACCAAAAGCAATGCAGCGAAAAGAAGGAAAATAAGTCGCAAAAGAAAACAAACAAAATAAGAAGCAGCTGGTTTTTGAGTCAAGTAGGGTCAGCAACAAGGACAAAGACAACGATTTTAATTCATAATAATATGCTCTTTCTCCCTCACTTGGAGCTTTTGTATAAAGCAAAGTGCCATGAGATTATTTTAGAAATTGTACCCTGTATTATAATATATATAAGGTAATAATCAGGTATTTGATTTTGATCAGCATTGTAAAGCATGCTAAAGAACTTCAATCAAACACATTATTAATCTTATACAAATCAAATAACAATCTAGCTTTAGACATAATTATAGCTTTGCGTGCTATCTCTGTATTGGATACAAAACTTTAGAAGTTAGTCAAGAGTGAAGGGCAGAGAAGTAAACAACTTCTATCTAACTTATAGCGTGGGAAATCACTGAAACTTTTGTAAATCTCACTATATACATATTATAAAACATTGATTCACACTAAATTGGTAATAGGGAATAATGTATATAGGACAAAATTGTCTGTCTAACATATTCCCTAAATTTAATGATAGAAAACTTTGATTAGTTTCCTTTATCTTCAAATCATTTCCTTTATTCGAAAAAGTAAAAAGCTTATGTGTCACAGCTGCAAAATATAATTTGATTCGCATTGTTTGTCCATCATATTCGTTTTCATAACTTATTGCCACTCTTTCACTCCTCCACATGGATACATCCGTATAAAATAAGCTATATGTATATACTCTATGCCATTCATATGGCCAGCAGATGTTTGCTGCTGCGCATTTTAATGCATTGCCAAGGAATTGTTTTTCGAATTCGCAATGCGTCGTCTGTTGCGTATTTCCTGCATTTTAAAATTAAGGAAATTCTCACTAACAATAATGAAATAATGAAAGCTGACCATATAATTCTGTGGCGCAAAAACTTGAACTAATAACTGGCTATTAAATGAGGGCGACACACGCAAGGCTCAATTTGTCACTCGTTCTAAAATTGCTGTTGTTGTCATTCTAATGAATTCGTTTTCATTTCAAATGTCAGAGGAACACGCCGCATGTGGTAAAAGTCGCTCCCTAAGTGAAATCTCATGAGTCTGGAGTATCCTATGCGGCACAGTGGTCTATAAGCACTCAGCGCAACTGTTCCACTGTGCGCTCGCTCAGCATTTTTAATTAGTTTTGCAGCTAATTTGTTCGCTATTCGTGCCGTTTGTTTTGAAAGACGAGCTGAGCATTAATTAATGCGAGAATGGAAATGATAAATTGGACAAGTACCCACATGACCCAAAAATTCAAATAGCACGCGGTTGAAGGACACGCCCAAAGGTCATTACACTTAGCGAAATGCTAAAGTGATTTTTATATTAAATTCTACGCTTAAATACATGTCTAAGCCGTATGATTATTGTGAACATCCTCTGCACTTTATTTTGATTGCCAAAACATTAATAACTTGTGAAAGTGTGCTTATTAATCCATTTATATGTTGTTCAAGTTTGTGAGGTTATATTTTATGTTTAGTTAACTGCCTTGATCCACTTTTTGGCCACTTTTTTGTTTGTTATTAAATTCAGGTTTACATTAAGCGAGTCGAGCTCCTCTAACTCGAGCCTCCAGCTATAAAAGGTTGAATTATAGAAGTTCCAGCTTTAAATGGTTGAGTTATAGAAGTTCGACTGTATATTATTTGCTTATACTTATAGAAACCAAAGAAAAATCTAAGTAATTTCTCAGGTGTTTTTTTAGCTTACCAAATGTAAAGCATTTTTTCCAGGAAACAAACTACTAAACAGATCAAACTAACATGAATCTATTTAATTTTTGCTGTATTCAAAAACTTTTCATGGCAATAAACTAACAAAAAAGCTATTCATATATTGCATAAAAAAGTGCTCTACAAGAGAATGTATATTTTACATTTTTAAATGTTCATTTTGTCACAGCAAACACCTGTGTGGTGGGGGCTTAATGGAAAGGGGGGGCGAATACAGGGTGCCTCTATGAGAGGCATGCGAGTGCATAAAATTGAATATGAAATTGCTTGCCAATGCAAAAGTGACAATCATGGCAGGAGGTTTGTGCGGATGTCACCTCTGCTCTGCTCTCCACTCCACTCCACTCCACTCCTCTGCTCTCTTCTCTGCTCCACTCAACTCGGTCTATGGGGCTGATCTGACAGCGTTTTTTATTCGTTGCAGCAGCCGCCAAAGTGTCAACGAACGATTTTTGCCCGCTTGCCTTTTGTTTGAGGTTGGCGTTTTGTGGGTGCGGAGATGGCTGTGGAAGAGCGACCAGTTTTAGTTGTAGTTGTTGCTTTTGTTGTTGCCAGAACAACACCGACACACTTCAGCACATACACACATGCTGCAGGGCAGCAACACAACAACACAACAACACAACAACAAGTCAGTCACTGATCCGTGGCATTCAATTGTCGCAGCAGCACCAACAACGACAAACTGTGGAACAAAAGCCCAACTGCTGACAATTGACTGACAAATATGATGACAAATATACACATATATATACATACATACATTCGTACACACATAGCTATGCAGAAGTACATCCATATAGACAATACAGACACAACTTCCGCTGTGGCTGCTGCCCTAAATATTCATAGTACTTTATGACTTTTTAATTATTTGTACTAGCTCAGAACTCTCTCTCACTCTCTCTCTCTCTCTCTCTGTCTTTTACAGCCACTGGCAGTTTGGCTGCCAACCCACCGGATGCTGACCAGAAGGGACCCGTCTTCCTCAAGGAACCCACCAATCGCATTGACTTCTCCAACTCCACCGGCGCCGAAATCGAATGCAAATCCAGCGGCAATCCCATGCCAGAGATTATTTGGGTACGCAGCGATGGCACCGCCGTCGGAGATGTACCCGGTCTGCGCCAGATCTCATCCGATGGCAAGCTCGTCTTCCCGCCCTTCCGCGCCGAGGACTATCGCCAGGAGGTGCATGCCCAGGTGTACGCCTGTCTGGCCCGCAATCAGTTTGGCTCCATCATATCCCGGGACGTTCATGTGCGAGCTGGTAAGTTGTCGGTGTTCTAGAGAGGGCAGAGCAAATACAATTGGATGTTGGTTTTGAATAGTAATCAACATAAATTATAAATTTTTACAATTTGTATCGAATCATAATGATTAACCATATTTGAAGAATGAGATCAGATCAGTAATTACTTTTTTGTTGACTTAAATTGTTGTCCGCTTCATTGGCAATCAATATTATTTGTATTTATTCTCAAATGCAAAACATATAGCTACAAGTCTTAATTTAAATGTCCGATTTTTTAAATTCTTATTAAAACTAACTAACTTGTTTTAGAAATAATAACCACATTCAATGTTTGCTCTGCGCTCAAACAAATATTTTTTTTCCAGATTTACAGCAAATTTCAGCACATCGTTGGTTTTATTTATTCGATTATCTACGTTGTCTAAGAGCTGAGATATTAGAGATAATAACCACCGGATAATACTCTCTAAAAATATAAATATTTTAGACATTTCTGCCAATCTTTTAAATAGTTTTAGCTGACGTTTGGCAATTTTCTTTGTTGGCCAGTTGGCATTTTCTTTCAAACACTTTGTTATTTGCTTTTCCGGTTGCAACGAATTTTGCAACACTTTCGGGCTGCTTGAAGTGTTAAAATGTTGTTGAGGCCAGTCGAACTTCTACGAGGGAATTGGCCATATGTGCTGGCCATTGTCGTGTCTGCTGCCATCTATGCAATTTCACTGTAATTAATCGTTGTGCAAGCTGCTGCTGATGATGGTGATGATGCAATTGTCACACCATGCAGCTCTGCAGCCAGAGTTCATCGCAGGAGTTCAACAGAGCCCCTACACATATATATATATACCACCCATCCCAGGTTACTCGCTGTTTAGCTATATATCCATTACGTCCGCTTGCATAAGCCCGCTCTAAATAGGCCGCTCTTAATGACTTTTACCTAATTATGTTATAACCATATGTGAGCAACCCCTAAGATCGCCACCTGGCGGCCGTCTATGGCAACATGTCAAGCTCTGTTACTCATCATCGGGCTTCTCTCTCATCATCGTCGTCATCATCGTCATCATCGTCGTCGTCGTTGACGTGTTCGTTAGCAATTAGCTCAGGTAGCCCTACAACTCCCGCTTTACCCCACATCATAGTCAGTTTTGGGCTTATTATTGTCGTTTTTTCTTTGCTTGGCATGAACTCGGCTCGCTTCCTATTAACTAAGTGAATTTATCACGTTTTGCCCAAATGTATGCTGAAAGTGGAGAGCCGGGCAAACATAAAATATGGCTCAAGCACGGGCTACACCTCAACATAAAACCCACAAAAAACAAACAAGACTTTAATTAATTTGAAGCTTGGACTGAGCTAGTCTGTGATTATGTTCATATTTCGCACTTTCCACTTAATTGGCCGTTTAATTGCTTTCCGACAAACAGGAAACGTGCAAATTGCTTCCAGGAACTGAGTTGAAAGAGTTGTCAAGGTTGCACAGGTGTTTCAAGCGTGAGAATTGTTTGAGTTTATCACAGAACGAACACACATCATAACTAAAAACGCACTTCATTCCACAAAAAAAAAACCCCACTTTCCAGTTGTTGCTCAGTACTACGAGGCGGATGTGAACAAGGAACACGTGATTCGTGGCAATTCGGCGGTTATCAAGTGTTTGATACCCTCATTTGTGGCCGATTTCGTTGAGGTTGTCTCCTGGCATACCGATCAGGAGGAGAACTACTTTCCCGGCACAGAATATGGTGCGATGTTACCAACAACAAACAACTACTACAAATATGCCTCTAGCACTCTGCACTATACTATATACATACTTAGGTTTAGGTGTACTAAACGCATGGCCAACAGCAACAGCATCATTCCATTATTCATCATCACGATTTCCCCATTTTATTATATCACGATTTATTTTGTTTCTTCTATGCGTTTTTAGTCGTTTCGCAACACTATGAAGAGGATATACATAAGGCGTTTGTCATACGCGGCAATTCGGCCATTTTGAAATGTGATATACCATCGTTTGTAGCCGATTTTGTAAATGTCATATCCTGGCATACCGATCAGGAAGAGAATTTCTATCCAGACACTGAATATGGTGTGTGATTTTCGCTCACTCTCTTTGCCTCTGTGTGTGTGTGTGTGTGTCTGTCTGTGTGTGTGTGTGTTGCAAAACAGCACTACTTTAACTACATCTGCAAACTATACCCCCAACAACAATCACAGCCACAACAACAACAACACAGCACACGCCCACAGAATACTCGTGTACAGTGCAAGTACCGTTAACCAACACTAAAGTACTAAAAGTACTAGAGCCACATACCAACAACACCACCAACACCAACACCGAAACTGGTACACTAATAACTGTATAATTCGAGCCACAACGGTGTATCATTGCAAAGCTCTAACTCAATTAACCAACACTGGTCAGCTTATCAACCAAAATCAGTGCAGTCTCTCCATGCTTTCGTCAAGTGTTTCGACTTCAGTTCGTTTCTTTATTATTGCATATACATTTTATCTGAGTTTCCTTTTGGTTTTTTGTCACATGCTTATCTTATTTTGACTTTTGTGGCTTTACTTTAGTCGTTGCCCAATACTACGATACGGATGTAAATAAGGCTTATGTGATACGCGGAAATGCGGCAGTGCTGAAGTGTGAGATACCCTCGTTTGTGGCCGATTTTGTTAGCGTTGTGTCCTGGCACACGGATCAGAATGAGGACTTTTTGCCAGGCAGCGAATATGGTTTGTGCATTTTGAGGTTATGCTCGACAGTCATGTACAGTTGTGTTTGAATTCGAATTGTAGAATCAAAAGCCCTTTTTCCCGCCCCCCACCCCACCAAACATGTTTTCATTTACTTTTTATGCATTTATCCTTCTTACAAAGTATGTTTTGGCTAGTTGCTTGTTTTCTCAGTGCGTGTTTGTGAGCCATTTTCCCAAAACTATTATTAACTTTCTCAGGGAAGTTGCGCGCCGCATAACTAAATATTTATGTACATCTCATCAAAATTGCGCATTAAGGTCCATTAAATTAGCTACTCGCTGCTCTTGTCTTCTATAAGCTGAACCTCTCTTATTTCAATTAGTCTGCTGACGGTTTTCACACGCCCGCAACACGCAAAGTGTTTGCCCCCCCCAAGCCCATCAACTCCCAACCTGTCCCTCATGTATGTATAATCTCTGCCATTTCCCCTTCTTAATCGTTCAGTTGTGCAGCAGTTCTACGAGTCGGAGGTTAACAATGAGTATGTCATACGCGGCAATGCGGCTGTACTCAAGTGTTCCATACCATCGTTTGTCGCGGACTTTGTGCAGGTAGTGTCCTGGCAGGACGAGGAGGGCGAACTCTATGGCACACTCGACGAGCAACAGGGCACGGGTACATAACCAGCTAACATCGATTCTGTAGCTAATAAAACAATCGGACTCTAGTAATTCCAAAGTTTCCCCATTATTCCATTTCCTTTTAATTTCTTTACTTCCTACAGTGCGTGGTGTTCTCTAGTTTGTTTGCTAGTTTATATTAACTACTTCCCTCAACATTTTACAGTCGTTAACCAATACTACGAATCTGAGGTTGTCTCCGAGTATGTGATCAAGGGAAATACCGCTGTTCTCAAATGTACCATTCCAAGTTTTGTCGCAGACTTCTTACGCGTTGAGGCCTGGTTAGCCAGCGATGGCACGGAATATATACCGCAGGATAATTTCGGTAGTTGCCACCCAGCTATTTTGAATGGTTTACTTATAAGCAGAGGTTTCCTATACTAATTCCCGACTTCCCATACTTTTTCCAACTGCTATAGCTTTTGTTTCCTTTTCCATTTTGGCGTCCAGTTGTTAATCAGTTTTATGGCGCCGATATTTTAATGGAGTATGTCATCAAGGGTAATGCGGCCGTTTTAAAGTGTTCCATTCCATCGTTTGTGGCTGATTTTGTTCGGGTTGAGTCGTGGATCGATGAGGAGGGCACCGAACTGCGTCACTCTGATAATTATGGTATTAACCTAACCTCAAAAATTAGCTAGACTAGCTGTAATTTTTTTTAGCGGGGTTTCCATCATCCAAACACTTTCCAACTTACTTATGATTTCATCTTTTACGCTTATTTCAACAAATTTTCAGTCGTCAATCAGTTCTATGAGGCCGAAATTATGACCGAGTATGTTATAAAAGGCAATGCGGCGGTTTTAAAGTGTTCCATTCCATCTTTCGTTGCTGATTTTGTGCGCGTCGAGTCTTGGATTGATGAGGAGGGCAATGTCTTAACGTTTTCTGATAACTATGGTGTGATTTTGATTTATATTCGTATAGTTATAGGTCTTAGGCTTAAGTTTAGCACCCAATCCCAACCCATTCCGTACTTTATCTGTTAATTTGCCTATGTTTCCTTTACCACCTGTTTCACCTGCAGTCGTCTCACAGTTCTACATAACCGAGGCGGAGAATGAGTATGTGATTAAGGGCAATGCGGCGGTGGTCAAGTGTAAGATACCCTCGTTTGTGGCCGACTATGTGCAAATTGAGGCCTGGGTGGACGATGAGGGGGTCGAATTGTGGCGCGAGAATTCAACCAGCGCCTATGGTACAGTCCACAGTCTAAACAAAACATATACGCTAATTAGTTTAGTTCTTAATCGTACTCTTTTCCCCACATTTCCACTCCATTATTAAATTTCCTTTGTCAATACTATTTGCTTCAGTTGTGATACAGTCCTACGAATCGGAGGCTGATAACGAGTATGTTATTCGTGGAAACTCTGTGGTTATGAAATGTGAGATACCCTCGTATGTGGCGGATTTTGTTTTCGTTGATCTCTGGCTGGACTCAGAGGGTCGCAATTATTATCCCAACAATGCTGAGGAGACGGGTACTACTTCATTCAATTGATTATCGATTCTAATTAATGCTCATGTGTGTGTTCCACTTCCAAGCGTTTCCCTTAATTCATTTATTTTACAATTGCTTTAATAAGTTCTTTTTGCGCCCCGCACTCTTCGTTTCTGTGTATTAGTTGTGCATCAGTTTTATCAGACACGCGTCATCGATGAATTTGTGCTGCGTGGCAACTCTGCCATATTGAAGTGCCTGGTGCCCTCATTTGTGGCCGATTTCATAGACGTTGAGGCTTGGTTAGATGAGGAGGGTGTGGAGATAATTCGTCCACTTCCCGACGAGTCCGAGGGTAAAATGTGTTAGACTTCTTAGGTTAAGTCCTAGTTTAGTTTCTAGTTCCCATAACTCTTACTCCCAAATCATTTTCTATGCTTTTTCTAATCTGTTACCTGCCCATCCACATTGCCATTCCAGTGGTCAAACAGTTCTTTGAGTCGCAAGTATACGATGAGTACGTCATCAAGGGTAACTCAGCCATATTCAAGTGTCAGACGCCCTCGTTTGTGGCGGATCACATCGACATAACCGATTGGATCGATACCGAAGGCGGTGTCTATACCAAGAACATAACGGGTACAATATTTATCTCTCTTAGAGTGCCATTGTAGACACATGAAGGGGCCCCCAACCACCATTATGATTATGATTTATCCTGATTTAGCTTCCATCTGCCTCTCTCTCTCTCGTACACTTTTGCAGTTGTGCCACAATCCTACAGCGTCAATGTCATGGATGAGTCCATTCTGCGCGGCAATAGCGCCATTCTTAAGTGTCACATACCCAGTTTCGTTGCCGACTTCATTGTGGTCGCATCGTGGGTTGAGGACGAGGAGCGTGAGATATATCCTCAGGCCGATGTCACAGCTAGCGGTAAACCACTAGCTTTAAGTTCTGCCTCACATACAATACACATACAATTTTAAATCCCGTCCAGCTCAATTCCAATTGCCAGCTTATTGAAACGTTCACTCAGCGTTCCTTGGTCCTTGAGTTTCTCTAACAGGTCCCACAAACTACTGCGCTGTTAGGCATTCGATTACTTCTTTGCTTTCCTTTTCTTATTTACTTAATTTTCTGTTACTCTTCATTTTGCCCTATCTCTAAATCTCTACTTATTATTTTGACATCCTTTCCCGCTATTTCCCGTGCTCCAAACAAACTCCAAGAGTCGCTCCTGACTTGCCCCAAAACAGTTCTCACAAAGAACTCACCCCTTCATGTAGTTGAAAGTAGCGTTGTTTTGTAGCCTAGTGTAAATTGTTTCATGTAAATATGTATGAACAAAAATGCTAATAAATATCTCATCAATTTGTACATATATGTATAAATTTGTATCATATAGCGTAACCCGATGGCTTTTAAACAAACATGATAATCCGCATCAGCTAAAATTATTGGCATTTTTGTTGTAGCATGAATATATTTTTAACGATTGCAAATAAATTGTGGGAAATAATATTTATACTTGTGAAGAATTTGTTTACAAATCAATTTTAAATGTATATTTTGTTTTCAATTTGAACAAATTTCCTGCAATTTCTTTTCGATCAAAACACTGCTTGTAATGGTGTATAGTTAATTATAAGTAAAACGATTTTGAGCAAACTAATTTATTTGATTGTTAACAAAAGCAAAAAATCAATAAATTATTGTCTGCACAGAATATTGTTTGTTGTTGTAAGGTTGAAATTTATAGTAAATACTTAAATTAATGTAAATATTTCAATCAAATTAAAGAAAATTCTTCAGCCTTACATAAACATACGCCAATGTAAATAGCCTAAATGCTTATCAATTAATTAATATTATGCACAATTCGCATTTGCAAAGTCACATTGCATGAAATTAACAAATGATACAATCTTTCAGTGCATCAAGTTCAAAGAGAATGTAAAAAACGATGTCTTAAATATATAAATGCTTATTTCAAAGCTGTCATGTGGCTTTCGAATGCGAAGCGAACAAATTCAATTAAAGCGAACGCTTTTAATTGAGTCTTTTCAATTGTCTAGAAAGTAGCTTTGTTGTATGGTAGCTTAAGTGAGCTCTGCAGCAACATCACTAATATATTTCTTTTAATCAACTATCAAACAACGCAATTTAGACGGCAAATATCTTGTTCTGCCCTCCGGCGAGCTCCACATCCGTGAAGTTGGACCCGAAGATGGGTACAAGAGCTACCAGTGCCGTACCAAGCACCGTTTGACTGGAGAGACCCGACTGAGTGCGACCAAAGGACGTCTGGTCATCACAGGTAAGCCGGCCTTGTTTGCCAGTTTATCATTATCTTACATTACAAACTTCAGTTATTTGTTCTGTTGGGCTTTATTCAAAATTCTAAAAAGGAATCATATTAATTTGAAATTTATACAAAACACGGTCCTGCATTATTTATATTATACGATTTTATCTTAAACATTTTCTCTTTTTATTTTATGTACGACTTTTAAAGTAAATATCGCTCCCAACAGAATAATAACTGAGGTTCAGCAAAAGTAAATAAATTTCATATAGATACAAAATAATATGTAACATTTTAAAAATAACCAAAAAGGACTGAAAAATATAATCAAAAACGTTTTCCAACATAAGAATATGTTGTTACTGTGTGAAGTTTATTTAGTTTGCAAATAAGTAAAAGTATCAAGCCAAAAATATTAAGCTACGACGCTTAAAATTTTAGTTTGTTGACTTTAAAAAAATATTTGGAATATAAAAATATTAATCAATTACAAATTTTGCAGTTTCAATTATTCAAAGTCAAAATATATTCCAAATATTTTAGGTATAGCAGGAAAAAAACTATACTTTAAATAAATAAAATAAAGTGTATAGTTTTTTCCCTACTTTGCTTTTAAATTACAAATTTATTGTAAGAGCAACAATATTTTGACAAAATTGGATGCAATCTAATATTCAATCAAAAAGATTTTTCGCTTAAAGTCTTTTTCTTTGTGCAGAAAAAAGCACACTTTTTAAATTACTTTAACTATAATTAAAATGATGTTAAGTTTAAGTGCACGAGGTCAAAAAATTGTTGCTCGTTTAATACTAAATTGAAAACTGCCTGAATGTTGGGATAGGGTACTCGACAATGCTATGAGCTTGAAATAAAGCTAAAAGAGAGAGACAGATTAAATTTTATAGTCAATTATGGTCCGCTTGAGCTAAGAGCTTG